>OY740813.1:26392223-26812223 GCA_963514005.1 Raja brachyura | reverse complement strand
AGTAACACTGTCCTACACACACTAGGGACAATTTTACATACACCAAGCCATTGAACCCAGACGCCTGTACGCCTTTGGAGTGTGGGAGGCAACCGAAGATCCCGGAGAAACCCCACGGGGAGAACGTACAAACTCCGTACAGACAGCTCCCGTAGTCGGGATGGAACCCGGGTTTCCGGCGCTGCATTCGCTGCAAGGCAGCAACTCTACCGCTGCGCCACTGTGAAAGATGGATGGAATCCCTTGCTCTATCCGACTGTATTCACGATGCTTTAACTGGACTCTGACGCTAGATGCTTTGCATTGGGGGGGCAATTTTGTCAGGATTGACAGAGACTCAGGAATTCAACATGAACGGAGCGTCAAAGCAGTTGCGTGGGTTGAGGAGGTTGAAGGTTACAGAGTAAAGTTGCTGCATCTGCACAGACACTTTCCCATCTGCAAGGCTGCGGGCTGGAGCAAGTGACCGGCACGTTGCTCTGGTATTGGCACTGCTGCAGCCTGAGTCACAGCCTGAGTCCTGGCCACACAACCACACTCCATTAGTGCTGCTAAATTTGGATCTCTTGACGTGCAGACTCTTTTCAGAAAAAAGCTGGATGTGAGCGCTCGCTGCCAAGAGAGAGCTCCCGTCTGTGACACGGCGGCAAGTACACAGGCACGGTGGCGCAGCGGTGGAGTTGCTGCCTCACAGCGCCAGGGACGCGGGTTCCATCCTGACCAGGGGTGCTGCCCGTGTGGAGTTTGTACCTTCTCCCTGTGATCTCGTGGGTTTTCTCCGGGTGCTCCGGTTTCCTCCCACACTCCAAAGACGTGCAGGATTATAGGTTAATTATCTTCTGTAAATTGTACCTAGTGTGTGGGATAGTGCTGGTGTACGGGCGATCGCTGGCTGGCGTGAACTCGGTGGGCCGAAGGGCCTGTTTCCACGCAGTATCTCTGAAGGCCTAATGTCTAAAGTCGAATGTTAAGTTTCCTGAATCCCAGTTAGCCCCTTCCCCAGTACACGGAGACCGCAGTGGAGGGGGGCACTGGCCTGTTTCAGCAGCAGAGTCAGATTAACATCATCTGGGGTGACAGCCCTGACACACTGGGTCACACTGGGTCACAGCGAGCTCAGACTGCTGGAACGCAATATCTATGGCTAGGCTTGCAACCTGTGCGCTATCAAATACACAACGAAATATCACCCTGAGAAAATACCCTGAACTTGGGAATATGGGAATTAGGTTGTGTGGCTGTGGCCCAGTCAAGGTGAGTGAGCAGGAGAGATAAAGAGGGAGAGAGACAGAGAGAGAGAGACAGAAATTGAGATAGCAGGAGAAATAGAGTAAAATTAATGGGGATAGAGAGAAAGAAATTGGGGAGAAAATGAAAGAGATAGAAATATAGAGAGAGAGATGGAGAGAGAGAGAGAGAGAGAGAGGGAGAGAGGGAGGGATGGAGAGAGAGAGAGAGATGGATATGGAGAGAGAGAAGAGAGAGGGAAATGGAGAGAGGGATGGAGAGAGATAGATGGTGAGAGAGACAGGGGGATAGAAATGGAGAATGAGAAATGGAAAGAGAGATATAGAAATGGAGTGAGAGAGAGAGAGAGGGAATAAAAGCTGACAGAGAAGCCCTTGTTGCAAGCTTTTCTAGTGCGTGCACTCAGTGAAACTTGATGCTCTATGGTTGCAGGAGTGGGTGTGGGCCAGTGGATCAGGCCAGCACCCGTGGAGCCCTCAGCCCCAATCTGTGCAGCAGTGGGCACTGCGGGCCTGGTGCTCTCTGGCTGTGGCAGACAGCCATCTCTCTCTGCAGAGTGTTAACCTGCCCGTGTGCTCTTCCCACCCATGTTGTGCAGGGCCGTGGAAGGACTGCATGGAAGCGGCAGAGGACGGCAGCGAGACCAACGGAATCTACCTGCTGACACCGGAAAACACCAACCGCCTGATGCAGGTGTGGTGTGACCAGACCCATGACCCCGGCGGTTGGACCGTCATTCAGAGGCGCCTGGACGGTTCCGTCAACTTCTTCCGCAACTGGGAGACCTACAAGGTTAGCGGGCGCCCACTCCCCCAGCGCCGAGCTTGCGTGGAAATATCAGGGACGATTTGTTTGAACTTGGCCTCCACATTCCACAGCCCTTCACCCCTGCTTGTGTGGGTGAGATGGGGAAAATCCACACAGATTCCCGGGTTTACCGTCTCCAGCTAAAACGTCACCCATTCCTTCTCTCCACAGATGCTGCCTGTCCCGCTGAGTTACTCCAGCATTTTGTGTCTATTTTCGTTATTACAAATGGGCCAACTTGGAAGGTACATGACCCGAGGCAGATGTTCCCCGTCTTAGAGCAGATAGAGTCATAGAGTGATACAGTGTGGAAACAGGCCCTTCGGCCCAACTTGCCCACACTGATCAACATGGCCCATCTCCACTAGTCCCACCTGCCTGCGTTTGGCCCATATCCTCCTATCCATGGACCTGTCCAATTGTTTCTTAAACGTTTCTCCAATCATCTCTGCTTCAACTGCCTCCTCCGGCAGCCCGTTCCATACCCCATCACCCTTTGAGTGGAAAGGTTACCACTCAGGTTCCTATTACATCTTTCCCCCTTCACATTTCCTACGCAAAATGTGTAGGAAGGAACTGCAGATGCTGGTTTAAACTGAAGATAGACACAAAAAGCTGGAGTAACTCAGCGGGACAGGCAGCATCCCTGGAGAGAAGGAATGGGTGACGTTTCGGGTCGAGACCCTTCTTTAGACTGACAGTCAGGGGAAATGGATATGAGAGATCTAGACGGTGATGAAGAGAGATATAGAACAAATGAGTGAAAGATATGCAAAAAAGCAACAATGATAAAGGAAACAGGCCATTGTTAGCTGTGGGCTAGGTGAAAACAAGTCACAGACAACGAGACTCAACAAGACGACTTTGTTTATGCTTAGGGGGAAAATAGAGCTGGAAGGTTGAGTGGCAGCATGGTGGCGCAGCGGGTAGAGCCGCTGCCTCATAGCGCCAGACACCCGGGTTCGATCTCGTCCTCGGGTGCTGTCTGTGTGGAGTTTGCACATTTCCCGATGAACACTCGGAATTTCACTGGCTCCCTCCTGCAACCCAAAGACGTGCAGGTTTGCAGCTTAATTGGTCCCTAGTGTATTGGGAGTGGACAAGAAAGAGGGATAACCGAGAACTAGTGGGAACGGGTGATCGAAGGTCAGTGTACACTCGCGATGGGCCGAAGGGTCAGTTCCCATGTTGTAAACTAAAATTAGTGAGGTGATGCAGGGAGGGACGGTGGTCTGGGAAGTCAGAAACTGTGGGGCTGAATGGCCACATTGCTGGCTGTAAAGGGCATGAGTGCGGAGGTGGGAGAGCCTGCCGTACAACTCTGAAAGTTGCCTGTCTCCGCCAGTAGACATCCTCGCGAGGCCTGAATAAAGGACTTGTGGACAGCTCACACATACGAGCGACTGGCAGAATGACGTTGCTAGTTGGTACAGGGCCTGCGGGCATCCTCTGCCCAGTGTGAACGGGGGCTTCTGTGTACGCCTCCCCCTCCTCACCCCATCCCCTCCCCAAGCCGCAAGGAGATGTGCGGGGGGCAAGATTTTCTTTACACAGCGGCTGATGAGTGCCTGTAACACTCTGCCAGGGGTGGATACGTTAGTATCAGTGAGTCATAGACTCATTGAATCATTGATAGTGGCATTTAAAATATTTTTGGACATGCTCATGGATATGCAGGGAATGGAGGGGTGTGGACCATGTGCAGGCAGATAGAGATGGTCTTGGCATTATTGTCTGCACAGACATTGTGGGCCGAATGGCCTGTTCCTGTACTGTACTGTTCGATGTAGACACAGGGAACTGCAAATGCTGGTTTTGTAAAGAAAGATATAAAATGCTGGAGTAATTCAGCAGGTTAAGCAGCATCTGGAAAACATCGACTGGTGACGTTTCTTTGTTCTAAGAACGGAACGGAATTATCTGAATGGTGGCCGATTAGGAAAAGGGGAGGTGCAACGAGACCTGGGTGTCATGGTCCACCAGTCATTGAAAGTAGGCATGCAGGTGCAGCAGACTGTGAAGAAAGCGAATGGTATGTTAGCATTCATAGCAAAAGGATTTGAGTATAAGAGCAGGGAGGTTCTACTGCAGTTGTACAGGGTCTTGGTGAGGCCACACCTGGAGTATTGCATACAGTTTAGGTCTCCTAATCTGAGGAAAGACATTTTTGCCATAGAGGGAGTACAGAGAAGGTTCACCAGACTGATTCCTGGGATGGCAGGACTTTCATATGAAGAAAGACTGGATAGACTCAGCTTGTACTCGCTAGAATTTGAAAGATTGAGGGGGGATCTTATAGAAACGTACAACATTTTTAAGGGGTTGGACAGGCTAGATGCAGGAAGATTGTTCCCGATGTCGGGGAAGTCCAGAACATGGGGTCACTGTTTAAGGGTAAGGAGGAAGTCTTTTAGGACCAAGATGAAAAAATCATTTTTCACACAGAGAGTGGTGAGTCTCTGGAATTCTCTGCCACAGAAGGTAGTTGAGGCCAGTTCATTGGCTATATTTAAGAGGGAGTTAGATGTGGCCCTTGTGGCTAAAGGGATCAGGGGGTATGGAGAGAAGGCAGGTACAGGATACTGAGCTGGATGATCAGCCACGATCATATATAATGGCGGTGCAGGCTCGAAGGGCCGAATGGCCTACTCCTGCACCTATTTTCTATGATTCTATGAACTTTAATCGTTAATCGTGAAGGACCTGAACCTTATTTAATTCAAAGTAATCTTTGTCGTTGTGAAGAATGAAATGTAAATCTAAAAATTGTCCCGTGTAGGTGTAGGTAGTGTTAGTGTGCGGGGATCGCTGGTCCGTTCTGCACCTCTAGCACTAAAACAAATGAAGTGTTGGATGCAAAGGCATTTACCACGTTCACGAATGTCAATCTGAGTGACACAATTGAGTGCCACAGCCTCAGAATAAGAGGACACAACTTTGGAAAGATGAGGAGGAATTTCTTTAGTCGGAGGGGTGGTGAATCTGTGGAATTCATTGCCACAGACGGCTGCGGAGGCCACGTCAATGGATATTATTAAGGCCGAGATTGACAAATTCCTGATTAGTACGGGTGTCAGGGGTAACGGGGTGAAGGCAGGAGAATGGGGTTGAGAGGGAAAGATAGATCAGCCATTAATCCACGGCGGAGTAGATTTGATGGGCCGAATGGCCTTATTCTGCTCCGACCGATTCGAGAGCGCAGGGAGAACGCTCGGCAAATGAACTGGGAGGGAAAGGGTTAACGCGCAATAGCGTTACCTCTATTTGAGGGACAGAGAGCAGACACACAAACAAAATGAAATGAAGCCCCCCGTCAGAAGACGATATGAAGTTGTAAAAGTTGCTCAGTGTGCTCAGTGTGACGCTTGGCTCGAATGAATGAACAACCATCACTGAAAACATACCGGTGATAAACTGAGGCAGTCGGGCCTGGTAGTGACTCATTCTTGTACTGGAATTTACAAGGCTTGTCTTCTGTTAGTCTTTTGATTTAGTTTCAGTGCTCCCCACGGGCATATTATGCGTCAGCTTCGAGCGGCAAGTTTGACTTGAGCTATTTGGGTCTAATGTTTTCGTGTTCTCCGCCCCATTTCACCTCAGCAAGGGTTTGGCAACATTGATGGCGAGTACTGGCTGGGTCTGGAGAACATCTACTGGCTGACCAACCAGGCCAACTACAAGCTGCTCATCACCATGGAAGACTGGCAAGGCCGCAAGGTGTTTGCCGAGTATGCCAGCTTCCGGCTGGAGCCCGAGACCGACAACTACAAGCTCCGGGTGGGCCGCTACCACGGCAACGCCGGCGACTCGTTCACCTGGCACAACGGGAAGCAGTTTACCACGCTGGACCGAGACCGCGACACCTACACAGGTGAGCGCAACATACCGCCCAGCACAGAGTATAGAGTATAAACGCTGCAGTTGTAGAAGACGTTGGTGAGGCCGCATTTAGGGCATTGTGTTCAGTTCTGGGCACCATGTTGTGGGAAAGATATTGTCAAGCTTGAAAGAATTCAGGGAGGATTCAAGAGGATGTTGCCAGGACTAGAGGGTGTGAGCTACAGGGAGAGGTTGAGTAGGCTGGGTCACTACTTCTTGGAGTGCAGCATGATGAGGGGTGATCTTATAGAGGTGTACAAAATCATGAGGGGAATAGATCGGGTAGATGCACAGAGCCTCTTGCCCAGAGCTGGGGAATCGAGGACCAGAGGACAGAGGTTTAAGGTGATGGGGAAAAGATTTAATAGGAATCTGAGGGGTAGCTTTTTCACACAAAGGGTGGTGGGTGGATGGAACAAACTGCCAGAGGAGGTAGTTGAGGCTGGGACTATCCCAACGTTTAAGAAACAGTTAGACAGGTACATGGATAGGACTTGTTTGGAGGGATATGGACCAAACGCAGGCAGGTGGGACTAGTGCAGCTGGGGCGTGATGGCTGGTGAGGGCAAGTTGGGCCGAAGGGCCTGTTTCCACACTGTAACACTCTGTGACTCTATGGCACTGCGGGCTACTTAGTTGATACAATACGAAACGATATGGGGAGAAGGCAGGCACGGGTTATTGATTGGGGACGATCAGCCATGATCACAATGAATGGCTCGAAGGGCCGAATGGCCTCCTCCTGCACCTTTTTCCTATGTTTCTATGAAATGATACGATATGATAGAACTTTATTTATCCCAGGAGGGAAATTGATCTGCCAACCGTCATAAAACACAAAACACACAAAACACATGAAACGTAATTAAAGTGACGAGTGGAAAGGCTTGGGGATGTGCAAAGATTGGGGAGGGGGGAGGGGGGAGGGGGGAGTCAGTCTCAGTCTACCCCACGACAGAATGGGGAGGAGTTGTACAGTTTGATAGCCACAGGGCAGAAGGATCTCCTGTAGCGTTCTGTCCTGCATCTTGGTGGAACCAGTGTGTTTAGAGATACAGAGCGGAAACAGGCCCTTCGGCCCACCGAGTCCGCACAGACCAGCGATCCCCGGACATTAACATCATCCAACGCAGTTTACAATTTTACTCAGCCAGAATCCACATGCCACAGATCTAACCAGATATCCTATTAACCTGTGTGATCTGAAGCTTCCAGCCGGGTTTATGACCGTGATGCCTATCTTTAGTCATCAGCACAAGGTTTCTATTGCAGAATAGCCCTAAAGCCCAACAAAACTTAACAAGACCTTTGGTTGAAAGCATTACCTCACGCACGTGGTTTTTTCTGTACAGATACCTCAAGGTAATGAAGTACAGTTTTTGTAACATATAATTTACAGAACAGAAATATTTTTAATGCCAAACGCAATTAATTACTTCCTGCGATTGTCTATCTCACTGAAAGTCAGGACTGTGAGAGGGTTTGAAAGGGGAGCTATCATGAGGGGTACACTTGCCCGATGGGTGGGCAGGGAACAGAGTTCTGGTACTGATGTGGAGAGGACGTTTCCACCAGTGGGAGAGACTAGGACTAGAGGTCACAGCCTCACAACTAAAGGATGTTCTTTTAGGAAGAAGATGAGGAGGAATTCTCTTAGTCAGAGGGTGGTGAATCTGTGGAATTCATTGCCACGGACAGCAGTGGAGGCCAAGTCAATGGATATTTTTACGGCGGAGATTGACAGATTATTGATTAGTATAGGTGTCAGGGGTTATGGGGAGAAGACAGGAGAATGGGGTTGAGAAGGAGAGATAGATCAGCCACAATTGAATGGCAGAGTAGACTTGATGGGCCGAATGGCCTAATTCTGCTCCCATAAATGATGAACTATTGAACTTATGAGCACTGAGTTAAAGTGGATGGTGGGCTTGGGCAGATCCGCCTGAGAAATGTGATGACCCTTAAGCCTGGTTGAGGGGCTTCACTGAAACCTAGCTGAAGCTGGATTGTTACACATAATATGACCTTAAGTGAGCCCATGCCTGGATCCTGCATAGCAACCGCAGCACAGGTTCTGGGAGGGGGTAATGTACATAGATGGTAAAACGGAACTACTCAAAGCTCTTGTACCATACGGAGTACAGAGGCGGAGTACGGAGTACAGCGGTAGGCAGGAATTACTTTATTGTGGGTATTCACTGAGCAAGCACCAGCCCTACCGCTGCGCCACCGTGATAATGGCAAAGAAGACTTCAGGGGTCGGATGGCCAGATTCCTGCTGCAGGAATTTTTTTGCAGGAGCTCATTTGTGACGCCTGGTGTTTGTTTCCGCAGGGAACTGCGCGCACTACCAGAAGGGCGGCTGGTGGTACAATGCCTGCGCCCATTCGAATCTCAACGGCGTGTGGTACCGCGGCGGACACTATCGGAGCAAGTACCAGGATGGCGTGTACTGGGCAGAGTTCAGGGGTGGCGCCTACTCCCTCAAGACCGTCATCATGATGATCCGACCTAACCCCAATACTTTCCACTGAGACAGGGTCCTGAAACAATGGGAAGCAGAACTGAAAAGTGCCCTGTATATGAAATCAGCCGTACAACACGTTATATACCAAGCTGTGCTTATTCTTCAAGATGAAAAGAATACTGTCTATGTATTTATTTCCTACAACATAAAAAATGTCATGTAAGCAAACTTTTTTTTCCCTTGCGTAACAGCAATTGCAGGTAAAAATGCTGAATACAGATACGTGCTTAAGAATCTTCCTTTAAAAAAAAGGTACTGAAAATTAAAAAATGATTTGTGTTTGGGAGTTTTTTTTCCTTTTTGCTAAAAGGCCTGTTCCACATGCGATTTTTTTCGGCGACTTGCTGGCACCCGTCATAGTTGCAAGTAGGTCGCCGAAAATGTTCAACATGTTGAAAAGACAGCGGCGACCAGAAAAAGGTACCATCTGCACGGTGGTGAGTAGTCGCCCAACGAGTTGTACCTTTATCTGGTCGCCGCTGGATTTTCAACATGTTGAACATTTTTTCGGGGACCTGCTGCGATGACGGGTGCCGGCAAGTCGCCGACAAGAATTGCATAACTGGAACAGGCCCTTAAGACCAGCGTTTATATTTGTTCGGGGCAGCATTTGGCAAATAAGCGGTGGGCAGTGCGAGGAATGGCTGTGGTGAAAAGATTTTTTGCCAAAGGGCAGGAGGGCACCTGTTACAACATGGAAGCCATTCACCAGGAACGCCAGCTCGCACTGACCAACGGTGCTCTCCGCCAAAGCAAACCCTCGGCCGTGTAGAATGGCAGGTTCAAAGTTGTTCTTGTAGGTTCTGACGCAGGGAAGGGGCTCTGATGGATCTGTGGGTCGGTGAAGACCTGTAGCCGTTAACTCTGAGAATTTCCACAGCAGGTAAGGTGTCTCCTCAAATTGTAGAACGAGAGCGTGCTCTTACGTTTATCTGCCAACGACGACAAAACGCTCAACTAAGGGCAAAAAGCGCTGGAGTAACTCAGCGGGTCAGGCAGCATATCTGGAGAACATGGATAGGCGACTTTTGTTCAGTTTAGTTTATTGTCATGTGTACCGAGGTACAGTTAAAAAGCTTTTGGTGCGTGCTAACCAGTCAGCGGAAGGACAATACCCGATTACAATCGAGCCGTCCACAGTGTACAGATACATGATAAAGGGAATAGCGTGAATGATGCTTAGTGCAAGATAGAGTCCAGTAAAGTCCAATTGATGATCATCCAAGGGTATTGAATGAAGTAGATAGTACCTCAGGACTGCTCTCTAGTAGATGGTAAATAGTTACGAGTTGGGACTGTACTTCCTGACCCAAAATGTCACCTATTCATGTCCTCCAGGGACACTGCCTAACCGGCCGAGCTACTCCAGCACTTTGTGTCGTTCTTTTGTAAACCCATACTCTTAAAAAAAATGCTCAAGACTGTCAAAACCAATTCATCCCCAATTCTGCTTGACAGTGAGTCCACTTTAGGCCTCTAACAGGCACCCAGTGCTATGAATAAAGAAATTACTTTTTAAAGTTGAATAAATGAGTCACACGCGCTCATCTTTACAACTCCTGCCGCAGGGCTTTCCACATCCGAACGATATATTGGCAAATCGTTTTTAAACAGGCAAATAATTCTCGATGACACGAGGTGCGAGAGTAACTCAGCAGGTTATGATGCTCTGAGTTACTCCAGGACTTTGTGTCTGCTTTTGTAAACCAACATCTGCAGTTCCTTGCTTCCAAATAATCCCCGATATATAAATCTTGGAAGATATGCACCATTAACATGAAAAGTGACAATCTTCCTTTAGATAGAGCATGGAAATAGGCCCTTCGGCCCAACGGGTCCGTGTCGACCAGCGATCACCCCTAACACCAACACTATCCTACACACACCAGGGGCAATTTACAATTTTACCAAAGACAATTAGCATACAAACATTTGGAATGTGGGAGGAAACCGGAGCACTCGGAGAAAACCAGCGTGTTACCAGGAAAAACATGCAAACTCCATACAGGCAGCACCTATAGTCAGGATCAAAACTGGTTCTCTGGCGCTGTAAGGCAGGAACTCTATGGCTGTGCCACTGTGCTGCCCCACTTAGTCTTCTGATAACAAAATATATCTCACTCCATCACAGAGTGATACCGGGACAGTATTCACAAGGACCCAAAATGTCCATTGGGGCGGAACTCACAGTGGCCAGGAGATCTCAAATGGGATATCAGTGGCAAACAGGGAGCCAGTCAGGTGCGCCTAAGTCACTTAATAGATTCAGTTTAGATTAGAGATACAGCATGGAAACAGGCCCTTCGGCCCACCAAGTCCACACCAGCCATCGATCACCCGTTCACACTAGTTCTATGTTATCACACTCTCGCATCCACTCCCCACGCACTAGCGGGGCAATTTACAAGAGGGCCAATTACCTTACAAACCCGCACGTCTTTAGGATGTGGGAGGAAACCCACGCGGTCACAGGGAGAACGTGCAAACTCCACACAGACAGCATCCAAGGTCAGGATCGAACCCGGATTTCTGGCGCTGTGGGACAGCGGCTGTGCCAACTGTGCAACCTTAAAACTTGCCAATAGGACACTTACTGAAAGTAAAACCTTTATTTTAAATGGTGCAATCTGTCCCTCGAAAAGAGTGGGAAGGGGGAATTTTGCACAAACTCATGGTAAAGGAGTATTCCACCCAAAACATTCTCTCTGGCCTTTTCCCATTGTCTTGAGAGATCGGAAATATTGTTGATATTGCAGCTAAAAAAAACACCATTGAGAGGAAGGGGAGTGTTTTTTATGTGTTTGTGAATGTTTGTTTACTAATTCTGTGCTTTCCAATTCATGCCTACTTATGTCGATGAATCTTATACAGGTAATAATCTTACTAACCCTAGGGATGTTTTACATTGGGGCAGAGCAGGGGAAAGGAGCAGTGCACACCATTGTTATTTATACAGCATCTTCCGGTACGTTACAACATGTCTCGTGCGTTCTGTATTGTACATCTCTGTGTGTTGCTAGCTTTGTTAAATACAGTTTGCGATTCCAACTCTGAGCCTGACGACACAAGTGTCATTTGTAACAGTGTTTTTGACAGTTCCAATATAACCATTAACAGCTGCAATAAACCTTCTGACACTACAAATGTTGCTATTATTTACATTTACACCCACCATATTCTACAGAACATCAACGTTACTTTGCCCATTGCCTGGTTGGGTCTGTCTAGGTCTACATCAAACATAGACACAAAATACTGGAGGAACTCAGCGGGTGAGGCAGCATCAATGGAGAGCAGGAATTGGCGACGTTTCAGGTCGAGACCCTTCTTCAGACTGAAGAAGGGTCTCGACCGGAAATGTCGCCAATTCCTTCTCTCGGAGAAACTCCACGCGGTCACGGGGGGAACGTACAAACTACGTACAGACAGCACCCGTGGTTGGGGTCGAACCCGGGTCTCCGGCACTGCATGCGCTGTAAGACAGCAACTCTTGTTTGAGGGGTGTCTACAACGGACTCTGCCCCTCAATGTCCAGCAGCGGGAAGGACCCTAGACTGTGGCCCTCCCCCACCGAGCCTTGGCGTTCGCTGCACCGAGCTTCAGTGTGTCCCTCAGCACGTACTCCTGCAGTCTGGAGCGGGCCGGTCGGCAACATTCCCCGACGGACATCTCGCTCTGCTGGGCGGTCAACAGATTTTGAGCAGACCAAAGAGAGTCGTTCACCGAGTTGATGGCTTTCCAGCAGCACTTGATGTCCGTCTCCAAATGCGTCCCTGGTCAGAGAGTCCTCTGCTATGGAGCTGTTCAGGATGCCCATCCCTGATGGCTTAGACACCAAGTTGCCAGCTGGACCACTTCAATGTGCAACTGATGGTCAACTGCAATATTAATTCAGCAGTCACACTCAGGCCATAGTGGTACGGATGGAATATTTCCTTTCCTAATATTAGTGAACTAAAGGGCTTTTTCAACAACCCAGTAGTTTCCTATGGATAGGTCACCACTATGGATTGGAGTGTTTTACTCCACATTTAATGAATTTAAATCAATCCATCAGCTCCCATAATGGGATTTGAAGACACAAGGAGCAGTATGGGATTTGAACTTGTGCTGCTTGATTTATCATGTATCCCATAATGGCCCTGCACAACTAGGTTATCACGCAGACGTAGTTGAGTGTGTTTTGTGTAGAAGTGGTGTTGGCATGCGGTTACAGAAAGCAACAACCAATGCAAACAGCTTTTGCACGGGAGAAATGTAAGCAGATGAATGCACGCACCACAGTACTGAACTTAGCAATCCAATGTGTCAGTACAGTCCGATCATGAGTGAGGCCACAGAGTCTGGGTCTGTACTCCTTGGAGTTTCAAAGAATGAAGAATGACCTGATTCAAAGATACAAGATCCCAAGGGGGCGTAACAGGGTCGATATTGAAGGTAGACAAAAGTGCTGGAGAGACTCAGCGGGTGCAGCAGCATCTATGGAGCGAAGGAGATAGGCAACGTTTCAGGCTGAAACCCTTTTCAGACTGATGGGGGGTGGGGGGAAGAAAGGAAAAAGGAGGAGGAGGAGCCCGAGGGCTGAGGGAGAGGTGGGAAGGGGAGGAGACAGCAAGGGCTAACAGAATTGAGAGAATTCGATGTTCATGCCACCGGGATGCAGACTCCCCAAGCGGAATATGAGGTGCTGTTCCTCCAATTTGCGGTGTTGCTCACTCTGGCCGTGGAGGAGGCCCAGGACAGAGAGGTCGGATACGGAATGGGAGGGGGAATTGAAGTGCTGAGCCACCGGGAGGTCGGGTTGGTTAATGCGGACCGAGCGGAGGTGTTCGGCGAAACGATCGCCAAGCCTCCGCTTTTGAGATGTTTTCACCAGGCAGAGAGAAACACAAACAAGGGGACATGGCTGCAAAATAAAGGTAGATCGACGCAAAGTGCTGGAGTAACTCAGCCGGTGAGGCAGCAGCTCTGGAGAAAAAGGCTGGGTGACGTTTTGGGTCGGGACCATTCTTCAGATGGGCAGTTTGAAGAAGGGTTCCGATCCGAAAAATCACTCAGTCTGAAGAAGAGTCCTGATCAGCAAGTCTCACTCTGCCTGTCCCGCTGAGTTACTCCAGCATTTCATGTCTGTGTTCGGTTTGAACCCGCATCCGCAGTTCCTTCCGACACTCGCACCTCTACCCCATTGCGGACATTGGACTTTGCCTCTGGAACTGGTGCGCTACAATGCTGAGAACTATATCCTGCACTCTGTATCTTCCCCTTTGCTCTACCTGTTGTACTTGAGTTGGACGTGATTGTATATAGTATATATATATAGCACAGTATATAGCACGCAGGACACAGCTCGGCACATGTGACAAGAATAAGCCCAAACCTAAACACTGGTGAAGCTGGAATGCCTCAAACATTCTACAAATCCAGGCATCACCATTTGTAGTTAATCTTGTAGAGATCTATCCTTTACAGCTGCAGAACCCAAACATATGCTGACAGACGCACAGTGGGTGGTAGATTTCTAACCTGGTCTGCAAACACCCATCCACCTTAGACCCATTGCAATAAAGCTCTGATAATCCAAAGCGTCCAGGACAATGATAGTACTGGACTGACAGCCTTTGTGGACTAACGCCTGCTATTCCTGTCAATGCCCCCCAACTCGCTTGGAAATTCACTTCATTCTTAGAAACCGCACATGTAAACCAGCAAGTTTGAAGGGAGCGTGGGAAATGGGGCCTGGCAAAATTAAAGCGAGCACATGAATCAGGACCTTGCCAATCTAAAGGGGGGCTCACAGTGCAGGAGTAACTCAGCGGGTCAGGCAGCATCCCCAGAGAATATGGATGGGCGACGTTTCAGGTCGGGACCCTTCCTCAGACTGATTGTAGTGAGGGGGAGAGAAAGCTGGATGAGAGTCGTGGGCACAACAAAGCCTGCCGGGTGGTTGGTGTGGGAAGGAACTGCAGGTGCTGGTTTAAACCGAAGTGAGACACAAAATGCTGGAGTAACTCGGCGGGTCAGACGGCATCTCTAGAGAAAAGGAATACGAGACGTTGCGGGTCGGGACTGAAGTCTGAAGACGGGTCTCGACCCAAAATGTCACCTATTCCTTCTCTCCAGAGATGCTGCCTGACCGTCCGAGTTACTCCAGTTTTCTGTGTCTATCCTGGTGAGAGGTCGATACAGGTGAGGGGGGGGGGGGGGGGGGATTGGCAGATGGGTGGACAAAGGCAAGAGAAGAGAAGACATAAAAGTGTGAGATGAGGATAGAAGAGTTGTGAAGCTGGAGCAAGGAATATAGGTTGAAGGGGGCATGGTAGGGGTGAAACGAGAACCAATTAATGTTAAACGTTCTTGCCTATTGTATATATAGTATTATAGTTCTTCCATTCTTCCTGTAATGTGGTGACCAGAACAGCTCACAAATACTCCAAAGGCAGTCCAACCAGTGCTTTGTAAAGTTACAACATAGGATCCCAACTTAGATATTCCATGCTCCGATCTATGGAAGCAAACATGGCGAATGCCTTCTTCACCAACAGATCTACCCGTGTTGCCACTTTCAGGGAACAATGGGATGAACAGTATCGATTCATAAGCTCATAAGTGATAGGAGCAGAATTAGGCCATTCCACCCATCAAGTCTACACTACTATTCAATCGTGGCTGATCTATCTCTTCCTCCTAACCCCATTCCCTTGCCTTCTCCCTGTAATTCCTGACACCCATACTGATCAAGAATCTATCTATCATAGACTTGGCCTCCTACTGGTATCAGTCCTGCCACTTAGTGGCTTTAGACTTTACTTTATAGATGCAGTGCACAAACAGGCCTTTCGGTCCACCAAGTCCAGGCCGACCAGCAATCATCCCGCACAGTCTCCCCAAAGTGCATCACCTTGTACTTGTGATTAAATTGCACTCTCATGGAGCAGTTGTCTGCAATGCTCATGGCATCGTCAGTCTCATCATCTGAAGGTCGTGAGTGGGCGGCACGGTGGCGCAGCGGTAGAGTTGCTGCCTTGCAGCGCTTGCAGTGCCGCAGACTCGGGTTCGATCCCCACTACGGGTGCTGTCTGTGCGAGGTTTGTATTTTCTTCCTGTGACCTGCGTGGGTTTTTCCTGGTCACACTCCAAAGACGGTACAGGTTTGTAGGTTACTTGGCTTGGTATAAATGTAAATTGTCCAGAGTGTGGGTGCGGCATTAGTATGCAGGGATCGCTGGTCGGTGCGGACTCGGTGGGCCGAAGGGCATGTTTCCGCGGTGTATCTCTAAACTAAACCACGGCAACACTCGCCGGCAGCCCATTGGACTGGCGAAACCCAGGACCTCAGCAGACAAGACTGTCTATGTGTAGAACAAACAGCAAGTCTTGCTCTGGATTTGTGATTACATTCTTGGACTGGTGTGCAGACATGTGGAGACAGGAGTTCATATTCCACCAAGGGAATTGAAATTCAAGCAATCAAATGACATTTAGAGTTTAAAGCCAACATCAGTCTTGGCAACAATAAAACTTAGACTGTTAAAAGCATATCTGGTTTGCTAATATCACTGTTGATTTAGGTTTAGGTTTAGAATTCTTACATGTATTGAGGTACAATGAATAAATAGTTTTGTTTTGCATGCCATCCATCAGGTCATATAATACTATATATAAATACAAGCAAGTCAAACTCAAGTACAATAGATAGAGCAACGGGGAAGATACAGAGTGCAGAATATAGTTCTCAATGTCCGCAATGGGGTAGAGGTGAATCGGACAGTACCCTAGCTTATGGAAGGACCGTTCAGAAGCCTAATTACAGAGAGGAAGAAGCTGTTCTTGAGTCTGGTGGTGCACAGTGTCTGATAGTTAAAGAAATTAGCCATCCCCACCCAGTTTGTCTTGTTTGTGACACCAGACCCACAATAATGTTATTCTCTTGGGAACTAATGGAACTGCAGGTTCTGGTTTATGCCGAAAATAGACACAAAGTGCTGGCGTAACACAGCATCTCTGGGGAGAAAAGATGGGGGACGTTTCGGAACGGGTCCCTTCTTCTGAGGAAAGTGTCCTGACCCGAAAAGTCGCCCTTTCCTTTTTCTCCAGAGCTGCTGCCTGACCCGCTGAGTTAATCCAGTACTTTGTGTCTACAAAATGTCACTCCTATATATCTGCCCACATAAATGGTCAATGAGCCACCAAGAGGCAGTAAACATGATATATTGCCTGTGATCCTATCCTATGAATAAGTAAAACAATATTAAGGTGTAAAATGGTTAAAGCTGACAGAATTAAATAGAACTGTACATCACTGTGGATAAATCTGACTCCCCGATCTAAAGTTACAGCAGCGACATTCCAAATAGAAATGACCACGCTCCAGAAATCCTGAAAAGTATACGGCGTATATGCAACAGACGCTCCGCAACAAATGAGAGGGAAAAACATACACTGGACCTACGCGGGAAGGTTGTTGTATGACCAATGGCCCACGGCACAGCGAGCATTAAAAGCTGGAGTAACTCACCGGGTCAGGCAGCATCTCTGGAGAGAAGGAACAGGTGACATTTCGGGTCGAGACATTCCAGACTAAAAGTCAGGGGAAAGGGAATCGAGAGATATAGACGGAGATAGAGGGAGATATGGAACGAATGAATGAAAGTTATGCAAAAAAGTTCCAAATATAAAGGAAACGGGCTAGGTGAAAACAAGTTACAGACAATGAAACTCACCAGGCTGACATTGAAACTAGTACAACAACTAGGACGGGGGAGGGACGGAGAGAGAGGGAATGCAGGAGTTAGAGAAATCAATATTCATACCGCTGGGCTGTAAGCTGCCCAAGCAAAATATGAGATGCTGTTCCTCCAATTTGTGTTTAGCCGCACTCTGACAATGGAGGAGACCTAGGACAGAAAGGTCAGTGTGGGAATGGGAAGGAGAGTCAGTGTTTGGCAACCGGAAGATCAGGAAGGTCCATGCGGACTGAGTGAAGGTGTTCATCAAAACGATCGCCCAGTCTACGTTTGCTCTGGCCAATGTAGAAGAGTCCGCATCTTGTTCTTGGCACCGGTTGCCAGAGTTTTCAGGATCCTCGCTGCGCCACTAGCAATCACAGCTTTTAATCTGTCACCAGTCCAGCTGCCCACGGCTATGTGTGAGAAATTAAGATGCATCCAGTCACCATCCAAATGCAGGAGGACAATTTATCGGTGAACAGCGGTAGAGTTGCTGCCTTACAGCACAAGAGATCCGGGTTCGATCCTGACTATAGCTGCTGTCTGTGTAGAGTTTGTACGTTCTCCCTGTGACCGCGTGGGTTTTCTCCAGGTGTTCAGGTTTCCTCCCGCACTCCAAAGACGTACAGGTTTGTAGGTTAATTGGCTTTGGAAAAAATGTAAATAGTCCCTAGTGTGTAGGATCGGGCTAGACTGGGTGGGCTGAAGGGCATGTTTCCACGATGTTTCTCTCGAATAAACTCGGCTAAACAATTTCTCAGGCAACTCTGGCACAGAATCAACACGTCATACCTACAATAAAACTTTCTCTCCTGGGGTTGTGTTCATTTGCGCTCAAAATGAAACGTTCAAGTTCATAAGGTCATAATCGATAGGAGAGGAATTAGGCCATTCGGCCCATCAAGTCTGCTCCACCATTTAATCATGGCTACACTATCTCTTCCTTCTAACCCAATTCTCCAGATTTCTCCCCATAACCCTTGACACCCGTACTAATCAAGAATCTATCTACCTCCGCCTTAAATATATCCATTGACTTGGCCTCCATAGTTTACTGCGGCAATGAATTCCACAGATTCACCACCATCTGACTAGAGAAATTCCTCCTCACCTCCTTCCTAAAGAAACGTTATTTAATTCTGAGGCTGTGGTCTCTGGATCTAGACACTCCTGCAAGTGGAAACATCCTCTCCACATCCACTCTATCCAAGCCTTTCACTAAGTAGGTTTCAGTGAGGGGGTCCCCTCATCCTTCTAAACTCCAGCGAGCACAGGCCCAGTGCCGCCAAACGCTCATCATATGTTAACCCGCTCATTCCTGGGATCATTTTTGTAAACCTCCACTGGACCCTCTCCAGCGCCAGTACATCCTTCCTCAGATATGGTGCCCACAATTGCTCACAATTTGCTCGCAAGTTTGATTACACTTGAGAGGAACATGCACTGTCAACATAACGCCAGCAGCTTCACCAGCTAGAATTAATTACACTGCGTATCGAAAGCAACAGAGAAACTCGCAACTGAGAAAACATTTGCCAATGTCGTTGGGATATAAAATGGGAAATGTGATCCTCAGTCACGTGCAAGAATTAGACATCACAGCCCAGAACTGTTGCCTACCTCCATACAATTCTAGAGTTATATAGCATGTAAACAAGCCCTTCGGCCCAACTGATCTATGCCGACCAGGTTTCATGATCGAGCCAGTCCCATTGCCGTGCGTTTGACCCATATCCCTCGACACCTTTCCTATGTGTGTATTTGCCTAAATGCCGAGGACAGACACAAAATGCTGGAGTAACTCAGCGGGTCAGGCAGCTGCTCTGGAGAAAAGGAATAGGTGATGTCTCAATAGGCAATAGACAATAGGTGCAGGAGTAGGCCATTCGGCCCTTCGAGCCAGCACCGTCATTCAATGTGATCATGGCTGATCATCCCCAATCAGTACTCCATTCCTGCCTTCTCCCCATATCCCCTGACTCCCCTTTTTAAGAGCCCTATCTGGTTCTCTCTTGAAAGCATCCAGAGAACCTGCCTCCACCGCCCTCTGAGGCAGAGAATTCCACAGACTCACCACTCTCTGTGAGAAAAAGTGTTTCCTCGTCTCCATTCTAAATGGCTTACTCCTTATTCTTAAACTGTGGCCCCTGGTTCTGGACTCCCCCGACATCGGGAACATGTTTCGTGCCTCTAGCGTGTCCAAGCCCTTAACAATCCTATATGTTTCAATGAGATCCCCTCTCGGTCTCGGTTCGAGGCCCTACTTCAGATCCCTTTAAAACAGCGCCATTGTTCCTGCCTCTGCAGCCTCCCCTGGCAGTTTCATACACACACCGCACACTGTGTGAGGAATAGCCTCTCAGTTCTCCTTTATATATTTTCCCTCTCATCTTCCACCTATGCCCAGTCTCCTCCACCCCTGGGGTCTGGACTTCCACTTTATCTGGACCCTCAGGCCCCTTCGTGTCTGCCCCCGACATTCGCTGCCTTCCCCGACTGGGCCTCAAGTGTGGTTTCTCACCTGTTTAGGTGGAAACGTTTGCAAACTTATGTCGGAAATTAAACTCCAAGAAGAACGACTTGACGTTTCTTTGCAGCATCCGGTTCCAACCGGCCTTACGCAGGAGTGTTACCAGGCAGAATTTGACACCGGGTCTTATGAGGTTAAGCTCGGTCAAAGCTGTAGGTTGCGAGTGAGATTTATCTTTCAGGATCTGCTTGAAGAATAGCCTATGCTAAAGTTATCCTTGATATATTAAACATCCAAACCACAAGCTCCAAGCACAATCTCTAAAGTGCGGCCAAGGTGGGATTCCTGATTTGGAACTCTCCGCTCAGCAAAGGGGGGAAAATAAAAAATCAGACGCAACTCTGGAGACCAAAGAAAAGTAAAGGTTCAGACTGGTTGATATTCATCTCCTCAGGCGCTTGTAACACTACATAAAGCAAGAGCAATGCATGGAGCTGACCACACAAGGAAAATCTCCACAGAGGCCAAAAGGCAGCCGAGAGCAGCTGGTAGGGGGAGCAGCTGGAACTGGAAACGGCTTCAATCCATCTCCCGCTGCAGACAGTGAAAGAAGTGTCATGAGTTTCCCAGTCAGGAGACATTTGATCTGAACGGAGGTCTGGGGAGGAAGATGAGCCGCCAACAACTCTGGTGGGGAAGGAGCGCAGGACGGTGGAATAGTCTCTAGGCACAGAGGGAGGTTAGTGAGAGCATTGAGTTGGTGCCCAGGCCCCGTCCGACCAGTTCTGCCCCTCTCCTCCCCCGGAGCCCCGCAAATGTGTCTTTCTGGAGCACTCAGTTGAATTAGCGTATTAGCGGAATGGATGGGTTCGGCTGGCAGTTCAGGGAACAGGAGGTGAGGAGCAAGGGCGAGGAGCTTGGCAGAGCCCATGAGGCGGAAGGTGGGGAGCCATGCAATGCAAAGCAGTGGGAGGAATGCCTGGTGTTAAGCAAGGGGAGTGAGGGGAAAGAGCAATGAGATGTTGGTCTTTATAGATAGAATCATACAGTTACACAGCATGGAAACAGGCCCTTCGGCCCAACTTGCCCACACCAGCCAACAGGCCCCAGCTATCAAAGATAGACACAAATGCTGGAGTAACTCAGCGGGACAAGCAGCATCTCTGGATAGAAGGAATGGGAGACCCTTCTTCAGACCCTGCTACAGTGGCCCCACCAGCCCGCATTCGGTCCATACCCGTCCTACCCATGGCACCTGTCGAAGCGTCTCCTAAATCTCCACAATAAAGCCATGAGCTAACAACAAAGTACTGGAGGAAATCAGTGGGTCAGGCAGTATCTGTGTGGGGAATGGACTGTTGACATTCCACAACAGGGCCCTTCTTCAAACTGAATCAGTCCCGACCCGAAATATATGAAAACTGTAACGTCCAGGTTCAGGAACAGCTTCTTCCCTGCACCCATCAGGCTATTAAACACGACAGCGAATAAGCTCTGAACTACATAGACTTGGGGGCATCAGTTTTATCTTTTTATACTATTATCATCTGTTTCTTTGCTTTATGTTTGTGTGTGTATGTTTATATATATATATATACACATATGTGTGTGTGTATGTGTACAAGTATTTGTGTGTGTGCGAGTTTGTGTATATATATGTTTCTTCATATATTATATTGTTGACAGAGTACGATGTTTACATATTCTGCTGTGCTGCTGTATGTGTGTGACATATGATAATAAAACACATTTGCCTATTAATTCCATTTCCTCCACAGATGGTGCGTGACTCTCCAGTACACATGGTGCATGACACTCCTGGTCCCTCCAGTACAGTTGTTTTTTCTCACGATGCCAGCATCTCCTGCGGCTCCTTGCATCTCCCGTAAAGTTCATCAACTCAGACCCTTCATCCACTGGACGGCCAGTGGAAAGGTACAGGAGGCATCAGTGAGAGCAATCTGTCACTTTGTAAGAGAGGAAATGTGTGTGTGTGTGTCCCCTTTCCCTGAAGCGAATGGCCATTTCCAGCATTAAGGTGAGAGGGGCAAAGCTTGAGGGAGATGTGCAAGGGAGTTTTTTTTAAGGCAGGGAATGGTGGGGGTGCCTGGAACGCGCTGCCAGATATGATCGTGGCGTTGAAGAGGTTCACGGATATGCAGGGAATGGAGGGATGTGGATTATGAGCAGGCAGATAAGAGTCAGTCTTGGCATCGAGTCAGTTGGGCACAGACATCGTGGGACAAAGAGTCTGCTCCTGTGCTGGGCTGTTCTATGTTCTGTGTTCTTAAAATCAAGATTCTGCAAATGCAAGAAATCTGAAATTCAGCAGAATATGATCAATTGTTCCGGGAGCATCTGAGAGAGAAAAAGGGTCTGCATTGCAGGTTGATAGTCTTTTAACAACAGGTTGGAAACAGGCCCTTCGGCCCAACTCACCCATGCTGACCATTGCTCATCTACAAGTAGGGAGCAGTCCTGAGCTACTATCTACCTTGGACTATCTTGGATTGGACTTCATTATGAACTAAACGTTATTCACGTTATTCCCTTCATCATGTATCTGTACACGTGGCTCGATTGTAATCATCTACTGTCTTTCCGCTGACTAGTTAGCACGCACAAAAGCTTTTCACTGTTCCTTAGTACTTGTGACAAGAAACTAATCACAACTCATCTCAGCTGGTCTATTTGCCTGCATTTGAGACTCATATAATTCCAAACCTTTCCTATCCATGTACCTAAGCAAATGTTTTATTAACTGTTATTATAGTACCTGCCACAACCACTTCCTCCGGCAGCTTGTTCCACATATGCCAGCTGTCCAAAACGTCAGAGATAAAATGTGTTTTAAGGTGCAGGGGGAGGGACAAAGATAGCACAAAGAACAGTCTGTGAAATAGGAAGGACAGGGGAAGTTGAATGGCAGAGCTGGGTGTATTTAGATTGTGATAAAATTAGCCAGTTACAGAAGGGCTGGAAAAGTCTAATAAATGCAAACGCAAGGAACTGCAGATGCTCGTTTCGTTTTTTTAACTTTAGTTCAGAGATACAGCGCGGAAACAGGCCCTTGAGTCTGCGATCACCACCGATCCCCGTACACTGACACTATCCAACACATTCGGGACAATTTATAATCTTTACCGAACTCAGCAGTTTAGAAGGGGCCCGACCTGAAACGTTGCCAATCTGTGTACAAAATCATGAGAGGAATAGGTCGGGTGGACACACAGGGTCTCTTGCCCAGAGTGGGGGAATCAAGAACCAGAGGACAGAGGATTAAAGTGAAGGGGGGAAAAGATTTAATAGGAACATAAGGGGCAACTTTTTTGCACAAAGGGTGGTGGGTGTATGGAACTAGCTGTTGGAAGAGGTAGCTGAGGCAGGGTCTATTGCAACGTTTAAGAGACGTTTGGACAGGTAGATGGATAGGACAAGTTTAGAGGAATATGGTCCAAAAGGTGGGACTAGTGTGGATGGGGCTTGTTGGTCGGTGTATACAAGTTGGGCCGAAGGGCCTGTTTCTATGCTGTGCGATGCTATGACTCTATCCCTGTTCTCCAAAGATGCTGCCTGGCCCGTTGACTCCAGCATTTTGTTTCTTTTATAATGAAGGAAAGATGACTACTGGCTAAAATGTCCAGAGGGAAAATAAATATCTGTCTGAAGCAAGTATAAAATACGAAGGTTTGAATCGCTAATCTATAATTTATTTTTCTCTACTTACATCGCTTAAAGACCTCTCTAATAGGTCAGTAGCCCTCTGCTCTGCAGTTTAGTTTAGTTTAAAGATATAGTGCAGAAACAGGCCCTTCGGCCCACTGCGTCCATGTCAGCCAGTGATCCCCATTCACTAACCATATAACCATATAACAATTACAGCACGGAAACAGGCCTTCTCGGCCCTTCCAGTCCGTGCCAACCATTTATTTTCCCCATGTCCCATCTACCTGCACTCAGACCATACCCCTCAATTCCCTTCCTGTCCATATACCTATCCACTTTACTTTTAAATGTTAAAATCGATCCTGCCTCCACCACTTCTGCTGGAAGATCATTCCACACAGCCACCACTCTCTGAGTAAAGAAGTTCCCCCTCATGTTACCCCTAAACTTCTGTCCCTTAATTCTCATGTCATGCCCTCTATTCTACACACACTAAGGACGATTTACAATTTTATCTACGAACCTGCACATCTTTGGAATGTGGGGGGAAACCGGAGCACGCAGGTCACGGGGAGAACGGACAAACTCCGTACAGACGGCACCGTAGTCAGGATCGAAGCCGGGTCGCTGGCACCATGAGGCAGCAGCTCTACCGCTGCGCCACCGTGCCTGAATCATGTGCACAAACAGAAAGCAAAGGAAAAGCAAATTAAATGGAAGAAAGTCAACCTTGGCAACTGGTCAAGAAAGTGCACGCCTTGACTTACATTAAATGAAGCCCTGGCAAAAACACTGCAATCAGACGTTTTTGTCATTATTTAACCCTGGAACGAGCTTGCCAGGAATGACCTGTTTCCGTTATTTTGAGCCATGAATTATGTTTCTCAACATAAATATTTCGGGCCAGTGTAAAACGTCAACAGTGTACGCCTCACAGAGACCAAGTAAATTTAAAAATTGTCAGCTTGTTGGCAGTGAAGTCAAATAAATTATTCTGATGTTGAAGCTTCAGACCGCTGGCATTTCTGGTCTGCACACTGTCATTATTGTTGAGTATTTTGCTGACATGTTAAGTCCCCGTCTCAGGGCGCTTGCACTTAAGGGTCACAGTTCCAGCTCCATCTTTAAAGTGGTCGATGACACCACTGTTGTTGTAGAATCACAGAGACATTCAGTGAGCAAACAGGCGCATCGGGCCAACTCGACCCAAGAGAGACACAAAAAGCTGGAGTAACTCAGCGGGACAGGCAGCATATCTGGAGAGAAGGAATGGGTGGCGTTTCGGGTCGAGACCCTTCCGGCTCCACACTTGTCTCACCTGCCTGCGTTTGGCCCATATCCCACTAAACCTGTCCTATCCATGTACCTGTCCAAATGTCTCATAAACAATTTGATTGTCCCAGCCTTAGCTATTCTTTCCGGTAGCTCATTCCATGCACCCACCACCCTTTGTGTGAAAAATGTGCCCCTCAGGTTCCTATTAAATCTTTCCCCCTTCACCTTAAACCCATGTCCTCAGGTTTGTGATTCCCTTACTCTGGGCACAAGACTACTCAGCAGTTCAGGAAGCATCTCTGGAGAAAAAGGATGGGTGAGGTGACGTTTCGGGCCGGGGCCCTTCTTCAAGCTCAACCTTGGTTTCAACGTCAGAGAGTGTACAAACTCTGTACAGACAAGCACCCGTAGTCAGGATCGAACCTGGGTCTCTGGTGCTGTAAGGCAGCAACTCTACCGCTGCGCCACCGTGCTGCCCAAAGATCAAACTAAGCAGATCAAAGTCAGGAAATGAAACACTTTGAGTTCCAGCGTTGGATCTCATGTCAATAATGCTGTCGGCCATTCTTGGATTCAGTTCCACTGATGGTGAGGGTGATCCGGATGAAGTTGTGACTGTAACATGAGCTGCCTCTTACTCATGCCCAGTGGTGTAGAGTTACCATTCCTGGCCGCTGGCCTAAGCTGGCTATTGATGGACGCTTTCCAATGTGTGAACGTTGCCTGAAGTTCCCATGGAAACGCTGAGGGAAATGGTCCATGGGAGCGCATTGATCGCAACAACTCCCCCACACGAGGCATTGGCATCAGCATCAGTCATTGCCCCCATGTCTGCAACCTGCCACAGTTGTTCATGGCCACATCTTCCAAACATTTAGCGATCCCGTGCTCCTTCACCTGTTTATCTCACTGAGGGTGCCTGCGCGCAGAATCTAACCGGTTGCCAACCATTTTAACTCCCCTTTCCATTACACACTGACCTTTGCTTCCGACTCCCACACTGACTTTTCCTTCACACTCACACACTGACCCTTCCTTCCGATTCCCATACTCACCTTTCCCAATCCCACACCGACCTTTCCTCCCCATTCCCACACTGACCTTTCTGTCCTGGGCCTCTACTGTCAGAGTGAGGCCACGTGCAAATTGGAGGAACAGCTCCTCACATTTCGCCTGGGCACCTCACAACCCAGTGGTATGAAGGTTAATTTCTCTAATTTCAAGTAACCCCTGAATTCCCCGTCTCCCCACCCTGGACATCATACTAGTTCTGCCGTTTGTATCCTTGTATCCATTCGTTATCACCACTGCCTCTGCCAACAATGGACCATTGTGGGTCCACCCTCCCTTCTTCATCCGTTGCCAGCCCCGATTTGTTCTGGCCTTTTCCTAGCTCCAGTTCCCCCCATTCTATCTTTCAGTGTGAAGAAGGGTACCAACCTGAAACGTCTTTGGAGTGTGGGAGGAAACCAGCGCAGCTGGAGAACACCGATGCAGATCACGGGGAGAACGTACAAACTCCGTACAGACAGCACCTGCAGTCAGGATCGAACCTGTAAGGTAGCAACTCTACCATTGCACCACTGAGCGGCCTCTCCTGCTTTACAACATCCTGAAAAGGCTGTGGAAGTGGCTATAGAAATGCAAGTCCTTCTTTTAAAAGCAGTTGGATGATAATTGTCATTATATTCTCCAGATAACTTTGCCAATATTTACATTCAGCTTTGCAGCCCCCAGCAGTTCAGTGGCCTAGAGTGTAAAGAAAGACAAGTGCCTTGTTCATTTATAAAGAGGCAGGGGTGAGGCAAACACAGTGAGATTATGGACATGGACGTGTCTGTTTTGCTGTTTTAACTGATAAGGGCAGTCGTCCAAATAGAGCAAGGTTCTTTGGAATTTCATTGTGAAGAGATTCTCATCCAGTCGTCTTAAATAAACGGGGAAAGTTGGACTCGACTTAAACATATGTAATTTGAAAATGGAGTTCATGAGCAATGTGGCCAGAGGGAATGGATTCTGTTTGTGAGCCGGAACAGCCAAAGTACAATAAATGAATGATACCAAGCCAAGTCTGTAAAATCAATATTCACTAACTGCAACTTGGTTGTATTGCAGTGGCTGTAGTTACCCCCGCAACCTAAGAGTCTTGGCTGTTACGTCATGGAGCGTTGGACTGCTGAGCAGTATCCTCTCCTCTGAGTTCAAAGGTTGCAGGTTCAAGACCCATTCCAGGGACGAGAGAGATGCAAAATTGGCCATTTATTCAGTGGAACATTGGGAGAGGGCGATGGCGTTTGGGGAATCATCAGGATGCTCAGCCAACACCACATATGTTCTCTCAGGCGAACGTAAAACACATCCTTATGCTATTCCCTTTATCCTGTATCAAGCCACGCTGTAATCACTATTGGAATCACGTATGGTCGTTTTGCTGACTGGATAGCACACAACTAAAAAACTCTCAATACAGCTTGGTACACGTGACAATAAGAATCAGAATCAGATTTTATTCGCCAAGTATGTTTTGCAACATACGAGGAATCTCATTGGCCAGCTCAGTCATGCAATTAAAAGTAACAGATCATGCAAAAACACACTTTAACATGAACATCCACCACAGTGACTCCTACACATTCCTCACTGTGATGGAAGGCAAAATAAAGAAACTACAACTTAAGTCCCTTGACAATAAGTTGGGCAGACGATATAAAAGTTTGAAAGCACACATCATTTAAGAACAGTTATTTCCCACTGCCATCAGAATCCTGAACAACCTCTCAACACTACACTGTGCGTGCTGCTTCTCTTCTCATTTTGCATTACCTGTGGTGATTATGTAGGGTGTGATCTCAGACCCACAGACCCTCAGCATAGGTGCACCGCGAGGCTGCGTACTCTCCCCTCTCCTCTACTCTCTCTACATCAATGACTGCACCTCCACAGACACCTCTGTCAAGCTTCTCAAGTTTGCGGACGACACAACCCTGATTGGACTGATCCAGGATGGGGAGGAATCTGCCTACAGACAGGAAGTGTCACAGCTGGCGTCCTGGTACCATAGCTACAACCTAGAGCTTAATGCTCTTAAGACACTGGAATTGACTGTAGACTTTAAGGGAGCTCCCCCTCCCCTCACCCCACTCATCATCAACAACACCACAGTCACATCTACAGAGTATTTTAAGTTCCTGGGAACCATCATCTCCAAGGACCTTAAATTGGAGGCTACCATCGAGTCCACAGTCAAAAGGGCACATCACAGGATGTACAGAGGATGATGGTCCAATTCTACATGGCCATCGTAGAGTCTGTCCTCACCTTCTCCATCATGGTCTGGTTTGGCTCGGCCACCAAGCACGACATCTGGAGGCTGCAGCGAATCGTCCGATCAGCAGAGAAGGTTATTGGCTGCAACCTTCCCTCCATTGACGAACTGTACACTGCAAGGGCCAGGAAGCGAGCGGGCAAGATCATTTCTGACCCCTCTCACCCTGGCCGCAAACTCTTTGAATCGCTTCCGTCTGGAGGGCGACTCCGGACTGTCACAGTTTTTATCCTCGAGTAGTAGCTCTACTCAACAGCCAAAAATCTGCAGTCTCCTTTTGCTCCGGTAATTTATCTTTAATCACATGTTTAATCAATAATGTTTTATTATTGTTGTTTAATGTTTTATATGTCATTCCTAACTGTCACTGTTTGTCATGTTGTCACTTGCGGGCGGAGCGCCAAGGCAAATTCCTTGTATGTGAATACTTGGCCCATAAACGTAATAATTCATTCATGATCACACTCACGTATGGTATGATTTCTCTGGGCAACAGCACAACAAAGTTGCTCACTGCATCTCGCTACATTTCACGATGATAAATACCAACCCACCACTGATTTTCCTACCCCCTTGGTTCCAGAGCCTTACTGGATTATCCGTTTTCCCAGACCAACCAACCGCAAAGTTGGCCTCGGAGGTCGGCTGTGGGAATGGATCTGCCGGTTCCGGCTGGAGTTCCAGAACCCCGGCCACAGGAGGCAACTTTGACCCGTCGATCGGCGCGGAGGCCTCAATGATGTCGAGATCGGCCGCCTCACCCGGCCTAGGCGCCACATTTTTGGGGCGACGGCCAGGAAGGGGTTAAGCTCTCGTGATTTTCTCCAAATTACAGGTGGTGCCGGACCACACGTTGCCGGATAATCGGTGGTGGATCTGTAGCGCAAAGAGTGGCAGTGATGTCCAGTAATATTGATCCTCTAACCACGATCATCTAAACGTGGTTGGTGTAAACTTACTGCTGTGCTTCTATTGTAACTATCATGGCGAAACATCAAAAAGAATGATATCATTCAGTTGGCATTTGAAATGGCTGTGAAAGATGCTGTCAGAAATGGCCCTTCTCTCTGTTTGACAATAGACAATAGGTGCAGGAGTAGGCCATTCGGCCCTTCGAGCCAGCACCGCCATTCACTGTGATCATCCACAATCAGTACCCAATTCCTGCCTTCTCCCCAGCAAGAGTTTGTAAATGGGACCGTAGACTCTGTCTTTATAATCTACAGTGCAGAGCTGCCTTAGTGCACATTGGCAGGTCCGATGCTGTCAATAGCTGGCAGCTTCCAATGTTTATAAATCTGTGGAGCAGGTCTCTGGCGCTGTGAGTCATAAGGATAACATGGAAATGTTTATCCTTTGACATGCTCTGTGCTTCCTGACATCATGAGGAGCTTGCAGTTCATTCACTCTTCAATGTAAAAAGGGAGACTTCATTTGAAGGATGCAATCAGTTTAGATTCAGTCCTACTGCCCGACATTTTCGTTTTCCACTGCACGTTTAGCGTTGTTCCTCCTCAGCAACATTCAGTTCCGCTGCTGATAAATGGCATCACTTGATGCAGATTAGCATTGGCAGCAGCAAAGTTGGACAATCCAATGTGGTGACGACCTTGAAGGTTTGCAACTATCGTCGTTGGGGGCAGCACAACGGTGCAGGGGTAGAGCTGCTGCCTCACAGCGCCAGAGATCCGGGCTTGATCCTGACCTCTGGTGCTGTCAGTGTGGAGTTTGCGAGTTCTCCCCGTGACCGCGCTGGTTTTCTCTGGGTGCTCCGGTTTCCTTCCACATCCCAAAGACGTGCGGGTTTGTAAGTTAATTGGTTTTGGTAAAAAATGATGCCTAATGTGCAGGGAGTGGATGGGAAAGTGAACTAACACAGAACAAGGGTTCCCAGGGGGTAAATTTACCCAGGGGGTACATTTGTTGATTCTGGATTTGTACATAGTTTTCTCAAAGACTGACTGTTGTCGGTTCTGGTAGACCGGTATCTGTTCATCATTAGTTGTTCATAAATAAGTGAAATAACTTTGTTATGTGCCATTAAAGTCGCCTGGGGTAAACGGGATGAAAATAGTTAGGAACATCTAACATAGAACTAGTGAGAATCAATGGTCAGCATAGACTCGGTGGGCCAAAGGGCCTGTTTCCATGCTGTTTCCACCTCCTGTTGGATTCACGGGATGTGGTCTTGGAGGGGAGGATGCTCCTCAAACTGCGGAGCATCCTGTACAGTACAGCTCACCCCCTCCATGACACACTGGTCAACCTGAGGAGCACCTTCAGCAACAGGCTGGTTCCACCAAGATGCAGCACAGAACGCCACAGGAGATCCAAACTTTCAATTCCTCCCCTTTCTGCCGTGGGGTAGACTGAGACTCACTCCCCTCCCTCCCTCCCCCCCACCCCAATCGTTGCACATGCCAAATCACTTTCACTCGTCACTTTAAGTGCATGTCTCATGTATTTTGTGTTGGCAGATCAATTTCCCTCCTGGGATAAATAAAGCTCTATCGTATTGTAATCTCCTTCATCTGAACAGCAAATTCCATTCGACCACACTGACAACAGAGCCACGGGAGGGAGGAGAGGTGAATATGACAGTCATTCAGATGGCTATCAGCATCGCCATGATTTCACCATCATTGACCCAGCACATGTCTCTGATAATCATCCGTACCAACATGTACTGCACTGGGTCTTAACGGGATGAGGTGATGAACACGCCCGGGGGGATGATACCTTTGCAGCCGAATGGCAATTATACTTCTTTTCCATCCATTAAAGAACTAAAAGTAATTGTTACATTTGTAAAGAACATTCTTCCCTCCTTTCTAGCATCTGTATCTTCCCCTTTGCCCTGCCGACTCTACTTGAGTTAGACTTTGTCTCTGGAGCATGTGCGCTACAATGCTGAGAACACTCTATTCTGCACTCATTACCTTCCCCTTCACTCTCCCTATTGAACTTGAGTCTGACTGGATTGTATCTATGTCTGGTATTATCAGACCTGCATGGTACAGCCTGCAAAACAGAGCTTTTCACTGTACCTCGATACATGTGAGAATAATAAACCTGAGCCTAAAAATGTCCCAAACATGAGTTCATTCATCGCTATTTGCGTAGAAACAAAGAACTCCAGGTGCTGGTTCACACTGAAGAAAGGTCTCAATCCGAAAAGTCGCCATGATCTGTAGAGATACTGCCTGAGCCGCTGAGTTACCTCCAGCACTTTGTGACCTGTTATTGCTATTTGTGTAGTCAGATCCCAATCAGCCAACCTGCACACTGCAGGGTCCCAGATGCAGCAATGCAAGAATCATTGTGTAGGAAGGATGCAAAAAGCTGGAGTAACTCAGCGGGCCGGGCAGCACTTCTGGAGAAAAGAAATGGGGGACGTTTCGGGTCGAGGCCCTCCTTCAGATTGAGAGTCAGGGGAGAGGGAAACGAGAGATATAAATAAAAATTGGTAGGTCATTTCTACTGATGTTGAGAGCATGCATACACCAGAAACCAATGGCTAGCCAGCGATCACCCCGTACACCCCCATTATCTTCCACTCCAGGAACAACTTACAATTTGTAGGAGCCAATTATCCTACAAACCTGCGCGTCTTTGGAGTGTGGGAGGAAACCGGAGCGCCCGGAGAAGATCCATGCGGTCACATGGAGAACGTGCAGACTCTGAACCCTTCACTCTGTAGTCAGGATGGAACCCGAGTCTCTGGAGCTGTAAGGCAGCAACTCTACCGCTGTGCAACTGTACCACCTGCTTACACTTTATTTACCCGAGTGTGTCACAAATACAAGTTATTGTTAGTGGTCGTCGTGTTTATGAAGGGAGGTCAAGTTTCGGAAATAAAGACACAAAGTGCTGGAGTATCTCCGGAGTATATCCGGAGAACATGGATAGGTGGACTCTAATTGCAAGCTCCCCGAATGGAATAAGCTAGTTTATGCTGCGGTTCATGAATTATAAATAATTTATAAATCAGCTGCCAGCTCTGAGCCAAATTAGTAGAAAGAAAAACACCATTGCATTCAGCAGCATGAAAATTAATATGCTTCAAAATCACATTTGAACTGGAAACGTAAAGCAGACCCCATTCAGTAACATCGTTTACCCTGTTTTCACTCCCAGTTTACCCAGATCACTCAGCAAGTGAATTTAAAGCAAATTGCTACACGTTGGAGATTAATTTTGGACGATGACATGATTTCTGATTAGCATGGACTTTCTGTTTTAAATTGGCCAGCGAGGTAATCTTATGCTGCCCATTCCATGCTCCCCTCAAGGTGAGGTATAAGAATGGGGCAGTGGGTACAAGGGTCAAGATTCAGCTCTATAGGACTTTGGTTTGGCTGCATTTGGACTATTGCGTGCAGTTCTGGTCGCCCCATTAAAGGAAGCATGTGGAGGCTTTGGAGAGGGTGCAGAGGAGGTTTACCAGAATGATGCCTGGATTAGGGGTATCAGCTATGAGGAACGGTTGGACAAACTTGGATTGTTTCCTCTGGCAGTGTTGGAGGCTGAGGGGAGAAGCGATAGTTGTCTATAAAATGATCAGAGGCATAGGTGGAAATGTGCGGCACCTTATCACAGGCCGTCTGAAAACCCAGCTAAACAACATCCACCCATTGTCCTTCGTCTCTCCTGCATGGTACTTCCACAAAGAATACCAATAGGAATTCCACGAAGATGCCCCCTTAACAAAACCATGCTGACTTTAGCCTATTTTATCAGGCGCTTCCAGATGCCCCGAAACCTCCTTAATGGTGGACTCTAAAATCTTACCAACCATTGAGGTTAGACTAATCGACATAGCATTTATTTTCTTTTGCCTTGCTCCCTTCTTAAACAGGGGAGTTATATTCACAATTGTGTTCCTCTGGAACAATTCCTGAATCTAGTAATTCTTGAAATATCACTACTAATGCCTCCACATTCACTACAGACATCTCTCAAAACCCAGGGTGTATTTAGGGTTGCCTGCTGTCCTGTATTAGTTGGATCATCTCGTATTTTGGGCTAAATTGGTTTGTCCCATACAGGACTGCCCTTGTCCCATATTTGACTGGTACTAGGGTACACAAAAAGCTGGTGAAACTCAGCGGGTGCAACAGCATCTAAGGAGCGAAGGAGATAGGCAAAGTTTCGGGCCGAAACCCTTCTTCAGACTAGAGAAGGGTTCGGCCTGAAACGTTGCCTATCTCCTTCGCTCCTTAGATGCTGTTGCACCCGCTGAGTTTCTCCAGCTTTTTGTGTACCCTCGATTTTCCAGCATCTGCAGTTGCTTCTTTAACACTTTGACTGCTACTACTCGGGTCGAGGGACTGTCGGGTCCGAGCACTGCGTCCGGCCCCGGCTCACTCGTCCCGACATAGTGCAGTCCATGGAGTGCAGCAGCAGCAGCGCCTCGCCCGTGGCCCCGTCGGTCGGCAGCCCGGCCATCTGTCCGACCTTCGGACCTTCGCTTAACGCCAACACCACCACCCCTCCTTCTCACGGCCGATCATTGGTTCATGAGTTGCATGGATCGTCGGACTTTGCGTGCGACGTCTCGCGGCCCGGGCCAAAACTCCTCAGCTGGCCCGCCGGCTGGGCCTTGTGTGCAGTCCAGCACCCGGGCCAACTCATCATTCACCCAGCCAGCCACGGCCGAGAAATTGCCCCTTATTTTGACCTTTTGTCCCTTATTTGGGAGTGGGAATGTTGGCGACCCTAGGCGTGTTCCATCTGGTCCACGTGATGTATCCACCTTCAGACATTTTAACTTCCTCAGGAATGAAGGTGACAAATTTCCAAGTCAGGCTGGTGGGGCCACAGGGAGAGAACATTGATGACGGTCTTCTCATGAGCTCTGGGTGGTAAGAGGCAGTAGGTTTCAAAGGTACCACTGAACCATTGCAAACCATTGGCAGGTGACCAAAGTTCATTTTGAAGATGAGACATAGTGCCTTCAGTGTAAGAGTTGCACGGATGCCCCCACCCACTATCCACACAGGCCCAATGTTAATCTTCATTTGACCTTCTTTATTTGAAGGAGAGAACGGTAATTTATAAAAAGGAATTATCTTTGCATCTAAGATTACATGCGTCAGAAACACCTCTCAATATAGTGTCCTGCCAAAATAAACCCTAAAGGGCTATATTAAAATATATTTCCACCATATCGGTTTCTGCAAAAGTCTAATTTTAAGATCAAACTGTAATTACTTAAATGTCAAGACAGGCTCAATCGCAGAGTCATCTTTGTAAAGATCACATCTATAAGAAGCATTAAAGATAGACACAAAAAGCTGGAGTAACTCAGCGGGTCAGGCAGCAGCTCTGGAGAAAAGGAATAGGTGACGTTTCGGGTCGAGACCCTTCTTCAGACTGAGAGTCACGGGGAGATGGGAACGAGAGACATCGAAGGTACACAGAACAAATGAATGAAAGATATGCAAAAAGCAACGATGGTCAAGAAAAGGAGGAGCCCACAATGGTCCATTGTTGGCTGTGGGAAAAGTGATAACGAGTGATACAAACAGTGTAACTCAGCAGGACGACAGTGAAACTACTACACCGACTAAGGTGGGGGAGGGACAGAGAGAGAGCGGATGAAAGGGTTACTTGGTTAGAGAAGTCAATATTCATACCGTTGGGTTGCAAGCTGCCCAAGCAAAATATGAGGTGCTGTTCCCCCAATTTGTATTTCCAGCATCTGCAGTTCCTTCCTACACATATAAGAAGCATTATACAGTCTCACTGCAACATGTAGAAGGGTCTCGACCCAAAACGTCACCCATTCCTTCTCTCCAGAGATGCGGCATGTCCCGCTTAGTTACTCCAGCATTTTGTGTCTATCTTCCATTCATAAATAATTCCCTGAAGAAGGATCTCGACCCGAAACGTCACCTATTCCTTCGCACCATAGACGTTGCCTCACCAGCTGAGTTTCTCCAGCACTTTTGTCTACCTTTGGTGTCTCTGCTACAGCCTTGCAAAGTGCTGGTGAGGCCACATCAGTAGCACAATGTTTTCAGCACCACGCCTTATCAAGCGTGTGCACAATTAAAACCTTCTGCCGGAGGAACTGAATGGATCAGGTCGCAACTGTGGAGGAAATGTACGGGGTATGCTTCAGGTCGAGAAACGTCTTCAGACCTATCGGTCTTGAGGAAGGGTCCTGACCCGAGCCATCATCCATCTATTTCCTCGACTCCAATGCTGCCTGAGCAACAGAGTTCATGCAGCAGGATGTTTTTTAGTCATGAAGTCGAACAGTGCGGAAACAGGCCCTTCGGCCCAACTTGTCCCATCTACCCATCGTTCCAATAACATGGTTTCCAAAGCAGAACACAATACTCTAAATGAGGCCTCACCAACGTCGTATATATTTCTTTGTCCTATCATTTCATTGTCCTCTCAGGGACACATGACAATAAACTCTCTTGAATCTTGATATATCTGCAATATGACCTCCCATCTTCTATGCTCAATACTCTGACCTACTCAGGTCAATGTTTCAAAAGGCTTTTTGACCACCTGTGATGCCACTGTCAAGGGCCTGCACTCCTCGATCCCTCTGCTCTACAACACTCCTCACTCAGAGCCCTACCGTTCACCGTGTAGGTTCTGCCCATGTGGACTTCCCAACATGCAACACCTCACACTTCTCAGTATTCAAGTACATCACCATTCCACAGCCCACCTGCCCAACCCATCAAGATCCTGCTGCAATTTTCACAATCACAGGCATTCCAACATCACCCTCTGCTTCCTTTCACGAAGCCAATTTTCATTCTATTCAGCCATCTCTCCTTGGATCCCTCCTTGGAGCAGCCTACCATGCGGAACCGTCCAACGTTCTGCTGAAGTCGGTTCATACAACATCTACAGCTGAGCCACCATTAACCTTTTTGGTCACATCTTCGAAAAACTCAATCAGACTCATGGGTCACCACCACCCATGTACAAGACCGTGTCGACTATCCATAGTCAGCCCTTGTCCATATAGATTCTTGAGATTCACGCATGTGCAGTCCAAGGCTTGGTTTATTTTGTTAGTTTAGAGATAGGGAGTGGCCTCTCGGCCTGATCACCTGTAGTTCTATCTTACACACCAGGGACAATTTACAGAGGCTAATTCATCTAAAAACCTGCATGTCATTGGAATGTGGGAGAAAACCACAGTATCTGGAAAAACCCCGGATGTTCAGTCATTGACAACAGTCAACCTTTGGTTTGTTAGAATCTTGTCTTGCTACGAGAATTAAGTGTCATTGGATTGGGCAGGAGACTGGAGCTGAATCATTGATCATGTTAGATGCTTAGGGGACCACTTGGGCAACTATCACTTTATCTTCCAATGTTCATGCTCAGAATTAGGCCACTCGGTCCATCAAGTCTACACCGCCATTTAATTGTGGCTGATCTATCTTACTCTCTTAACCCCATTCTCCTGCCTTCTCCCCATAAACCCTAACACACTTACTAATCACGAATATATCTATCTCTGCCTTAATATCTATTGACATGGCCTCCACAGCCATGGCAAAGAATTCCACTGATTCACCACTCACTGACTAAAGAAATTCCTCCTCATCCCCTTCCAAAAGGAACATTCTTGACTTCTGGTCCAGGACTCTCCCACAAATGGAACCATCCTCTCCACTTCCACACTATCCAGGCCTTTCACTATTCAGTAAGTTTCAATGAGGTGTCCCCTCATCCTTCTAAACTCCAGCGAGTACAGGCCCAGTGCCGTCAAACGTCATGATTGGTTAACCCACTCATTCCTGGGATCATTCTCGTAATCTCCTCTGGACCCTCTCCAGAGCCAGCACATCCTTCCTCAGATATGGTGCCCAAAACTTCTCATAATGTTCTAAGCTTATGTTACTGAAAGCCCTGTCCCACGGTACGAGTTCATTCCAAGAGCTCTCCCGAGTTTAAAAAAAATCAAACTCGTGGTAAGTACTGAGAATGAACGTAGCGGGTACGTCGGAGCTCGGGGACGTCTCTTAGAGCTAACGGCAGGTACTCGGGAAGACTCGCTAACGGCAGGTACGCACGGGAAGACTCGTGATTTTTCAATATGATGAAAAATGTCCATGAGAGCCCCGAGTACCGACGAGTGGTCATTACCGTAAATCTCCGAGTTCGAATCAGGGCAAACTCGGGAGAACTCTTGGAATGAACTCGTATCGCGGGACAGGGCTTTAAGGCATGAAACACAGTCTAGCCAGTCAGCCTCGGCGTCCCATGACCTTTGCTAGAAACACAGGCAAGCCCAAACCCCAATGGGATGGAGTGAAGGGAAGGCCAGATTGTCTTTTGCTACAGTTGAGTCTAGCTTACAGGAATCGCACATACAACCACTCTTAAGGCACCATCTTTAATGAATCTGTGATTCAGGAGTCGATGGATCCCATAGGACATCAAAGTAACGTCTGACTACTGGCATTGAGATTAATGGGATGTTAGGTTGCCTAACAAAAAAAGGCACAGAATGCTGATCAAAGTAAGTAATCTCCTCACAAAATATACCATGAGCCAGATTTCATCCGGAACACTGTGCACAGTTCCCACATTACTGAAAGTTCATGTTCATAAGTGTTAGGAGCAGAATTTGGACCATCACGTCTACTCTGCCAATAAACCATGGCTGATCTATCTTCCCCTCTCAACCCCATTCTCCTGCCTTCACCCCATAACCCCTGACTCCTGTACGTATCAAGAATCTATCCATCTCTGCCGTAAAAATATTCCTTGACTTGGCCTCCGCAGCCTTCTGTGGTAATGAATTCCACAGATTCACTGTTTTTTGAGCAAAGAAATTCCTCTTCATCTCCTTCCTAAAGGAACGTCCTTTTACTGTGAGGCTGTGACCTCTGGTTCTAGACTCTCCCACGAGCTTAGCTGGATATGGCAGAAACAAGAATTGCTAAACATTTGAGAAGACTCCAGGACAGAAAGCACCTAGGAATAGGTTATCAAGAACGTTGTGTACCGGTGAGAAAAATGTGGGACTTCATGATTGAGCTCTTCAAAAGAACACGGTTCAGTTCAATGGTTCAACGGTGCTTTGACTGTCACGTGTGCAAAGTGCAAACTCACAGTGAATTTATTTTCTTATAAACAGTCCAATCGAGCATTTCCACGCCACAAGCACATCCCCGATTAGTAAATTGTGTAGAAATAATTTTAGTTGGAGACACAGCGCAGAAACAGGCCCTTCGGCCAACCGAGTCCACATCGACCAGTGATCTCCGCACATTAACACTGTGGCGCAGCGGTAGAGTTGCTGCCGTACAGCGCCGGAGACCCGGGTTCGATCCGGACTACGGGTGCTGTCTGTATGGAGTTTGTACGTTCTCCACGGGTTTTCTCCAAGATCTTCGGTTTCCTCCCACAGTCCAAAGACGTACAGGTGTGTAGGTTAATTGGCTTGGTGAATGTAAAAATCGGGTTAATGTGCGGGGATCGCTGGTCGGCGCGGACCTGGTGGGCTGAAAGGGCCTGTTTCTGTGCTGCATCTCCAAACTAGACTAAACTAAACTACCCTACACACACTAGGGACAATTTTACATTTCTGCATTCTTCGGAGAAAACCCAGAGAAAACACACGCAGGTCACGGGGAGACTGTGCAAACTCCGTACAGGCAGCACCCATTGTCGGGTGCTCTGGCTGCAACTCTACCTCTGCGCCACTAGTGCAGTGAATGATTGAACCACCACCCACTGCTGATCCCATATGCAAGAGGTGCCATGTTTTGGTGCTATTTTCAAAGTCCAGTCCATGTTCTAGGTATTATGAGTGGTGTCCATGCCAGGCATTCCCCAGGCTGCAGCAGGCCTCCAGCCACCACCTTCCTTGGACATGCTGATCACCCAGTGAACCCACGTCCCTCTCCTCGCCCCATATAAGCGGCATGTGTAATCTGTCTGAATTGACTAATCGAGCCTGAAGACAGGTCTGGACCCGAAAGGTCACTTATCCATGTTCTCCAGGGATGCTGCCTGGCCCGCTGAGTTACTCCAGCACTTTGTATATAATCTGGCACATCTGTTAGGCTTAAACCTTGCAGCTTTTGTCTGTGGTTCCAATTTAGTCCAGGGGTATTCTTCTGGTTATTATCATTGTCTGGACATCTCAGGTGCTTAACGTGAATGCAAAAATACAGTCGCCAAATAAATCAACCTTTGGTTTCTGTCGTACATTGACGTGGCAACAATAGAGATAAAAGCAAAGACACAAGAGGCCACGGGCGCCGGATTGATGAGTAAAACACAAAATGCTGGAGGAACTCAGGCAGAGCAGGGAGTTGTTTGTGGAGGGAATGGGCTGGTGGCGTTTCGGGTCAGAACAGTTTCATTAGCACGAACATTAACAGTTTCACAGCATGGCCCACGAGAACCCACCGTATCCACGCCGACCATCGATCACCCATTCGCACCAGTTCCACGTAATCCCACTTACTCATCCAGTTTAGTTTCATTTATGAAGGAACTGCAGGTGCTGGTTTAACCCAAAGATAGACACAAAATGCTGGAGGAACTCGGCGGGACAGGCAGCATCTCTGGAGAGAAGGAATGCGTGACGTTTCGGGTCTCGATCCTCAGAGTCTGAAGAAGGGTCTCGATCTGAAACGTCACCCATTCCTTCTCTCCAGAGATGCTGCCTGTCCCGCTGAGTTACTCCAGCATTTTGTGTCTATCTTTAGTTTTGGTTTAGTTTAGTTGAGTTCAAATATGCAGCATGGAAACAGACCCTTTGGCCCACCGAGTCCACGATGCCCATCGATCTCCCGTTCGCACTTGTTCCATGTCATCCCGCTTTCTAATCCATTCCCTGCGATTTAGAGAGGCCAATTGACCTCTAAACCCACACGTCTTTGGGATGTGGGAGGAAACGTGAGCACTCGGAAGAAATCCACGTGGTCACAGGAGAACATGCAAACTCCGTATAGAGAGCACCTGAGGACAGGATAGAACTCCGGTCTCAAGAGCTGTGAGGCAGCAGCTCAACCTGCACTGTGTCGCATCTTAATTTCAGTTAGCGCAGGAAAACTGGTGACTCTGTATACTCTGGAAGAAGGGTCTCGACCCGAAACGTCGCCTATCTCCTTCGCTCCTTAGATGCTGCTGCACCCGCTGAGTTTCTCCAGCCTTTTGTGTACCCTCGATTCTCCAGCATCTGTAGTTCCTTCTTTAAGACTCTGTATACTGTCTGAGCGTACTGCTGCTCTATACTTGAACTGTATCTGGGAAGCTTATCAAAGAGGTATCCATTTGCTTATGTCTAGGCTACGAAGGAACTGTAGATGTTGGTCTACACTGAAGATAGACATAAAATGCTGGGGGATAACTCAGCGGGTTAGGCAGCATCTCTGGAGAAGAGGAATGGGGTCGACTGAAAAAGGGTCTCAACCCGAAAAGTCACCTATTCCTTTACGTTCTCACAGTTTGAAGAAGGATCCCGAAAAAAGCGTCACCTATCCATGTTCTCCAGAGATGCTGCCTGACCCGCTGAGTTACTCCCGCACTTTGTTTAAAACAAAAAAAAACCTCCTCTGGCTAAAGAAATTCCTCCTCATCTCCTTTCTAATGAACACCCTTTTATTCTGAGGCTGCGTCCTCTGGTCTTAGACTCTCCCACTAGTGGGAACATCACCTGCCCATCCACTCTATGTTTAAGAAGGAACTGCAGATGCTTCTGTGGAGGAACTGCAGATGCATCCATGGAAAGAAGGAAATAGGCGACGTTTCGGGCCGAAACCCTTTCGGGTTTCGGCCCGAAACGTCGCCTATTTCCTTCGCTCCACGGATGCTGCCTCATCGGCTGAGTTTCTCCAGCATTTTTGTCTCCCCATCCACTCTATCTGGGCCTTTCATCATTCGCTCGGTTTGAATGAGATTCGGCCCTCATCCTTCCAAACGCCAGCGAGTACAGTTCAAGACCCTCCACTCTTCCTCACACCACTGCAACACTGAGATTGATCGGTGATTAATACCAGCATTCCCAACACAAAACAAATGACGGTTTAAATTCTGCCTAGTTGGCACTTATTGCTGGCGCAGAGTGAGAAAAGATTAAAATATCATTTTCCAAGTTGGGAGGTATTGGGACAAGTTTCAGTTTCCAGTTTTAATCAGTACGTGGGGGGAAAAAAAAGGCCTTATTTCTGAATCCAAGTGGGAATTCAAGGGGGATCCTGAAACTGGAACCACCATCAGCTTAATGTAAAATTAGACAAATATTATTGAAGGCAACTGGCTTTGACAGATGGTGCAGATAGCTGTGGAGGAAGGAACTGCAGATGCTGGTTTAAACCGATGTAGGAAAGCTGGGGTAACTCAGGAGTAAACAGCTGGAGTAACTCAGCGGGTCAGGCAGCTGCTCTTCAGGAAAGGAATAGGTGACATTTCAGGTTGAGACCCTTCTTCACAGTCAGAATCAGGCGAAAGAGGAACGAGAGATATAGATGGTACTTTGGGCAAATGGATGGAGGATATGCAGAATGCAATGATGATGAAGGAAATGTGGAGCCCACAATGGTTCATTGTTGGCAGTCTTTGGTGTCGATACATGGTTCCTGCAAAGTGTTGAGATTTTCTCGTTCCTATTGAGAAATGAATGGGTGACGTTAGACACTTCTTCAGACAGATCAGTCCGAAGAAGGGTTTCGACCCGAAACCTCACCCATTCTTTCTCCCCAGAGATGCCGCCTGTCCCGCTGAGTTACTCCAGCATTTTGTGTCTATCTTCGATTTAAACCAACATCTGCTGTTCTTTCCTACACATTGGAAAGTTAGAGTCTGATATGACCCAGTATAGAAAAGTGGTTCAAACAAAGTTCTCAGCCACACAGTCCAGAATTGCAGGCGAAGCACAGCGTTAGATGAATCATACACAGCTTGTAGGCCTCCTGTCAACGCCTCCACATAGGGTTTAGTTTAAATATGTAGCATGGAAACAGGCGCACCAGGTCCACGCCGACCATCGATTACCTCCCACACTAGTGCTATGTTGTCCCACGTTGGCATCCACTACAAACCCGCACACCTCTGGAGCGTGGGAGGAAACCGGAGCACACATCAGAAAACCCACGCGGTCACAGGAAGAACATGCAAACTCCGTACAGAGAGCACCCGTAGACTGGATGGAACCCTGGTCTCTGGCGCTGTTAGGCAGCAACTCCACCGCTGCGCCACCATGCCGCCCCAAGTCATTGGGTATTTTTATGGTGGAGATTGACAGATTCTTGATTAGTGCGGGTGTCAGGGGTTATGAGGAGAAGGCAGGAGAATGGGGTTGTAAAGGAAAGATAGATCAGCCCTGAATGAATGGCGGAGTAGAAAGTGTGGTCTAATTCTGCTCCTTATGGCCACAAACTTAATCTTCAAGACCAGTTTGAACATAGAGCGAATCCATGCTGGACTAACACTGTGACTGCTACCCCTTTGAACAAGGGCACAAAATAATATTTACTAGTGAGTGTTCCTTAATCCTTCCTTGTGCAAAAGCTGATGAAATAAAAACTAAATGCTGGGTCTATGTAGCACTGGTGGAACGAGTAGCATTCTTCACCCCAAAGCATTTCTTCTGTTCCACAGTCTGGAGAAAGGTCTCGACCCATTCCTTCTCTCCTGAAATGCTGCCTGTCCCACTGAGTTACTCCAGCATTCTGTGCCACTGCTCCACATCCCACTATGAGGCAAGCTGAATGCTCCCTGTGTTTTTCCTTGCATATCAGTTTTTAGGATTCTGCTTCCAAAGCAGGATCTTGGGTCAGCGAGTTGTCTCCAGTTTTTCCGCCAGGATTCGGAAAAAGGGATAAAGGGTCCTTCCTTACCTCAGCACTTAGGCGCTGGTCAAGAGAGATCCAGGACAGATCGGACACTACCCTGGATTACGAAAGAACCGATCAGAAGCCTGAGATCAGAGGGGAAGATGCTGTAGGAGCGCACGCATTCAAGCGTCTGTATCTTCAGTTGTGAATCTGTGGAACCCTCTGCCACAGATGGCAGTGGAGGCCAATTCACTGGATGTTTTCAAGAGAGAGTTAGATCGAGCACTTAGGGCTAACGGAATCAAGGGATAAGGGGAGAAAGCAAGAACGCGGTACTAATTTGGGATGATCAGCCATGATCATATTGTATGGCGGGTGCTGGCTCAAAGGGCCGAATGGCCTGCACCTATTTTCAATGTTTCTATCTTCTGCAGGATGGGAGCATGGAGAAGATGGAAATAAAAAGGGTGTAGGAAGTTTTTGATCATGTTCGCTGCTTTTCCGAAGTATGGATGTAATCGATGGTGGGGGGGGGGGGGGGGTCTGTGTGATGGACTGAGCTACAACCATAACTCTCTGCGATGGAAACGCATCTCAAAAGCCCCAGTGTTCAGCTTCTGCCGCAATGAGACAGGCCCCTGTGTGAAGCCCCTCATGGTGAGCCTGCAGCTTGAGGCGGTGGTCGAGTGACCAGAGGCACTGCCAGGGACCACTCGCCCTTAGCCAGCAGTGCATTCTGAAGATGGCATTCGATGCCCACAGTGTCAGACTTTTACTGATGCAGCACCCCTCCCAAATAGACCCTGTGCTAGTTGTTCTAGTTTTAAAGTTACAGCCCGGAAAGAGGCCCTTCAGCCCGCCGAGTCCATGCCGACCATCGATCACCTGTTCACACTAGTTCTATGTTATCCCACTTTCTCATCCGCTCCCGACACACTCGGGGGCAATTTCTCTTTTACAGAGGTCGAATTAACCCAAACACCTTCGGGACGTGGAAGGAAACCGGAGCATCCCGAGAAAACACACACGGCAACCAGGAGAACGTGCAAACTCCACACAGACAGCACCTGAGGTCAGGGTCGAACCCAGGTCTCTGGCGCTGGCAGGCAGCAGCTCTACCCGCTGCGCTATAATGCCGCCCTGCAATGGAAATCATTTTGATTTGACCATGTTTTGAGGAGATTGTTTGTCAGGGGGAATTATCTCAGAAAGCACACGTCAGGAATACCGCTCGATATAGAGACCGGCCAAAATAAACCCAGAGAAAGTTCGACTTATTCCGAGCACACAGCGTACACTAAAATAGCACTCCTGCCGTATCAGATTCCTCAAAAGTCTGATTGCAAAATCAGACTGCAAGTGCCTATATGGCAAAATGCCCTCAGCATTAGGGCGGCACGGTGGCTCGTCAGCAGAGTCGCTGCCTTACAGCGCTTACAGCACCGGAGACCTGGGTTCGATCCTGACTACAGGTGCTGTCTGTACAGAGTTTGTACGTTCTCTCTGTGGCCAAGTGGGATTTCTCTGGGATCTTCGGTTTCCTAGACGTACAGGTTTGTAGGTTAATTGGCTTGGTATAAGTGTAAATTGCCCCCAGTGTGTGTGGAGTGACTAGATGTGCGGGAATCGCTGGTCAGCACAGACTCGGTGGGCTGAAGGGCCAGTTTCCATGCTGTACCTCTAAACTAAACTAAACTAAAGCAGAGATATATGTACCACTTTGGGGATTCTTTGGTATGCAGCATTATTATTCTATTCAGATTGGAAGAGAATACAGAAATGTATTGATCAGGGGGTACCGAGGCCACGTCATAGCTTCAGGATGTCACCTTGTAATGAAGGCACATTAGGGGCGATTTGCAGAGGGCCAATTAGAGGGTGATTTACAGGGGGCCACGTCTTTGGGATCTGGGAGGAACCCGGTGCACCCGGAGAAAACCCACGTGGTCACAGGGAGAACATGCAAACTCCACACAGATAGCACCTGAGGTCAGGATCCAACCCGGGTGTCTAGTGCTGTGAAGCAATGGCATTCCCAGCTGTGCCACTGATATTTGCATTTTAATCTTAAAGATGTGAGAGGAAATGGGAGCACACAGAGGAAGCCCACACAGTCACAGGGAGAACGTGCACACCCCATACAGACAATGCCCGAGGATCGAACCAGGGTCTCTGGCATCACGCAAACCAACCCCCCTTCTATTAACTCTGTTTACACCTCATGCAGCCTTGGCAAGGCCAGCAGCATAATCAAGGACGAGTGGCATGCAGGCCACTCTCTCTTCTCCCCTCTATCAGGCAAAAGATATAGAAGTGTGAAAACGCACACCTCCAGATTCAGGGACAGTTTCTTCCCAGCTGTTATCAGGCAACTGAACCATCCTACCACAACCAGAGGGCAGTGCTGAACTACTATCTACGACATTGGTGACCCTCGGACTATCTTTGATCGGACTTTGCTGGCTTCACCTTGCACTAAACGTCATTCCCTTATCATGTATCTACACACTGTAAATGGCTCGATTGTAATCAAGGGTTGTCTTTCTGCTGACTGGTAGCACGCAACAAAAGCTTTTCACTGTACCTTGGTACACGTGACAATAAACTGAACTGAACTGTGAGGCAGTGACTCCACCAGCTGCGCCAATGTGCCACGCTCGCGCCACTGAGCACCCTGCTCGTTTAACAAAAGTGCAAGATTGGATGACCAGTTTACGACATACTAAAGTACAATCTGTAGTCTTTTTTTAACACAAGACAGAAACTTTTGTTGCAATTTCTGTGCCCCATCAAATATCAAACTATTAAGAGTACGAAAGAGAACAGAAGGGATTATCGATTAGATGGCTCGCGGTATAGTGCCACATGTCAACATTATGAGCAGTTTGACTTTTATAGTGGAGTACAAAAACATTTATTGTCTAGTATGGGCTGGAAACTCTCTTGATCTGAAAGGAATTAAGTTTACGTGATCCAAAGGGTTCAAGAGGTTAAAGCTAGTCTTTTTAAGCGATCTGGCGTACAGCTGTTGTGAAGACCCAGGTGGGATCGTCACTCGGGAACCTTCCTGGTGATCAGCATTTATTACCTAATAAAAATGAGTTTCTGTCTGAAATCCGAGAGGCCCGGCCATTTGTTAAAGTCCCAACATCAGTAAACATGTCAGCGAAATAAAAATGAAAATCAAACATAGAGAGGCAGGGGGGTTTCGAGACGGACAAGAAGGCTAACGTCACACACCCATTTCAATCCGACAAGCCATCCCTCAAATCGTAAAAACCTTAAATCGAAAGCTCCTGTTAAATGATCCATCGTGCGCAGGGGTGAGTGGAAACATACCCTGCCAACGATCGCAGTCACCTGCAACTGAGCTCAACGGCAGAAACTCTCTCCCAAGTCGTGTGACAAGGTGAGCAGATTCATCAACCAAGCAAGCACTGCAGACACGCTGGTTGGATCAAACAAAGCCGCACTCTGGCATCAACGGCCCCAGATTAAACCTCCCTGCGCCTCTGTTGTGAGGAGCGATCTTTCTCAATCTCCCCCAAGAACCGATGATTCGCATCTGGTGGAGAAAGACATAATTTTTCAGCCGAGAAAGTCGCGTCATCACACCCGACGTTCGAAACTCCAGCCTGACTCAGTCAGCGATACACAACAAATACAGCACAATATTATTCCTTCCTCCTCTTCCCCCTGGCGCCCGGAGCTTGGTTTCCGCTCCAGCCGCCAGGCTTTGGACTTACCCAAGTAGGGGATGCAGGGGACCATCCTCAAGCTGCTGATAAACTCCCGCATTCTCTTGTAGTTGTCTTCTTTCGTCACCAGATAATCCAACTTCTCAAAGGTGGCTTTGTCCTTCCGACTGACCAGCTGCAAGAGGAGGCAAAACCACATGGTCAGGTGTTTGTCTTATTCAATGGAGGTCAAGAGAAGTGGGGCGGTTGCCACAACCCATACACCATTGCTCTCATCCTGACTGGTCACAGGAGCAAAGCAGTCTCGTCCTTTAGATGGGAGGCCAACATCAAGCAAAGGAGATTTGAACTGGAGGGGCATTCGATGCCACAAGGTTGCCTCAACCAATTATCAGCCACACTCACCAGAATTCATAAGATCGTAGACAATAAACAATAGGTGCAGGAGTAGGCCATTCAGCCCTTCGAGCCTGCAACACCATTCAATGTGATCATGGCTGATCATGCCCAATCAGTACCCCGTTCCTGCCTTCTCCCCATATGCCCTGACTCTGCAAACTATAAGATCATAAGTGATAGGAGTAGAATTAGGCCATTCTGTCCATCAAGTCTACTCCACCTTTCAATCATGGCCGATCTATCTCCCCCTCCTAACCCCATTCTCCAGCCTTCCCTCCATTAACTCTGATACGCATACTAATCAAGAATCTATCTATCTCAGCCTTAAATATATCCACTGACTTGACCTCTACAGCCTTCCGTGGCAAAGAATTCGACAGATTCACCACCCACTGACTAAAGAAATTCCTCCTCATCTCCTTCCTAAAAGAACATGCTTTAATTCTGAGGCTATGACCTCCAGTCCTAGACTCTCCCACCAGTGGAAACATCCTCTCCACGCCACACCCTATCCAAGCCTTTCACTATTCTGTTCGTTTCAACGAGGTCCCCCTTCATTCATCTGAACTCCAGCGAGGACAGGCCCAGTTCCGTCAAACGCTCATCGTATATTAGCTTGGATTAGGTGATATGAGCTAGAGGGAGAGGCTGGACAGACTTGGGTTATTTTCTCTGGAACGTTGGAGGTTTTCGGGAAGATCTGATAGACAAATATAAATTTATGAGTGGCATCTCTGGAGTAACTCAGCGAGACACGCAGCATCTCTGGAGAGAAGGAATGTGTTAGGTTTCAGGTACAGACCCTTTTTCAGACCACCTATTCCTTTTTTCCAGGGATGCTGCCTGACCCGCAGCTACTCCAGCATTTTGTATCTATCTTCAATTTAAACCAGCATCTGGAGTTCTTTCCCCAGCATCTCTAGCGGACGTGGGATGTGGATAGCTGACGTTTCGGGTCAGGGCCCTTCTTCAGACTGGTTGTTGGTTGGGAGTTAGTGCATTGTTTTATACTACGTTAACAACCCAGCTGGTAGAGCAGCGGACAGTCCGAGGAAGGGTCCTGACCTGAAATGTCACCTGTCCTTGTCTTCCAGAGATGCCGCCTGACCAGTTGGGTTCCTCCAGCACTTTGTGTTCCATTGAATGACTCAAGTGAAATGGGACATTATTTTTAAAGTCGGGATGAATTTTGGTTGGAACAAGGTGGGGTGAAAGTAAGAGAGGCCGCACCTCATTCCTCTTCCTCCCCCCCCCCCCCCCCCACCTCCGAAATGAGTGCTCCAAGAAATGTACAGGTTCGGAGGTTGATTGGCTGGGTATAAGTGTAAAGTTGTTCCTAGTGGCAGATGTTAATGTTAATGTGCGGGGATCGCTGTTCGGTGCGGACTCGGTGGGCCAAAGGGCCTGTTTCCGCGCTGGGTCTCTAGACTAAACTAAACTGTACACTTCCAAACGAGCAAAGTACTAAAGCACTGAAACGCTGCCCCATATTTTCACTCCGCACCAGAGGTATGGAGTTGAGATGGGTGCCCAGGACCAATGCAGTAACATTCTATCATTCACACACAATTTTAATCCAGGCTTTAAGCCAGAAATAATGATCCCAATCACTTTCCCCTGGTAGTCCAAAAGTGTAACAAAGTGATTGGGAGTTAAGGGCTTGTACCACTTTGGCCATGTTTAGGCGACTGACGGCGACAGTCACAATAGTAGCGGGACGCTGAAAAACCGGCTTCTCATGACCCACCCAACGACAATGCCGACATCAAGCTATGGCAAGTTACGTCAACCGGCGACACAATTACTCGCGACTTGGGACTTCCACCTACGACCACACCTACACGACAACCCACGACCACACAGGTGACAACCTACGACAACCGGAGTCAACCTACGTCCACCCGCGACAAGCTACCACCCTGTCGGCCACAACTGAAGACAATTCAGTCGCCGGTGCCTGTCGCCGGGTGACGTAGGTAGCCGCCAATGGAATTCACCAAAGTCAGCACCCGGCGACAATCAACGTCACCTGCCGTCGTCCTGGCAACAACCTATGACAACCTACGACAGGAGAAGACAGGCAATGTCAAGCCCACTGCCGCCGAAAGGTTTTGAACATTTCAAAATCCAGCGGCGACAAGATAAAAGTTACGACACTTGAGGAGACAACTCACGACAATACAGGCGTCATCCCGCGACCATGTGGCGACGGCCTAATTTCCAGCTGTCGCCGAAAAAATCACCAAAGTGGGACAGGCCCTTGAGTGCAATGTTTTATATTGCTGTAACATCCCAGCACCAGGGACCCGGCTTCGATCCTGACCTCAGGTGCTGTCTGTGTGGAGTTTGCACGTTCTCCCTGTGACGGTGTGGGTTTCCTCCGGGTGCTCCAGTTTCATGGAACATAGAGTTTCCTCCGGGCGCTCCAGTTTCATGGAACATAGAACAGTACAGCACAGGAACAGGCCCTTCGGCCCACAATCTTTATGCTGAGCCTAATGACAAATAATCTCATCTGCCTGTACATGACCCATAGCCCTCTATTCCCCACCCCTCGATGTGCCTATCCAAAAGTCTCTGAAATGCCACTGACATATCTGCCTTGGTGCGTTTTCTAGGCTCCCACCACTCTCTGTGCAAACAACTTGCTCTGCAAATCTTCATTAAAATTAATTGGACATTTCCACCCTGGGAAAAAGATGAGCGGGTTTGTGGGCTAACTGTAAAATTCCCCAAATTGGATGCAGAAGTGGGATAACATAGAATTAGTGTGAACAGGAAATCATTGGTCAAAGCGGACTTGGTGGGCCAAAGAGCCTGATTTTGAATGAATGAATTAATGAATAACTTTATTGGCAAAGTATTTACATACAAGGAATTTCATGCCGTATCTCTAAATTGAACTAAACTAAATTTGATTGAGTGCGAGTAACTTGTGAACTGGTTATATTTTCTTAGGACATTGTTCATGTATAACAATGTCCGTTATTGTTGGATGTTGTGTTAACTCCATCTGTTTTATGAAACCTCCACTGAAGTTCAATGTGGCTTCCTTGAGCTCCAGTAAGGCAGCATGCTCAAACTTCCGTTTTGAAACAAACTCATTTTCTTTTGATATCCCCGGCTTTTGCCACCCTGGGCTCGATCAACAAGCATTTATGAGTGTACCTGTTTGTCAATGAGCCCAGTTAACCAAAATATAGTTGGAAAAGTGGACACAAAAGATGACGGCTGTGTTACTGGGATCAGAGCAAACGGGAAGAGAGGATATTTTATTTTGCCCAGGTAAACATTGAATGCAATTGTCATTAAAAATGACAATTTAACATTTATCATATACTACATTGATCATCCATTTTTTATTTTTCTAGTTTCCCTTTTTGGAGCTATAGTGTGGAAACAAGCCCTTCGGCACGCTGAGTCCGCACTGACCAGTGATCACCCAGATGGCAGTTCTATGCTTGAGAAGGAACTGCAGATGCTGGAAAATGGAAGGTAGACAAAAGTGCTGGTGAAACTCAGCGTGTGCGGCCCGAAACGTTGCCTATTGCCTTCGCTCCATAGATGCTGCCGCACCCGCTGAGTTTCTCCAGCACTTTTGTCTACCTCTGGTAGTTTTATCGTCTATCCTACACGCTAGCAACAATTTAAAATTTACAGAAGCCAATTAACCTTCAAACCTGCACAGCTTTGGAGTGTGGGAGGAAACCGGAGCACCTGGCAAAAAACCCGTGCGGGTCACAGGGAGAACGTACAAACTCCATACAGACAGCGCCCGTAGTCAGGATTGAACCGGGGTCTCTGGCGCTGTAAGGCAGCAAAACTCTACCGCTGTGCCACCGTGCCGCCCTTTCATTGCCTTTGACCTAAGTAGGTTTTGCTGGATTAGTTTAGAGGCCGACAAGGGCCAAATACATTAAAATGGGCCTGGAGTTACAGATGGATCAGACCCAGCAGAGACTATAGATTTCTTTCAGGAAGAATTCAAGTAAAAGAGCTGTGATTTTAATAACATCCTGTTGTTTCCATAGTCACCATTATTATTAACAACCATTTAAATGAATGCATTTTAGGACATAAAATTAAATTGTGGTGGGACTGGAACTTTGTACATCCTATTCTCTGTATTACAAGTGAAATAACAATCAGTCTGCCAAGTACAAAGTATAAACACCATACTGTGGGCCAAATAGCTTGTTTCTGTGTTCAAGATTAGAAGGATTAAAATAACACTACTACAACTAAAGTCTGTTCATGATTTACAAGGAAGAGCAAGTATATTTGAGCAGGACAGTGTCACATCTAGCGGAGCTGCCGCCTCGAAGGGCCAGCGACCTAGGTGCAATCCTGACCTCTGGAGATGGCCGCGTGGCGTTTGCATGTTCTCCCCGGTTGCCCTTGGGTGCTCCGATTTCATCCCACATGCCAAAGATGTGAGGGTTTGGCGGCTTAATTGGGTGCTGTAAACGACGCCGAACATATAGATACAAGGAGCTGCGGATGTTGGAACCGTGAGCAGAACACAGAGTGCTGGTGTAACTCGTAAAAGCGTAACAGCTGTGCATCAGCTGCCTTACAGCGCCAGAAACCACGGTTCGATCCTAACCCAGGGCGCTGTCTGTACGTAGTTTGTACCTTCTCCCCGTGACCGCGTGCGTTTCCTCCGGGTGCTGTGGTTTCCTCCCACATCGAAGGATGTGCGGGATTGTAGCTTATTTTACTAGTAAAATTGCACTAGGGGTAAATAGTCCCTAGTGTGTCGGATAGTGCTAGTGTACGGGGTGATCGATGGTTAGAGTGGACTCAGCCGGCCAAAGGGCCCTGTTTCTGTGCTGTATCTCTTACATTTACAGTTTAAAAGGTCACAGAGTGCTGGAATAACTCAATGGGTGAAGCAGCATCTCTGGCGAACATGGATAGGTGACGTTTCAAATGGAGTCTGAAGGGTCCTGACCCAACACGTCATCTGTCCATGTTCTCCAAGGATGCTGCCAGACCCGCTGAGTTACTCCAGCACGTTGTGCCCCGTTCTTAGTATGTAATTGAGTGACAGAATCTGAGGGGAATTATGGCAAAGTGGGCAGGATGAAAGGGAATTAGGGTAGCACTAGTGCAAGAGTGTAGTTGATGATCGGCACGGACTCGGTGGGAGTAGTTAAGGCAGCTTCATAAGAACTAGGACTAAATATAAAAGGCAACGGGGCCATGGGACAGAGGACGGGAGAGACAGCGAAGATGGATCACTCTTTTTAAACTTTTCTTTAGACTTCAGAGACGCAACGCAGGAACAGGGCCTTTGACCCACCGAGTCCGAACCGGCCAGCTTTCCATCCCATCCACTAACATTATCCTACTCACTGGGTACAATTTACAATGTTAACCTACAAACCTGTACATCTTTGGAGTGCGGGAGGAAACTGGAGCACCCGGTGAAAACCCATGTGGTCACGGGGAAAATGCACAAACTCCAAACAGACAGCGCCCTTAGTCAGGATCGAACCCGGGTCACTGGCGTTGTGGGGCAGCAACTCTACCGCTGCGCCGCTGTGCTGCCCACTCTTAAGCAAAACGAACATGCATACAACAGGCTGAATTGCCTCTTTGTGTGTTATAACCATCCCGTGATTTGGTGAACACCTGATATTATGAGAAGAGTTGTGTGAACAACTAGCGGCCCACTGTTACTGCTACGCCTTCATGCTAATGCAATGTTCCTTGAACATTACACTTTCAGCCGTTTATCTTCAGAACCTATATCAAGTGTCCATCCATCGTCTGATCTCTCTGCAAAGTGGAAGTGGACAGGACCCGTTCAGCTGTCTTTGCACAGGAAGAGAGACCGCCTGGGGTAATTGCATGCACAAGAGCAAGACTTGAAACACTCACCTCAGGGTTGCCAGTGCAATCTCGGTCTGTCACATCTTATAACTTCCAAAACAAAACCCATGGATGGAGTTATCACAAAATGCTGGAGTAACTCAGTGGGACAGGCAGCATCCCTGGGGAGAAGGAACGGGTGACATTTCGGGTTCTTCAGTTTGTGTCTATCTTCGGTGTGAACCAGCATCTGCAGTTCCTTCCTAACCCATGGAGTTGAGTCGTTTTCTCTGGGTTGAAGGTTTGTGTTGACATTTTCAAAATGAGCAATACATGTGCGGGAAGGAACTGCTGATGCTGGTTTACACCAAAGATAGACACAATAAACTGGAGTAACTCAGTGGGACAGGCAGCATCTCTGGGGAGAAGGAATGGGTGACATTTCGGGTCGAGACCCTTTTTCAGACAATGCTCAATCACAGGCAAGCAAAGCATAGGGCGGCACAGTGGTGCAGCAGTAGAGTTGCTGCCTTACAGCACTTGCAGCGCCGGAGACCTGGGTTTGATCCTGGCTACGGGTGCTGTCTGTACGGAGTTTGTACGTTCTCCCCGTGATCGCATGGGTTTTCTCTGAGATCTTCAGTTTCCTCCCATACTCCAAAGACCTACAGGTTTGTAGATTAATTGGCTTGGTTTAAGTTTAAATTGTCCCTAGTTTGTGCAGGATAGTGTTAATGTGCGGGGATCGCTAGTCGGTGCGGACTCAGTGGGCCGAAGGGTCTGTTTCCGTGCTGTATCTCTATACGAAACAACAAAGCATTAAAAAAAATGATAGGCATGCCAGACGCTTGGGGTGGAACGATGCAGCAAACATGTCAGATGAACAAAAAGGCTGGAATAACTCCACACGCACACAATGCTAATGGGCTTGCCCGACTTAGACGACTCTAGGCGACTGCCAGGGATTAATTTTAATGGGATTCACCTACGACACCTGGCGCCAACCTACGAAGCACCTAGGAAGCACCTGGGACAACCTACGACACGTCATGAAAATTTGTCAACATGTTGAAAATGTGGTGGCATTCGCCTGTAGTTGCCCAAAAAATCGTCTAAGTGGGACAGCCCCATAAATCCAGATTAATTATACCACAGCTCAGGCACACTGCAATCAATATGTATTTGAAATGTATGATCCCCTTATTAATTATTAATATATTAAATATTATTTGTTTTTTAATTATTTATTAACTTTTGTTTTGGTAACTACGCACTTTGCCGGCAATCTGAAACCGCTTTAATGCATGTGTTACATTCTGGTTTCCTCAAATACTTGAAATGTATGTAATAGTGTTATGATATTATGTTCACTTGAGGTATCACACAAGTTAGGCACGGTAGAGTTGCTGCCTTACCGCGCCAGAGTCGCGGGTTCGATCCTGGCTACGGGCGCTGTCTGTGCGGAGTTTGTACGTTCTCCCCGTGACCTGCGTGGGTTTAAAGCTTTTCACTGCACCTCGGTACACTTGACAATAAACTAAACTGAACGAGCAGCCTTTGGAGAACACTGTGTGTACAGCAGGCTGTAAAGCAACAAAGCATGGCTGAATTACTTAAATAGGCAGAAGTATGCTTGATTAATCACCCAGACAGGAGCTGGGACCATCAGAATTTGCACTTGGGTTTGATAGTATTCAGATCTTTTTTTGTAAAGTGACAAGTTTACATCTCATTTATTTTGTTCAAAAGTCTTTTAAGTCTTAACTGACATTTCCATTAGTGCTACATCAACAAACAAAACCTGTCAGAAAATTTCAATGGCCAAATAGTATAATTCTACAAGTTTAAAAGTGCACTGCTCTCAACATTTTCATCCTTTGATTTTAGAGCATGGGGCGGCATGGTGACGCAGGTGTGGAGTTGCTGCCTCACAGCGCCAGAGACCCGGGTTCAATCCTGACCTCGGGTGCTGTCAGTGTGTGGAGTCTGCACGTTCTCCTTGTGAGTTCGCTGCCTCACCCGCTGAGTTTATCCAGCATTTATGGCTACCTTCACGTTTGTAAGTTAGTTGGCTTCTGTAAATCGCACCTCAGTGTGTTTGATGTGAAACTGGGATAACGGAGAACTCATGTGAACGAGTGATCGACGGTCAGTGAGGGACTCAGAGGGGCAAAGAGCCCGTTTCCAGCTATATCTCCAAACTAAACTCAACAGTACAGCACAGGAACAGGCCCTTTGGCCCGTAATGCCTGTGCCAAACTTGATACCAAAATCAACTCATCTCCTCTGCCTCCGCATAATCCACATCCCTCCATTCCCTGCATATCCACATGCCGTTCCAAAAGCCCCTTAAAGGCCACTCTCGTATCCGCCTTCACCACCACCCCTGGCAGCGTGCCTCTGGCACCCACCACCCTCTGTGTAAAAACACTTTCTCCGCACTTCTCCTGTAAACTTAGTCCCTCTCATCTCAAAGCTATGCCCTCTAGTGTTCGATCTTTCCACCCTTGGAAAAAGGCTCTGACTCGACCCTATCTATGCCTCCCATCATTTTATATACTGTACTTCTAGCTGGTTTCCCTTCAATCTTTGGTGTTCCAGAGCAAACACTCCAAGTTTGTTCAGCCTCTTCTCATCGCTAATACTCTCTAAAGCAGACATCATTCTGGCAAACGTCTCCTGCACCTTCTCCAAAGCCTCCATGTCCATCCGGTAATGGGGTGACCAGAACTGCACGCACAACTCCAAATACAGCCTGACTAAAGTCCTATAGAGTGGCATCGTGACTTGTGATGACTTTTGACCATGCTGTCTGTCTCTCTCTCACCCTGCTATTTCAGCATGGGGGAGCACTTGGTAATCAGCACTAGGTATTCAGCACGAACGAAAGCGCCCATCTCGTTGGGCTAAATGCAACGTAATAGCCACGTGAGGTTGGCCTCCAGACCAAACACTTGGCGGAGTTGGATTTGTGGGAGAAGGTCTTGGAGGGGAGGATGCCCCTCAAACTGCAGAGCATCCTGGACAGTACAGCTCACCCCCTCCATGACACACTGGTCAACCTGAGGAGCACCTTCAGCAACAGACTGGTTCCACCAAGATGCAGCACTGAACGCCACAGGAGATCCCTCTTCCCTGCGGCAATCAACCTGCACAACTCCTCCTCATTCTGTCGTGGGGTATCCCACAAAACCACTCGTCTTTGGAGCACCCGGAGGAATCCCATGTTTCAGGGAGAACGTGCAAACTTACTTTCCTCTTTGCCGACAACCTCGTCCGTAAATTGACCCCGATGCATGGGGAGTGGATGAGAAAGTGAGATAACATGGAACTAGTGCAGACAGGTGATCGATGGTCGGCACGGACTCGGTGGGCCGAAGGGCTTGTTTCTATGCTGGATCGCATACAAAATTAAACTAATCTGCAGGTGCTGGAATCGTACACAGAGCACAAAATGCTGGAGTAACTCAGCCAGTCAGGCAGCATCTCTGGAACCGAAACATCACTGATCCATGTCCTCCAGAGATGCTGCCTGACCCGTTGAGTTACTGCAGCACTCTGTGTTCCACCCACTATTCTCCAGATCAATGTCTCGTTAAACAACTGAAGATTAAATGCTGCAACAGGAAAATCAGCATTGTTTTGAAATGTCAACGAGAGATTCAAGAACTTGACAGTGGAATAACAAAATTTAAATGACAATTGGATAGGTACCTGAATAGGCAAGATTTAGAGGAATAGAGATCAAATGCAGGTAAATGGGGCCTCGCAGAGATGAAGCATCTTGGTCAGCATGGACAAATTGGGCTGAAAGGTCTTGAGGGGGAGCAGGGGGGAGGTTGAAAGGCAGATGTTTGGACAAAGCCCATGGATGTGCACTGTACCTTTTGACAAATAGCTCGTTTTTCCGCAAGCAGGGAAAACCTGCCGAGCACAAATCTCCGGGAAAAGACAGCAGTGCTGCCTTGTGCATTTAAAATCTAGGTTAATGCGATAAGCAGACACGTCATGGTGCCTTCAGAGCAAGCCGTGTATTCCATCGCCAGTGTTTCAGTGGTCAGATCAGTTCCCTTGATGAGGAATGCTTTGCCAGCTACAAGCCAACACTGCCACTGTTGACACTAGACTCCACTACATCAAACACAGCATGAAGTGCCATTGCTTTGGTTTAAATTAACCTAAAACCAATATTGGTTTTCCTTCCGCAAGTCAACATATGTAAACAGGTTGGTTGTGAAAGGACCGCAAGCCTCTCTGGTGCTTTGTTCAGATTATTTCCCAAATCCATACCAGGAAAACCACATGCACACTCCTCTTCTAATCCACCCTTTCCCATGGTGGCGCAGCGGGAGAGTTGCTGCCTCACAGCGCCAGAGACCCGGGTTCAATCCTGAGAACGGCTGCTGTCCATACTGAGTTTGCTCGTTCTCCCCGTGACCACGTGGGTTTTCTCCAGATGCTCCGGTCTGCTCCCACACTCCAAACACGCACAGATTTGTAGGTTTGGCTGCCTCTGTAAATTGCCCCTGGTGTGTAGGGGGTGGCTGACAGAGTGGGATAACATAGAACTACTGTAGTATGGACTCGGTGGGCCGAAGGGCCGGATTTCATGCTATATCTCTAAACTATACTAAGTAAGCCCCTCAATCCAGCCCTGCTATTCAATGTTCTTCTGGCTGATCTATCCTGGCCTAACTCCTCTTCAGTGCCAGTTCCTTCTCATGGGGAGAACATAGAACTAGTGTGAATGGGTGATCCAATGTTCAGCATGGACTTGGTGGGCCAAATGGCCTTACATCTCCAAACTAAATTAATGTCTTTCCTGCTGATTCCTTTCTAAGAAGCATGACATAATCACATTGTTTGCACCAAAGTTATTCATTAGTGACAGGAGCAGAATTCAGCCATTCGGCCCATCAAGTCTACTCCGTCGTTCAATCATGGCTGATCTATCTCTCCCTCCTAACCCCATTCTCCTGCCTTCTCCCCATAACCCCTGACACCAGTACAAATCAAGAATCTATCTATCTCCGCCTTAAAAATATCTATTGTCTTGGCCACCACAGCCTCCTGCGGCAATGAATTCCACAGATTCACCACCCTCTGACTAAAGACATTCCTCCTCATCATCTTCCAAAAGAAATGTCCTTTAATTCCGAAGCTGTGATCTCTGGTCCTGGAGTCTCACATGTGGAAACAATCACATCCACTCTTTGCAGACCTTTCACTATTCGGTAAGTTTTGAATGAGGTCTCCCCCTCATCCTTCCAAACTCCAGCGAGCACAGGCCCAGTGCTGTCAAACGCTCATCATATGTCAGCCCACTCATTCTGGGATCATTCTCGTAAACCTCCTCTGGACCCTCTCTCGCGCCAACACATCCTTCCTCGAATATGGGAGTTATCCCTGTGTAGTTGGGAGACTGGACTGGGTACATCACGGATGAAACACATCATTCTACACTGGATATTATTCATGCAGACACAAACCACTTGTTAGCCATCAAGATATGTTTTTGATTTAATTTGGAAAATCCCAGACAGTTCATTCATGAAATTAGAACAGCAGATGGTCATAAACGTGAAAGGGTTGAGTGTTGTTGGATGCGTCCTCGCTCTGGGCCGGGCTTCATGACCTGGTGATGCAGTGAGAGCCAAGAACGTGGCGGCCAAAATTAGAGGAGAAAGAGACAGGAAAGGAGAGAAAAGAGAAAGGGGGGGGAAAAAATGATAGGAGAAAGAGAGAAGGACGAAAGGAAAACAGAACAAAAGAAAGAGGAGAAAAGACATTTCTATAACACCGTCCACAAGTCCAGTTAGGGGCAGCACGGTGGCGCAGTGGTAGAGTTGCTGCCTCAAAGCGCCAGACCCGGGTTTGAGCCTGTCTACAGGTGCTGTCTGTACGGTTTGGACATTCTCCCTGTGACCTGCGTGGGTTTGCTCTGGGATCTCCGGTTTCCTCCCACACTCCATAGATGTTCAGGATTGAAGATTAATTGGCCTGGTATAAATGTAAATTGTCTCTAGTGTGTGAGTGTCGGACAGTGTAAGTGCGCGGAGATTGCTGGTCGGCGCGGACTCGGTGGGTCGAAGGGCCTGTTTCCACGCTGTATCTCTAAACTAAAAAACTATAAACTAAACTGAATATCATCAACTAATTTGCAACCTTAGAAATACATTAATCTTCGTCCCTGTGGTAATGTATCCACACACTATGGAGGAATGGGAAATGTAACAGAGACTTGGCAAAACTTCCACAAACGGAAGCTTCCATTGTGAATAATTTCAGTCTATTAATAATTCATTTCTTTTGGCCTTGCCGCTGATGATTCAGAGGATGTGTTTAGCCTTAAACAGACATTAATTCTGGAGTAACTCAGCGGGTCAAGCAGCATCTCTGGAATACATGGATAGGTAACGTTTCAGGTCTTCAGTCTGAAGAATGGTCCTGACCCGAATCATCACCTATCCATTTCCTTCCCATGTTACCTGACCCACTGTGTTACTCCGGCATTTTGTGTCTGTCCTTGGCATAAACCAGCATTTGGTAGGAATTAATAGGAATCTTTTGATTTAACAGGAATCTGAGGGGTAACTTTTTCATACAAAGGGTGGTGGGTGTATGGAACAAGCTGCCAGAGGAGGTTTTTAAGAAAGAACTGCAGATGCTGGAAAAATCGAAGGTAAACAAAAAATGCAGGAGAAACTCAGCGGGTGAGGCAGCATCTATGGAGGGAAGGAATTGGTGACGTCAAGACCCTTCTTCAGCCTGAAGAAGGGTCTCGACCCGAAACGTCACCAATTCCTTCCCTCCATAGATGCTGCCTCACGTGCTGAGTTTCCCCAGCATTTTTTTGTCTGCCAGAGGAGGTAGTTGAGGCAGGGACCATCACAACGTTTAAGAAACAATTAGATACTGTAGGTAAATGGATAGGATAGGTTTAGAGGGATACGGGCCAAATGCAGGTGGGTGGGACTAGTGTAGATGAGGCACTTTGGTCGGTGGGACAAGTTGGGCTGTCGGACCTGTTTCCATGTTGTATGACTCTATGAACTCAAGCACTGTATGACTCAATATCTCAGTTCATTTTTATTGCAATGTGTTTATCCTTCACGGATTATTGACACAGCACAAAATAAGAAATTACAAGATGGGTGTGGTATACATTTGAGACAGGCCGCGCATTAAGGCCATGAAGGTAGACAATACTGCCACACTCAGAGAGGCAGTAAGCGCTTGCTATAAAGGTTGAGGAGCAATACATTGATCTGCCACACATGTAGATGCTACTGGAACTCCGATCCATACCTTTGTCACCTCATATATGGCTACTCTGTCCCATCTCTAGCTGGCCTCGATGCTTCCTGAACCAGAGGCCATCAAAACTGGATAGAGCGGATGTGGAGAGGATGCTTCCACTAGTGGGAGAGTCTCGGACCAGGGGTCATAGGCTCAGAATAAAAGGATGTATCTTTAGAAAGGAGATGAAGAGGAATGTCCTTAGCCAGAGGGTGGTGAACTTGTGGAATTCATTGCCCCAGACGGCTGTGGAGGCCAAGTCAAAGGATATTTTTAACTGGAGATTAACAGATTCTTGATTAGTACAGGTGTCAGGGGGTTATGAGGAGAAGGCAGGAGAATGGGGTTGAGAAGCAAAGATAGTATAGCAAAAAACGTATGGCATCTCTGTGCGGTATCTCAGCTGCACGGAGGCGGAGAGGAGAGCTCTTCAGCGCATTGTCCACAGAGCGCAACAGATTATTGGGACAGCGCCACCAGCCTTGGAGGGCATCTACCACACACGGTGCCTCAGGAAGGCCGTCAGCATCCATAAAGACTCCTCTCACCCTTGTAATGGTCTGTTCGAACTACTCCCTTCCGGCAGACGCTACAAGGCCTTCTACGCCCGCACTACCAGGCTCAGGAACAGCTTCATTCCCAGAGCTATAGCAGCTCTGAACCGGCCCAGCTGAGTACCCCCTCTCCCCCCCCATGGACTGTCTCCCCCGGCCTCGCACTTTAGTCTGTGTTGATGTTACTGGTCAAATGTTCATTTTTACAAACCTTGTTCTCGGGGGGTTGCTAACCGAAATCTCGAAGTTGCAAACCAAATCTTGTTGCACTTATGTGTAATGACAATAAAAGATATTATTATTATTATTATTATTATTATAGTTGTGAATCTGGAATTCTCTCCCACAGAAGGCAGTGGAGGCCAATTAACTGAATGTATTCAAGAGAGAGTTAGATGTAGCTCTGAATGCTAACAGAATCAAGGGATATGGGGAGAAAGCAGGAACGGGGTACTGATTTTGGATGATTAGCCATGATCATATTGAATGACGGTGCTGGCTTGAAGGGCCAAATGGCCTACTCCTGCACCTATTTTCTATGTTTTCATGTTTCTATAGATCAGCCATAGACTTGACGGGCCGAATGGCCTAATTCTGCTCCTATTGCTGATGAGCTTATGAAAACTAGACCATCATGTCCTCACTTCTACTCAGTCCCATTCACCCAAACCCCTGTGATGGGTCCCAGATATGCAAATGTTTCAACTTCAAAAGTCCCACCCTTGTTTCCAAATTCCTTCCATTATTCCAGCCCCTCCCAATCTTTTCTAAGCCCACCATCCCCTGAAAAATGTCACAAATGTTTACCCGCCTAATTCTGGCCTCTTGCAAATTCCCAAAGGTCGTGCCCTCAATGACCAAGTTTAGTTTGGGGATCCAGCATTGAAATGGGCCCTTCGGCCCACCCAGTCCACGCCGACAATCAGACTGCAGAAAGAACCCGATCCGAAACATCACCTATCCATGTTCCCCAGAGATGCTGCCTGACCCACTGAGTTACTCCAGTACTTAGTGTCTTTTTTTAGTTTCGTTCAGTTTCGAGGTACAGCTTGGAAACAGGTCCACCGGCCCACCAAATCCATGCCAACAATCGGAATAATGTTCTACGTTGTCCCACTTTCTCAGCCATTCTCTACACACAGGGGGCAATTTACAGAAGCCAATTAACCTACAAACCTTCACGACTTTGGGAAAACCCATGTGGTCACAGGGAGAACATGCAAACTCCACAACGGCAGCACCTGAGGTCAGGATCAATCCTGGCTTTACCATCTGCACAACTATGCTGTCCATAGTTGCTAAACTTTGCAATCTCTTTAGCAACTCTGTGCATCTACCCTCTTCCACAATGCTTCTTAACACCTACTTGCCTGATCAAACCTCTGCCCCACGTCGAAAAATATTAAGGAGGAGGAAGGAACTGGGGATGCTGGTTTAAACCAAAGATAGGCACAAGATGCTGGAGTAACTCAGCGGGACAGGCAGCATCTCTGGAGAGAAGAAATGGGTGACGTTTGGGTCGAGACCCTTCTTCAGACTCGGGAGGAAAAGGGAAACGTGAGATATAGATGGTGCACCAGCTTCTTGTTCTCACCTAGCAAACAGTTAACAATGGCCTGTTTCTAGTTTCATTTATACTTTTTTTGCATATCTTTCATTCATTTGTTCGCTTTCTCTCATCACCGTCCATATCGCTTGACAAGTGTGGGAAGTGTGGGAAGTTTTAAACTGCTGACTTTTTACTATGAGGTAAGTGAACAGAAATGTTTTACGATGGCATGCCAGCAAGATAAGTAACGTCAGCCAAAGCTGGGGGGAAAACTCAGTGATTCTAGCAATCAGGAGAAAGTAAATGAACTTGAGGCAAATGTAATGTTCAAAATAGGCAGCAAAATCAATGTAGACCATAACTGAATTGGTTAATTGAAAATAAAAGACTTTGGAAAGACTTTGGGTGGCACGGTGGTGCAGTGAGAGAGCTACTGCCTTACATTGCCAAAGACCCGGGTTCGATCCCGACTACGGGTGTTGTCTGTACGGAGTTTGTACGTTCTGCCCGTGACCTGCGTGGGTTTTCTCAGAGATCTTCGGTTTCCTTCCACACTCCAAAGACGTACAGGTTTGTAGGTTAATTGGCTTGGTGTAAATGTAAAATTGTCCCTGGTGCGTGTAGGGTGGTGTTAGTGTGCGGGGATCGCTGGTCATTGCGGACTCGGTGGGCCGAAGGGCCTGTTTCCATGCTGTAACTCTAAACTAAACTAAACTTGGAAGGGTCTGTTTCCATGCTATTTGTCTCTGTAACAATGACTATTAATAACAAACCTGCCACTGTCTCAAGGGTAGACAAAAATGCTGGAGAAACTCAGCGGGTGAGGCAGCATCGATGGAACGAAGGAATATGTGACTTTTCGTGTCGAGACCCTTCTTCAGACTGACATGGAGGTGGGGGGGACGGGAAGAAGAAAGGAACAGGTGGAGGCAGTGGGCTGTGGGAGAGCTGGGAAGGGGAGGGGAAGGAGGGAGAAAGCAAGGACTACCTGAAATTGGAGAAGTCAATGTTCATACCGCTGGGGTGTAAATTGCCCAAGCGAAATATGAGGTGCTGCTCCTCCAATTTACGGTGGGACTCACTCTGACCATGGAGGAGGCCCAGGACCGAAAGGTCGGATTCGGAATGGGAGGGGGAGTTGAAATGCTGGGCCACTTGGAGATTAGGATGGTTAGTGCGAACCGAGCTGAGGTGTTGGGCGAAACGATCGCCAAGCCTACGCTTCCCCATATCCTCTGATCTCTGCTATCTTTAGGAGCCCTATCTAGCTCTCTCTTGAAAGCATCCAGAGAACCGGCCTCCACTGCCCTTTGAGGCAGATAATTCCACAGACTCCACAGACTTTTTCACCCAGAGAGTTGTGAGTCTGTGGATTCTCTGCCTCAGAAGGCAGTGGAGGCCAATTCTCTGGATGCTTTCAAGAGAGTTAGATAGTGCTCTTAAAGATAGCTGAGTCAGAGGATATGGGGAGAAGGCAGGAATGGGGTACTGATTGTGGACAATCAGCCATGATCACATTGAATGGCGGTGCTGGCTCGAAGGGCTGAATGGCCTACTCATGCGCCTATTGTCTATTGTCTATTACCAAGGTCAATAAGATTAAATCATTAATCTAATGAAGAAGGGTCCCGACCTGAAACGTCACCGGTCCATGTTCTCCAGAGATGCTGTCTGACCCACTGAGTTACCTCAGCACTTTGTCCTTTGCGTAAACCAGCATTTAGGGTGGCACAGTGGTTTAGCGATAGAGTTGCTCCCTTGCAGCACCAGAGACATGAGTTCGATCCTGACTACGGGTGCTCTACGCATGGAATTTGTACGTTCTCCCTGCTACAGTGTGGGTTTTCTCTGGGCGCTCCGGTTTCCTCCCACACTCCAAAGACGTGCAGGTTTGCAGGCTAATTGGCTTCAGTAAGAATTGTAAATCGTCCCTAGTGTGTCGGCTAGTCCTAGTGTACATGGATCACTCGTCAGTGTGGAATCGGTAGGCCGAAGGGCCGGTTTCCGTGCTGCATCTCTGAACTAAACTAAACTAAACCGCAGGTTCCTGCTTTCTACAAGATTAATTCACTCGTAAGTCCAAAGTACCCTGCTCAAAGTTGGGGTCCATTTCGAAGTTGGCGTCTTGACGAAGTTTCGAAGTGAGGGGCCATTAGTTGAAGTTGGCGTCTTGACCACGCCTGACACAACATCTTGAGTCAATTATCTAATTATTCAATTAATTATTGAAGGCCCAGCACTGATTAGGCCCAATTTCCTCAGAGATGTTTGATTAATTTAATATCACTGCAACAATTGAAAGCCCCATTCTTTCCAAAGAAAACACTGAGGAATTCTCTCCAGAAGCAACCATTTCAGTAGCGTAACCTTGATGGAGAGATTGAGTAGACATTCTATTGGCGCACCTCAACATTGTCAAATGGGCAGACTGTGGACATCACTCTGGGCACAACAGCACTACATGTGGTGGGAGGATGGAAAGGCAGGTCTATGGAAGCAGGCGTTACCAAAGATCCTATAGCAAAGCACGATAGTGCACTTGACGATAAAGACGTCGTAGGGCCATGGGCAGATTCATGGGTAATCTTCGGCCCCATTTCCGTAACCGGCTTCCGTCTCCGCCATCTTTGTCCGCCATAGCTGAGCAAAGATACTAGTACGGAGACGGAGACGGAAGCCGGTTACGGAAACATCCTCGTAAAAAATCAAAGATAGAAACATAGAAACATAGAAATTAGGTGCAGGAGTGGGCCATTCGGCCCTTCGAGCCTGCACCGCCATTCAATATGATCATGGCTGATCATCCAACTCAGTATCCCGTACCTGCCTTCTCTCCATACCCTCTGATCCCCTTAGCCACAAGGGCCACATCTAACTCCCTCTTAAATATAGCCAATGAACTGGCCTCAACTACCCTCTGTGGCAGAGAGCTCCAGAGACTCACCACTCTCTGTGTGAAAAAAGTCCTTCTCATCTCGGTCCTAAAGGATTTCCCCCTTATCCTTAAGCTGTGACCCCTTGTCCTGGACCTCCCCAACATCGGGAACAATCTTCCTGCATCTAGCCTGTCCAACCCCTTAAGAATTTTGTAAGTTTCTATAAGATCCCCTCTCAATCTCCTAAATTCTAGAGAGTGTAAACCGAGTCTATGCAGTCTTTGTTCATAAGACAGTCCTGACATCCCAGGAATCAGTCTGGTGAACCTTCTCTGCACTCCCTCTACGGCAATCTTTGGTGAAAATCTTCTCCTTATTTTCTCTCTGCCCCTCTGCTCCATTAAAGAGACTCACTGACACGGGAAAGAGGGCGGGCATGAGATCCAAAGCTGAGAACAGACGGCCCTGCTGTTTCTTCCCCCATCACGCTCGCTTCCCGGCTCCCAAACTCTGGACCGGTCTGCTCCTCACTACCAAAGATGCTATTGCTCTAGGATCTTTGTTTACTACTGCTCGGCGTCGCTGACTGTCGGACATTTATTCCACTTTCTGCCAAAATGGCTGAGTGCTGCAACGGCTCTTTTGTTTGGTCCACCCCAGTGCTGCAGCAGTTTGGTGGGGGCCGGGCTCGTACCCCAGTGGATTGGAAAGGTCTCCCCTTTTACACTGCCGTGTTGTCACAGCCTCTTTGCCCTCAGTGCCCCCTCCACCCTTGCACAGTCCGATCCCAATCCCGGGGCGTTGAATCCAAAACATTAAAAAAGAAAATTAACAGAATTATAATTTTATTTCGGTAGTCACGTGAGTGACTACGTGAAGACCCCGCCAGCACGCATGCGCGACATATCGTCATACGCATGCGGAAGCGACGGTCGGGAGGAGCGGGGCTCCTCCAGCGTAAGTTTAAATAGCTTACGCCAGGTAAGTCTCACCGGAGGAGTGAGTCGACGACATAGTACAATGGAATCATGGAAATCTAAAAGAGCTACGGCCAAAGCAGCTGCCAAGGAGAGCAGCCAGCAGCGAGCCGCCTCTCCAGAGCTACAGGTTCTACCTGCAGCTCCCGACTTCTCGCCCATAGGGGCCGTTGGGACGCCACGGTCGGGCGGTAGAGCCACCCGGAAGTCGGACGGGGCCGCCGACTCAGCGGAGTCCGGTCCCGAGGACACCCCGTTCGCAGATAGCGACGGAGGTCGTCTAACCCGCATGGAGCGGATGATGGAGCAATTGCTCCAACGTGACCTGCTAATGCAGGGGCAGAGTCACAGTGGGCCTTTTAACAGGCCCACGGCAGGTTCCTACCGAGGACTGCCTAATGTCTCACCCTCCTTGCAGGGGAGCATTGAGGGTCAGAACTGGGCTGACCCAGAAGAAGGGGAGCTGGCTGAACAACCATCTGTGTCAGGGGTGTGTGAAGACTACATGGATATGGTAAGCAAACATGCAATGCCCAACCAGAAGGGCCTACCAATCCACCCAAAGCTGGCTGCCAGCATTAACTACATGGCAACTAACCAGTTGCAGGAACAGGCCATTGATGCTACTGCAGACAGATATATGGCACCTGAAAACTGCAACTCGCTAAATGTCCCTGCGGTAAACAACCCTATATGGGGGAACATGAGCCCCTCGAGCAGAGGGCAGGAGATAAAACTTCAAAGGATCCTGAAGCTCCTAACCGCCGGGATTACGGCAGTGGCCAGAACTGCAGTGGGTATTGAGATGCCGGAAGAACTGCAAGATGCCTTGGCTCTACTGTGCAATACCCAGTATGAGATCAATAATTTCAGAAAAAGCATCATAAAGCCGGCGCTTAACCCCAAGTTTGCGGGGTTGTGTAAGCCTGGGAAGACTCAGCCTCCAAGCCTGCTGTTCGGGGATGATCTCCCCAAGCAGGTTAAAGACCTTGATGAGGAGGCCAAGGCCTTAGGCCTGATCAAGGTTCCTGGCTACACCAAGCCTCACTACCCACAAAGACAGCACCCCTACACACCCACCGGACAGAGTTACCATAACAGGTCTGCCGGTGGTGAAAGCTCGAAGGCCGGCAATCCTGCACAGCGGTCTTTTTTAGGCCATGGCCCAGCCCGGCCTTCTTGGAAGATGCGCCACTCCTACAACACAACGAACCAACCAAGGAAACAAGGACAGAAACCACAACACCGGCAGTAACCATGGAGGTAGGTGGGTCTGGGTTCCCCAGAAACACATCTTGCCTAAATTCACTTTATGTAGGGGGCCGGTTGCACATGTTCTACGAGAATTGGTTCACTTTTACCTCTGATCCTTACATACTCAGGAGTATTCAGGGCTACAAAATTGAATTTATTCACGAACTCCCTACCCCGGTCCAGCATTCACCTAGCCGAAAATTCATCCTCTCTCAAAAAGAGAGGGCAGCAGGGCATGCTGAGCTTCACAGGTTAATAGGAAAAGGGGTAATTGAGAAAGCCATTAAAGAACCTCAGGAGTTCGTGTCTAATATATTCACCAAAAATAAAAAAGACGGCGGTTGCCGCATTATCATAGATTTGACCGAACTGAATACTTCTGTCCAGTATGTTCATTTCAAAATGGACACCTTCGACACTGCTATACAGTTAATAGCCGATGGGTACTACATGGCATGCATTGACCTCAAAGATGCATACTATTCAGTACCAATACACAAGGATCATAGGAAATACTTAAAATTTATCTGGATGGGACAATTATGGCAATACAAAGCCTTACCTAATGGGTTATCGTCAGCACCCAGATTGTTTACCAAGATATTAAAACCAGCTTTGGCCTACTTAAGGAAACAGAATCATACTGTTATGGCCTATCTTGATGACATCCTCATTGTGGGGGAAAATTTGGAAATGGCTACATTGGCAGTTACAGCCACGAAACATCTCTTTCACAAGCTGGGTTTCATTATACATCCAGATAAATCAATATTAGAACCCTCTACCACCATGAAATACCTAGGGTTCATTATTGACTCAGTGCAAATGTCTATCACGTTGCCACCAAGCAAGGTGGAGGACTTGATAGAGGCTTGCAGGAGCCTCATTGGCATTAAAGGCCCATCCATTCGGCAGGTGGCCAGGGTGATTGGGAAGATAGTGGCTGCATTTCCTGCAGCACAATTTGGGCCTTTACATTACCAAAACTTACAAAGAGCCAAAATTACAGCGCTCAAAAGTCATGCAGGCCATTTCGATAGGCCTATGAAAATACTGGAAAAGGCGAAAGCCGAATTATATTGGTGGATGGGTAATGCCCAAAATTGTTCTAAACCAATCACTATCATCAATCCCTCGATCATCTTACAAACGGATGCCAGTGCCAAAGGGTGGGGAGCTACTAACACTACCTCTAGTTGTGGAGGTAGATGGAGTGCACCAGAGTTAACCCAATTCAAAAACTTGGGGATTAACTATTCAGAAATGCTGGCAGCATTTCACGGCCTTAAAGCATACTGCACAAATATGCACAAAGTTCATGTTAGAATACAAATTGACAACACCACGGTGGTGGCCTATATTAACCACATGGGCGGTATAAAGTCGATATCGTGTGATGAATTGGCTAATAATATCTGGCACTGGTGTCTGCAAAGGGAAATTTGGATTTCAGCCACTTACCTTCCAGGTAAGCTAAACACAGTGGCAGACACCAGGTCACGCAAATTCAACGACAACATAGAATGGATGTTGGATCGGAATGTGTTTTCAGATATTGTAGAACGTTATGGGACACCAGATATCGACCTTTTCGCGTCTAGGTTAAATCACCAACTACCAACATATGTTGCTTGGGAACCAGACCCGGGGGCAGTAGCGATGGATGCCTTCACGCTACATTGGGGGGATTTGTTTTGCTATGCATTTCCCCCTTTCTGCCTCATCAGTCGGGTCTTGCAGAAAATAAAACAAGATTCCGCATCGGGGATTTTGGTGGTGCCCGACTGGCCTACCCAACCATGGTTCCCATGGTACAGAAGATGGCCACAGAACCTTGCATCCGGGTCAATAAAAGACCAAGTCTGCTCATTCACCCCGTAACAGGAGAACATCACCCATGTCATGACCGCATGGACCTGTTAATTTGCAGATTTTAAAACGGCCTCTTTGCGGATTCGGACTCACCAACAGGACCAAAGACACCATCACAGCAGCTTGCAGAGAGTCCACAAGGAAGCAGTACCTGACCTACATCAGGAAATGGGAAGGATTCTGCATCACAGCCAACACCACATATGAAACCGCCACCATAACGGAAGTGCTGGAATTCTTGGCTACCCTTCACTTCGATGAGGGATTGAGCTACAGTGCCATAAACAGTGCCAGGAGTGCCCTATCATCCTACTTGGGCCGGAGGAGTGACCAATTGGGAATTGGATCACATCCTTTAGTATCAAAACTTATGAGGGGAATATTCAATTCCAATCCCCCCAGGGCCAGATATAGCCATACTTGGGATATCAGCACAGTCTTGACTATGCTGAGAGGATGGACACCTAACTCGGGACTCACTCTGGCAAAACTCACTTACAAAATGGTAATGATCATGGCACTTATCACGGCACAACGGGTCCAGTCCCTGCACAAACTTAATCTGGATGCTATGACAATCACCAATGACAAAATCATTTTTTATGTGCAGGGACTGTTGAAACAAGATCGACCCGGAGTGTCTGGTCATACTTTGGAATTTCTGGCTTATCCAGCAGACTCTCGTCTCTGTATCGTCACGTTAATTTCACGATACATCACAGTCACCAAAAATCTAAGGGGCACGGAGACAGCATTACTCATTAGTCACAAGAAGCCCCATCATAAAGTCACGGTGCAAATCATTTCTAGATGGTTAAGGGTGGTACTGGATGCGGCGGGGGTGGACACTAACATATTCAAATCTCACTCCACAAGGGCGGCATCCACCTCGGCGGCTAGGAGGATGGAAGTACCATTGGACCACATCCTGGCCACAGCGGGTTGGAGTAACGAAAAGACTTTTCACCGCTTTTACTATAAACCCGTGACCTCCCCTGACACTTATGCAGGGAGGATTTTGAGTGCTGCCAGATAGTTTTCCCTTATGGGACACTATATTGTTTTGGTATGAATAAATACCTATTTTTGTTTTTCAGCCAGTGTCTTGCCTGAATTACGCTCATCCTCTTATCCCAACTTTAGCGGTGTGTGAGCATGGAGCTTCCAGGGCATGAAATCACAGAGCTTTGAAATCTTCACGTAGTCACTCACGTGACTACCGAAATAAAATAGTAAGATTAAACGAGAACTTACCAGTTTGAAGTTTGATCTTTATTTTATGAGGAGTTACGATGAGGGATTACGTGCCCTCCGCTCCCAACCCTCTAACATAAAGATCACCTGGTATGAAAGTTCTCTCTTATCTTACTATATTAGTCATTGTGACTGTCTGTGATTTCACACCACTGCTTTGAAGAATGTCGCGCATGCGTGCTGGCGGGGTCTTCACGTAATCCCTCATCGTAACTCCTCATAAAATAAAGATCAAACTTCAAACTGGTAAGTTCTCGTTTAATCTTACTATCTATTAACATATAAATAATTCACAAAAAATAGTGAATTATGAATCAAACACTATATCACACACACAAACTGATCCCCCGCAACACTGATTACACTGCGGGAGGGATATATCAAAGATCCTATGGCAAGTTATGGGATCTTTGGGATACACAAAGTCGAGTCGGGTTTACTGAAATGGCCGATGAAAAGGCTGACGTTCTGCTCCGTTGCTTACTACACGTCATCCCATTGGGTTTAGCAGGAGTGCACTATCTTGCTTTGCTATAGGATCTTTGGGTGTTACTCTGATATGCCATGTCCATAACTCCCTGAAAGTGGCAACACCAGTAGATAGAGTGGTAATGAAGACATATGGTATGCTTGCCTTCATTGGTCGGGGTATTGAGTATAACAGGTGGGAAGTCATGATGCAGCTCTATAGGATTTTGATTAGGCCGCATTTGGAGGATTGCGGGCAGTTCTGGTCGCCCCACTGCAGGAAGGCTTTGGAGAGGGTGCAGAGCATGTTTACCAGAATATTGCTTGGATTAGGGGGTGTTGGCTGCAGGGAAAAGTTGGACAGACTTGGTTGAGGGAAGACCTGATAGAGGTACAGCTGCTCCTCGACCTACGACGGGGTTACGTTCCCATAAACCCATTGTAGATCGAAAATATCGTAAGTCAAAACGCATTTAATACAATTTGATCACGCGACCGGACGTGACGTGTGGCTCGCTGCCGTTGCTCAGCGTTTGCACCATCGTAAAGTCGAGATATCAGAAGTCGAAGCATCGTAAATCGGGGAGCATCTGTACATAACATTTTGAGAGGCATAGATAGAGTAGACAATCAGATGGATATATTAAGGACAAGAGGGCATAGCTTTAAGGCAACAGGGGGAAAGTTTAAAGTAGAGGTGCAGAGCAAATTATTTTTCACACAGAGGGCGCGAGTACCCGGAATACACTGCCAGGATTGGTGGTGGAGGCAGATAAAATAGTGGATATGCAGGGAATGGAGGGATAGGGATTATGTGCCGGCAGGTGAGAATGGTTGGGCTTGGCATCATGTTCGTCACGGACATTGTGGGCCAAAGGGCCTTTTCCTGTGCCGTACTGCTCTATGTTCTATAACAAGCGTGATAAAATTGGAACATCAGGAAGGCACCCAATTGCAGGAAACACTTCAGACCCCAGTCCAACCCATATAAATGTATAGTTAGCTCATTCTGATTTGCTTCCAAAATCTACTCCAGGCTAAATTCTCTGAACATGGAAAATTTACCACAGATTTGAATGACACAAAGGGAACTAGAAATCCACACGTCAGGCAGCATTATTGTTTTAACTCACAAGAGTGTGGATGCTACTGGCAATACCAGCATCTATTGTCCTTCAAAGTTAGACACAAAGTGCTGGAGTAACTCAGCGGGTCAGGCAGCATCTCTGGAGAAGAGGAATGGATGACGTTTTGGATCGAGGCCCATCTTCAGACCTTCCCCAGGTGCCTGAATCAAGGTAGTTGAGAGCCGCTGTGGAGTCACACGGAGGCTAGAGATGGTAATGCCAGGGCCCGGGCCCCTGCCACACCCCGGCAGACAGCAGGCCTGACTGGCCCGCAACGGAGCCGAGAACCCTCCTGGTGTGAGGGCCTTGATCAAGGCTCGTCTCCTGCTCACCCCCGAAGAACGGGAACCGGAGAGAGAGGGGGGTGGAGGGAATCGGTAACGTGCGAGTTTGTAGCTTAATTGGCCCTCTGTAAAATCGGAGGGAGTGGGATAACATAGAACTAGTGTCAACGGGTCACCGATGGACTCGGTGGACTGAGGGATCTGTTTCCATGCTGTATCTCCAAAAAAAGAGTCACAGCCAGTATATCACGTCGTACCTAATAAAGGCCACTCATGATTGCCTGCTGCAGAGAACGACACAACCTACGTAAGTACACAAAGACACTGTAGGGACAAGGCAGAAAACATTACCCAGGCAACAGGGATGAGATATTGCAACAGAGGGCGGCCCGGTGGAGGGTCGGTAGAGTTGCTGCCTTACAGCGCCAGAGATGCGGGTTCGATCCTGACTACGGGTGCTGCCTGTATGGAGTTTATAGAAGACACCACAAGGGGCAAGGCAGCAAACACTAGACTGACAACACTGATGAGACATTTCAACATCTGAAGCACAGACAGTAAAACCAAGCGAGTTTGGAACTCGGACACCATGAAGGTCGGCTGTGGGAGGTGCCCACGGGGCACGAAGACTGAAGGTGGCCGGGCGAGGACAAGGACGACGGTACACGGGACGATCCGGATCATGGCTGCGGCTGCTATGGGCCTTTATGGGCCCGCTGCAGCTGGGACTTTGAAAATGGCGGCAAAAACCTTGCATGTAGACTCAGTGGGCTATTTCTATGCATTATGTACCGACGCAGGGATCGTACCTTTGTACGGCAATAATCTTACTGATCCGTATGCAGAGAACGAATCGCACTGTACACGTGGTAATAAAAGAACCATTGAGACATTGAGTTCCTTTCCTGTAAGGCAGTACAGAACCAAATGTGATTTAACCACAATACAATGTTTTCATTTCCACCAGCTACCAGGTTAATTCCAGGTTGAATTATTTATTTAACTGATCTACAATTCCCCCGGTTGTCACAGTGGGACTGGGCCTTGTATCTCTGGGTCATTGCTGGAGAATTCTGAATTATTGTTCTTAACTAATCTCTCACCATATTCCCAGAGGAGGGAAAAATGAGTTAATTTGGAGTCAAACAACCAAAGCTGTGAATAACATGAAATATTGACGTATTAATTGTAAGATAAATGCATAATTCTGAGGAGAATGTGGTGCCGTGCACAATAAAACAGTCAGCACTTTACAGACCAATGTAACATCTAGGATGGCACGGTGGCACAGCGGTAGAGTTGCTGCCTTACAGCGCCAGAGGCCCAGGTTCGATCCTGACTACGGGTGCTGTCTGTACAGCGTTTTACGTTCTCCCCTTTAGCGATAAGGCAACGCCTGTATCGCATGATTCCACCTGACTTCAAAGTCATAGAGAGTCATACAGTGCAGAAACAGGCCCTTCGGCCCAACTTGCCCATGCCAACCAAGATGCCCCATCTACGTTACTCCCATTTGCCGTGGTTTGCCCACATCCCTCTCAACCGTTCCTATCCATGCACCTGTCCAAGTGCTGTTTAAATGCTGTTAAATACCTGTCTTATACCAGCCTCGACTAGTATAAGTCCCCTGGCCGCTTGTTCCACATACACACCACCCTATGAGTGAAAAATCTGCCCCATAGGCTCCTATTCAGTCTTTCCCCTCCCACCTTAAAGGGCCTGTCCCACTGTACGAGCTAATTCAAGAGTTCTCCCGAGTATCCCCTGATTCGAACATGGAGAATTACGGTAATAGCTCATAGGTACTCGGGGCTCTCGTGGACATTTTTCAACATGTTGAAAAATCTTCACGAGTCTTCATGAGTTTACCGCGTTTCCCGAGTACCTGCCGTTAGCGTTACGAGCCGCTAAGAGACGTCCCCGAGCTCCGACGTGCCCGCTACGTACATTCTACGTGCTTACCACGAGTTTGATTTTTTTTAAAACTCGGGAGAGATCTTGAATTACCTCGTACAGTGGGACAGGCCCTTAATCCCATGTCCTCTGGTTCTTGATTCCGCTCCCCTGAGTAATAGACTCTGCGTATTCAAAGTGTTGCAAGTTGAACCAAAACCAATTTCAGCATTGATAATTGGGCCGCAGGCCAACAAAAGGAGCTGGGAATTTGCAGGCAGTGATCAGACTGTCCCTCAACATTGAGCATTTTAGCTGACTACAGAATGTGCCAAGTAACATCGTTGCCAACAGGGATTAACCCACAACATCGATTTAAAATAACAAAATAGATTAGAATAACAAACTGGATTAACCAAACCTCTGTTGTCTCAATTAAAGCGCAGAGTGTTCCACGAGCTAACAATGACAGATGTCTCTATAAATTGTTTATAAAATGATCTCAAATGACAGGAACAAGACTGGGATAGGCAGACCAAATAGATCAATCAATGTCTTCCAAAAGATTCGTTATGTCTCCAAACCATGGGTCAATTGTAGGTGGGGGATTTAAAAACAATTTTTTTGATGGAGGAGTGGAGATATATTGACAGAGCAGAGCTACTAGTGATGTTGGCAGCACAGTGGCACAGCTGGTAGAGCCGTTGCCTCAAAGCACCAGAGACCCGGGTTCGATCCTGACCATGGGTGCTGTCTGTGTGGAGTTTGTACGTTCTCCCTGTGGCCGGGTGGGTTTTCTCTGCGTGCTCCGGTTCCCTCCCACATTCCAAAGGCGTACAGGTTTGGAGGTTAATTGTAAGTTGTCCCTAGTGTGTGTAGGATGGTGCTAGTGTACGTCACTGGTTGGCCTGGACTCGGGCCGAAGCACCTGTTTCCGTGCTGTATCTCTAAAATCTGAAATAAAGTCTGAATCTCAAGCTTAGACAGTAGAACCAAGCAAGTTCAGAACAGGCACTGTGAAATTGAAGGCACAGCAAGTTACAACACCTCCACATCCAGCAATTGCCACTGTGCTTGGGGTAGACGTTACATCTGTGGTTGACCTGTATTAGGGAGTCTGGCACAAAGCCAATTTTAGTTTACTTTCATGGAAAGACAAAGAACTGCAAATGCTGGTTTACAAAAGTGCTAGAGTACCTCACTCAGCAGATCAGGCAGCATCTCGGGGTAAAATGGATAGGTAACGTTTCGAGTTGAGGCCTTTCTACAGACTGATTTAGTAGAGGGGACTACTAGTCTTCCAGCTTTCTCCCCAATATTACAATCAGTCTAAAGACAGGTCCTGTCCTGAAACGTCGCTTATCAATGGTCTCCAGAGGTGCTGCCCGACCCACTGAGTTACTCCAGCACTTTGTGTCTTTTTTTGGTTTAGTTTAGTTTAGAAACATGGAAACATAGAAACCTGCCCTTCGGCCCATCAAGTCCACGACGATCATCGATTACCAGTCCACACTAGTTCTATGCTATCCCACTTTCCCATCCACTTCCTACATGCTAAGGGGCAATTTACAGAGGGCCAATTAACCTACAAACCCTGCACGTCTTTGGGATGTGGGATGAAACCGGAGCGCCCGGAGGGAACTGGGAGAAGGTGCAAACTCCACACAGGCAGCACCCGAGGTCAGGATAAAACCCAGGTCTCTGGCGCTGTGAGGCAGCAGCTCTACGAGCTGCACCACTGTGCTGCCTTTGAGGCTGCACTTCAGGGTGGAAGGCGATCGAGGGCTTTTAGTCCACATAAAGATATCCCTCACAGGAGGAATTCTACCCAACTACAAATCAGTGTGAAAATAGATGTGATTTGCAACAACCCAAATGAAGGAATTGGGACATAACTATGCTTTATGAGAGAAATTCATCCAAAGCCCCAGATGTGGAAATTAAAACAGTGAATTAACACTGTCTCATCCATTCCCTACACACTAGGGGCAAATTTACAGAGGGCCAATTAACCTGTACACTCGCACATCTTTGGAATGTGGGAGGAAACTGGAGCACCCGGAGGAAACCCACACAGTTTAGTTTAGTTTAATGTCACGTGTACCAAAGTACAGTGAGAAGCTTTTGTTGCATGCAAACCAGTCGGCGGAAAGACTATACATGACATGATTACAATCGAGCCGTCCATCGCGTACAGGTACATGATAAAGGGAATAGCATTTTAGTGCAAGATAAAAGATCCGATTAAAGATAGTCCGAGGTCACAGTGAGAACGTGCAAACTCCCCATAAACAGCACCTGAGGTCAGGGTCGTACCCAGGTCTCCAGTGCTTTTGGCAGCAGCTCTACCCACTGCACCGCCTGTGTGGATTGCTTATGACAATCAACATCACCATAACCCTGAAATTCTATAGAGACACAAGGAAGGGCGCTTGCTGGTTTACTAATCAAGGACGAGTCGCACCCTGGCCACTCTCTCTTCTCCCCTCTCCCAGCAGGCAAAACGTATAGAAGTGTGAAAACGCACACCTCCAGATTCAGGGACAGTTTCTTCCCAGTTGTTGTCTGTCAACTTAACCATCCAAGCAACAACTAGAGAGCTGTTCTGAACTACTATCTACCTCATTGGAGACCCTGGGACTGTCTTTGATTATACTTTACTGGCTTTAGCTTGCACCAAACATTATTCACGTCATTCCCTTCATCGTGTATCTGTACACTGTAAATGGATTGATTGTAATCGTGGGTTGTCTTTCCGCAGACTGGTCGGCACCCAACAAAAGCTTTTCACTGTACCTCGGTACACTCAACTAAACTCAAACTCGAAAACAGACGCAAAGTGCCGGAGTCACTCCACAGGTCCGGCAGCATCTCTGGAGAAGATGGCCTGGAGTTGTCTCGTTCAGCATCATCTCAGGAGACTACGTGAGCATGTTTGGCCTGGCTTCATTGAATCAACGGCTGGCTACTGTGCCCTGCTTCTGCGTGGCATTGGCCAAGCAGCGAGCTTGCACCCTTTCAAGTAACTGGTAGACTGCGCAAGGATTAACGTGATTTATTGTCAGGAAGAAACGTCCAAACACAGTAGGCTTCAGAAAGGCAGAAAATGGGCTCCAAAAACAAAAACTCTTGGGATTGTGTTCTTTTCACAAAAGGTCACCCAACATTAAGAAGAGGCTGTTTAACAGCACTAATACACTCCATCATTCCATCTGTCACACAGCTACGTTATATATCAGGAAAGCACATTTTTGCATCGGCCGCTGAATCTGTGCATTACACCACTATGCTCTTCGCAATGTTACGGCTCAAGTGCAGACATTATGGTTTAATAATATGTCTTCAGATTTTTTTTCTCCATTTTGTGTAATTCATTCACCTTAGAAGCTGCAACATGTGTTCGATAACAACGCTGACTGCAGGATTGTTTCCAGATGACATCATAATTAAGTGCTTTTTTTTCTCTTATAAAGGTTCAGCCTCAAAACACTCTGGAGAGATGAATCACTTAGCATGGAAAATGTGCATTCATATTTTGTTCCGTCCAGCTTTTAACCCGTAAAGTTGCTCTAGCTGCCGCTTCATGTGGCTGTGTGAAGTGCACTTCACTTCTTGGAGATGCGAGAGACTGCAGACGCTGGAATCTTAAGCCAAGCACACAAAGTGCTGGAGGAATTGGGCTGGCCCGGTGGGGCAGCGGTAGAGTTGCTGCCTTGCAGCGCCAGAGACCCGGGTTGCATCCGGTGCTGCATGTACGGATTCTGCACGTACCCAGTGCAATCGCACACTAAACACGAGGACAATGGATCTTCTTCTGGAACCGCAGGCAGAGAGTCGCCACATCTGTTCCGCCACAACCTTGCAGCTTCCAAGTCTCTGAAAAGTCCGATCTTGGCCCAAGGAGATGTGCATAGAACAGAACACTACATAGCACACTACTATGGCATAGAACATTGAACACCACAGCACAGCAGCAGGCCCTTCAGCCCACAATACTGGTGCTGAACATGATGCCAAGTTAACCTGCGCTTATCTGCCTGCACGTGATCCATATCCCACTTGTCCACCAAGAATGTCTTAAAAGTCACTACAATATCTGGGCCACCACCACCCCAAGCAGTACGTTCCAGGCCCGCACTACCCTCTGTGTAAAACCTCCAGGTTCAGGGAAAGTTTCATCCCAGCTGTTATCTGAATCATCCCACCACAACTAGAGAGGAATCCTCAACTTCTATCCACCTCTTTGGTGACCCTCAGACTATCTTTGATCAGACTTTACCTTGCACTGAACGTTATTTCCTCATCGTGTATCTGTACACTGTACATGGCTCAATTGTAATCATGTACTGTCTCCGTTGACTCGATAGCACGCAACAAAAAGCTTGTCGCTGTAGCATGACAATAAACAAAACTAAACCATTTGCCCCACACACCTCCATTATGAATTTCACTCTACCTCAATATATGTGAGAATAAAGTGCTGTTGAACTATTCAACTTTCCCCAATCTCCCCAATACGTTTCTTATTTTCTCACTTTAAGGCCAGGAGTCCTGGCAGCACTGGGTCTCGTTACGCTGTTGAGTACATCTCAATTTCAGAATTCCCCTACCTCTCTCCACTTCAGCACCCATTCAACTCTTTCACCTTTTGTCTCAGGAACGTGTAAACACGTCATGTATTTGTCCATCCTCAGTGTCATGCTAAATTGCAACGGTTTACAATCCTTGTTCTTCAAGCAGCCTGCTCAACGTTACAACAAGCACAACTTCCAACTGGAGTGCTCATGAATATTACTAAAAAGCAATAGACTTTGGACTTTAGAGATACAGCGCAGAAGCAGGCCCTTCGGCCCACCGAGTCCATGCCGACCAGCGATCCCCGCACACACGAGAACTATCCTACGCACTTGGGACAACTTACAATTTTACCGAATCCAATTAACCTACAAACCTGCATGTCTTTGGAGTGTGGGAGGAAACCGGAGCACCCGGTGAAAACCCATGCAGATCACAGGACAAACATACAAACTCCATACAGACAGCACCCGTAGTCAGGATCAAACCCGGGTCTCTGCCGCTGTAAGCCACCAATTTCTTCTAATACTAACGCCCTTAAAGATCATTAATGCTCACAGCACAGGGCAAAGATGCTAAAGTCAAACATTTATAGAACATAGAACAGTACAGCACAAGAATGTGTACTTTGGCCCACATTGCCTGCGATAAATATGATGCCAAGATGAAATAGTCTCCTCAGACTGTATGTGATCCAAATACCTCCATTCCCTGCAAATCTATATCTCCCTAGGGAACCCTCTGCCTATCTCAAACAAAGGGCTACATCCTCCCTTTGATCCAAGTATTTGTTCTTGCAATTGAGAGAGTGCAGCGATGAGGATGCTGTGAGGCTGCAGGGTGACTTGGATATGTTGGGTGAGTGGGCAGATGCACGGCAGATGCAGTATAATGTGGATAAATGTGGAGTTTATCCACTTTGATGGCAAGAACAGGAAGGCAGATTATTATCTGAATGGTGTCAGATTTTGAAAAGAGGAGGTTCAACGATACCCAGGTGTCCTTGTACATTGTGTAGGAAGGAACTGCAGATGCTGGTTTAAACCGAAGATAGACACGAAAAGCTGGAGTAACTCAGCGGGACAGGCAGCATCTCTGGAGAAAAGGAATGGGTGATGTTTCGGGTCAAGGTCCTTCTTCAAACGGTGAAGAAGGGTCTCGACCCGAAACATCCTCCTTTCCTTCTCTCCAGAGATGCTGCCTGTCCCGCTGAGTTACTCCAGCTTTTTGTGTCTATCTTTTGTCCTTGTACATCAGTCACTGAAAATAAGCATGCAGATACAACAGGCAGTGAAGAAAGCCGCCTGCTGGAATGTTGGCCTTCATAGCGAGAGGATTTGAGTAGAGGAGCAAGGAGGTCCTACTGCAATTGTACAAAGCCCTGGTGAGACCACACATGGGGTATTGGTCTCCTGATTTGAGGAAGGACATTATTGCTATTGAGTGAGTGCAGTGTTGGTTCACCAGGTTAATTTCCAGGATGGCCGGACTGACATATGATGAAAGAATGGATCGACTGGGCTTATATTCCCTGGAATTTAGATGAGAGGGGATCTGACAGAAACATATACAATATTTCAGGAATTCAACAGGCTAGATGCAGGAAAAATGTTCCCGATGTTGGGGGAGTCCAGAACCAGGGGTCACAGATGAAGAATAAGGGTTAGGCCATTTAGGACTGAGATGAGGACAAACTTTTTCACTCAGGGTTTTTAATCTGTGGAATTCTCTGCCCCAGAAGGCAGTGGAGGCCAATTCACTGGCTGTCTTCAAGGAGTCAGGTATCTCTTTGGGCTAATGGAATCAAGGGATATGGGGAAAAAGCAGGAACTGATTCTGGATGATCAGCCATGATCATTTTGAATGGTGCTGGCTTGAAGGGCCGAATGGCCACTCCTGCACCTATTTTCTATGTTTCTATGTTTCTCAACTATTCAAAATTGATTAATTGGTTTGGATATACAGCATGGAAACAGGTCGTTCAGCTCAAGTCCATGCTGACCATCGTTCACCCATTCACACTAGTTCTACGTTATGCCACTTTCCCATCCACTGGTATACACTGGCGGAAATTTACAGAGGGCTAATTATCCTACAAACCCGCACGTCTTTGGTAGGGAGGAAACTGGAGCAGCTCCATCAGTCGCGCCGCCCTAATCTTCAAAATTAGATCATGAAATAAGTACAGAAATATACATAACCGTTAGCAAGCAGAGCAGAGGGAATGGAAGGCTTGGTCCACTCGCATACAGAGGAGCATGCTATCTAATCATAAGATAATAGTGTTCATAAATGCAACTGTCAAACTCAAGTACAATAGGTAGAGCAAAGGGCAAGATACAGAGTGCAGAAGATCGAAATCAGTCCGTAAGTTAAAGGAGTAGAATTAGGCCTTGGAGGTAGAGCCTCGTGAGTGGAAGAAGCCCGCGGCCGATGGCCCTTGGGTCTGGCGAGCCCGCGGGTGGTGCCTGGGTCGGCGCCACGAGAGGACCCGGCATTGTTGGTAGAGAGGTCGGTGCGGAGGTCAATGATGGCGCTGACCAATGGACGAAGACGAAGTGAGGATGCCACTGCGGAGGGCAGGAGCAACGGAAGACCCGGTGTGGGGGGGGGGGGGGCGGGGGACTGCCGTGTGGGGGGGGGGACAAAGGAGGGCCTGGCGCGGAATACTTTGTCACTTTGTAAGCGGCTTTTTTGGGCAATTATTTGCACACCTTGGGTATACAAGCAAAGAGTTTCACTGTGACTTGTCTAAAGAAGGGTCTCGACCCGAAACGTCGCCTATCTCCTTCGCTCCATTAGATGCTGCTGCACCCGCTGAGTTTCTCCAGCTTTTTGTGTAACCCACAATAAAGTACTAATTCACTAATTCATTCATTCATTCAAATCAACTTCACCATTCAATCATAGCTGATCTATCTTTTCCTCTCAACCCCATTCTCCTGCCTTCTCCCCATAACCCTGACACCGAACCAAGTTCCCAGCATGGTAGTGCATCAGTTCCATAGACAAAGTCCAATGTCCGCAATGGGGTACATGTGAATCGGACAGTACCCTAGCTTATGGAAGGGCCATTCAGAAGCCTGTTTGACAGAGGGGCAGAAGCTGTTCCTGAGTCTGGTGGTGCGCGCTCTCAAGCTTCCGTATACTTCAGTTGCAAATATTGCCTGCAAGCTGGGAGACAGATTTCTGGCGCAATCAGGTAAAGGACGAGAGGAAAGTTAGTGGGAAAATGTGCCCCCACTGGAAAAGTGGCGAGGATCCTGAAGGTGCTGCCCAAAAGAGGGTAGAGAAATGAGATCCCCTGCAACACTTAAATGTTCCCAGACGGTGTGGAGAGAGTGTTGTTGCAAAGAGAGGGGAAGTGGGTTCAGCTCGAGTAACCAGATCCTAAACTCCATAAATCTCTGTGATCGAATCCCAAGAGATTTGAGGTCAGCTAGAAAAACAAAGCCAAAACCAACAAGGTTGGAAAGGAGTACGTGTCGGAAAGAACTGCAGTTGCTTGTTGAAGCCGAAGGGTGGACACAAAATGCTGGAGTAACTCAGCGGGACAGGCGGCATCTCTGGAGAGAAGGAATGGCCGACCCTTCTTGAAACCAGTGATTTCCAGCTCCATGGAATGGTATAATATTCACTGGAATTTAGACGGATGAGAGGGGACATATAAAATTCTTTAAGGATTGGCCAGGTGAGATGCAGGAAAAATGTTCCCCATATTGGGGGAATCTAGAACCATGGGTCACAAATTTAAGAATAAGGGGTAGGCCATTTAGGACTGAAAAACGTTTTCACCCAGAGAGTTGTGAATCTGTGGAATTCTCTGCCACAGAAGGCAGGAGAGGCCAATTCACTGGATGTTTTTAAGCGAGTGTTGGATATAACTCTTAGGGCTAACAGAATCAAGGGATATGGGGAGAAAGCAGGAACGGGATATTGATTCTGGATGATCAGCCATGATCATTATTGAATGGTGGTGCTGAATGGCTGAATGGCCTACTCCTGCACCTATTTTCTATGTTTCTATGTATTGATTTATCTGGTCAGCTGTGTGTGTGTGTGTATGCACAGCCCTGTGAAACTTGCTGTGTTTTGGAAAACTCATTTTGGTCCTGAAAGATATGTTTCAATACACATATCGACTACAAACACATCCTTAACCTGTCATAGATTTCCAGGCCAAACTGAAGGATGGACTTCGTTAAAATGGCTCCTGGATTGTGGCTAAAAACAGATGGGAGAGGAGGCAGACTTTCCATAAATAATAACGCTAATGTACAAGACCTGAAGGCACATTCTTTGCAGGGAGGTAAACAGTGGGTACATAAACACGTTTTTATACGTGTTAACGGCGTGTTATACCTGCCACGAGGGGTGGTGTGGCTCCTGTTCAGAAGCGGTTGTTGAATTTCCTCACAGGTTGACCAGGAACAGGCAGAGAGAGGGGAACGGGACACGGTTCTGGAGGTGAAGGGATGGGACCTTGTTCTGAGGGACAGGAGCTGGTTCTGGGGACAAGACCTGGTTCTGGAGATGATGGTACTTGGTTTTGGAGATGATGGGGCCTGGTTCTGCAGATGATGGGACCTGGTTCTGGAGATGATGGGACCTGGTTCTGGAGATGATGGACCTGGTTCTAGAGATGTTGGGACCTGGTTCTGGAGATGACAGGACCTGGTTCTGGAGATGATGGACCTGGTTCTGGGGACAAGACCTGGTTCTAGAGATGATGGGACCTGGTTCTGCAGATGATGGGACCTGGTTCTGGAGATGATGGGACCTGGTTCTGGAGATGATGGGACCTGGTTCTGCAGATGATGGGACCTGGTTCTGGAGATGATGGGACCTGGTTCTGCAGATGATGGGACCTGGTTCTGGAGATGATGGGACCTGGTTCTGGAGATGATGGACCTGGTTCTAGAGATGATGGGACCTGGTTCTGGAGATGACAGGACCTGGTTCTGGAGATGATGGACCTGGTTCTGGGGACAAGACCTGGTTCTAGAGATGATGGGACCTGGTTCTGGAGATGATGGGACCTGGTTCTAGAGATGATGGGACCTGGTTCAGGAGATGACGGGACCTGGTTCTGGAGATGATGGACCTGGTTCTGGGGACAAGACCTGGTTCTAGAGATGATGGAACCTGGTTCTGGAGATGATAGGACCTGGTTCTAGAGATGATGGGACCTGGTTCTGGAGATGATGGGACCTGGTTCTGTGCAGAGATGGGACTTCTTTCTGGAGGTGCTGGGTGGGAGGCGGGGGCCTGGTTCTGGGGGATGGAGGATGGTGAGAGGGTGAACAGGAGAGGGAACATGGAGAGATGGAGGGCGGGGGGAGGGACGGGGTGGACGAGAGGGTGCATGGTGGCAGGAAGGATGGGGGATGGAGGGAGGATGGGAGGGAGGACAGGGGGTGAAGCAGGATGGGGGAGATGGGGAAGGGGAGGTAGAGGGAGAGGGAGGCCATGGGTGAGGGGGGGCAGGGGGAGGATGGGGATGGGAGCGAGGATGGTATGGGTGGAAGGAGGATGTGGATGATGGAGGACGGGGGATGAGGTGGGGGGGGGGAGGCAAGGGGTGAGGGAGGGGTGTAGTGTATTCTGCAGGTGCTGGTCAGAACTGTCTCTGCAAGGTTGCTCTGTGATTGGCGCTCAGCCCACGGGCAGGAAACTCCAGCAGAAAGGCTGCAGGTCTCCTGATCCCATGGACAGCTTCAGCTGATCAAAACTATCAATATGTTAAAAAAATACACAAATGATTTACTTTCTGCTGGGTAAGAACTGGGTTACTGGAATCTGAAATATATATATATATATATTGTGGACATTTGACCCAGCCTGCACCAGACGTTTCATTATCAGTTTCTCACCGCAAGAAATCACGGCAAAGCTCCACGGCACATGGTGGAGGGAGAGGGGGGGGGGGAGGGAGGGAGAGAGGAGAGGGGCAGGAAGGAGGGAGAGGGGGAGGGTGGGCAAGGAAGAGGAGGGAGTGGAGGAATGGAGGGAGAGGGACAGAAGGATGGGGAGCGTCGGGGAGGAGGGAGCGGAGATGGGGGAGGGGGAGCGATGGTGAGGACGGGGAGGGGAAGGGGGGGAGGGAGGCAGGGGGGGGGGGGGGGGAGGGAATGGAGGGACGGCTGTGTGCCCATATCTCTAAACTGTGGAGCCACACAGCATGTCTGTTGAGAACTTTGGGTCATCCAACAAGGCCAAAGATATAAATCTAAGTCTCACAGAGTGTTCCGCTCGCCAACAAAGATGTGATTCATTCTCTGCACACCATGGTTGTCACAATTCATTCATAATGGTTCAACACACACCACAGATAGCCAATAGCTAAACAATCCTTCATGGCTTTCTACCACTGGAGTATTGATGTTTACAATTTAGCAAATCGTGCATCACAATGGTAATAAGGGGTCTTTTGAAGGAGAATTTTCAGCTGCTGTTCAACTAATACATATATATATATTTTAATGAAAGCACTGCACAATGCTAGGCTTTGTTCACCCACCAGGCGATTTGCCAATGAACACCATTATCTCTGTCAGAAATGCTCTCGCGCTTGAACGAGGTGGACAGACACAAAATGCTGGAGTAACTCAGCGGGGCAGGCGGCATCGCGGGACAAAATTCTTTGGGCGACGTTTCGGGTCGGGACCCTTCTTCAGACTGAAGGGGGAGGGGAGGGGAGGCGGGGAAGAAGGGAAACTGGAGGTAGGAAAGGGCTAGAACAAAGCAGGGCTGGCAACAGTTGACCAAGGAAGGGTGGAGCCCACAATGGCCCATTGTTTGCCCGGAGTAGAGGTGATAACGTGGGGATTACAAGGATATTAACAGTGGAACTGGTAGGATGACTCGCCACAGCAGCCAAAGTCCAGGTTCATAAGTTCATAAGTGATAGGAGCAAAATTAGGCCATTCAGCCCATCAAGTTGACTCCGCCATTCAATGTAGTGGAATCAAGGGATATGGGGAGATGGCAGGCACGGGTTATTGATTGGGAACGATCAGCCATGATCACAATGAATGGCGGTCCTGGCTCGAAGGGCCGAATGGCCTCCTCCTGCACCTATTTTCTATGTTTCTATGTTTCTATGGCTGATCTAACTCTACCTTCTAAACCGATTCTCTTGCCTTTTCCCCATAACTGATGCCCGTACTAATCAAGAATCTATCAATCTCTGCCGTAAAAATATCCATTGACTTGGCCTCCACAACCTTCTGTGGCAAAGAATTCCACAGATTCACCAACCTCTGATTAAATAAATGACACCTCATCTCTTTCCTAAAGGAAAGTCCTTTAATTCTGAGCCTATGACCTCTGGTCCGAGACTAGTGGAAACATCCTCTCCACATCCACTCTATCCGGGCCTTTCACTTTTCCATGAGTTTCAATGAAGTCGCCCCTCATCCCTCTAAACTCCAGCAAGTCCAGGCCCAGTGCCGCCAAACGCATTGACCTGCCCTGTGCCGTTTGGAAAAATGTGACTGCACCAGACAAAACGGCCCAGAAAGGGGGAACATCGAGGCAGCCTGACTTCAACAGAGTGCGTCCAATTCAGACAGCCGCATTCCCTGGTGACGCAGTGATGGATAGCCATTACATCCTGTGCCAGGGGGTTTACTGCTCCCTGACAAAACACAGAGAGATCGTTCGTTCATGCACAGTCTCTGGACATCAATAACATTGGTTTCCCCCAGGGGGCACTCACTTGGTTCAGCTTGGGGCCTGCAATAGGCTTTGAATCTAATTGCCCTTAAAATAATATGTGAGCCACGTTGTGATAATCAAGTTTAGTTTAGTTGCGAGGATCAGCACAAAAACAGGCCCGTAGGCCCACCGAGTCCGCACTGACCAGCGATCCCCGCACATTCACACTACCCTACACACACGAGGGACAATTTAAATCTCTACCAATTAACCTACAAACCTGCACGTCTTTGGAGTGTGGGAGGAATCCAGAGGTCTCAGAGAAAACCCACGCAGGTCACAGGGTGAACGTACAAACTCCGCACAGACAGCACCCGTAGTCAGGATCGAACCCGGGTCTCTGGCGCTGTAAGGCAGCAACTCTACCGCTGCGCCACCGTGCCGCCCTGTGTACTCTTTATTGTCAGTATTGCAGCTTTATGGCATTTTTTTAAACAAATTAAAAACTAGCTTTTAACATCTAAAACCACAGAATTGTAACAGGCACCAGAGGCTGCAGATGCTGGAAGCGTGAGTAAAACACAAAGTGATGGAGGAACTCAGCAAGTCGGGCAGCATCTGTGGGGGAAATGGAGAGCCGACGTGTCGTGTCGGGACCTTCTTCAGATTGATGGAGAAAGCTGCAATGTGTACAATGTCCGAACCCAAAGTACACCTTACAGTGTAGTTAACACTGAGGAAATCAATCTGTTTCATCAGGTTATTTTGTAGCAAAACAAAACAAAACAAAAAGGAATAGGAAGGAACTGCAGATGCTGGTTTAAAACTAAGATAGACACAAAATGCTGGAGTAACTCAGCGGGACAGGCAGCAACTTTGGAGGGAAGGTATGGGTGACGTTATGGGTCTTGACCCGAAACGTCACCCATTCCTTCTCTCCAGAGATGTTGCCTGTCCCGCTGAGTTACTCGAGCTTTTTGTGTCTATCGAAAGACTACATGAGGCCACTCCAATAATGGGGGAACCACGTGGTTCTGTCTACCTGCAGTTCAGATTCGGTGTGTCCACCAGCAGCCCCTTCGGCCCAACCTGTGCATGCCGCCTAAGGTGTCCCATCTACACCAGTCCCACCTGCCTGCTTTGGGCCTGTATACCACCAATCCTATACTATCCATGCACCTGTCCAAGTGTCCTTTACCTTGTCTGAAGGTTCTGAATCCGTCTCGCTCTGGAGACTCAAGGGTAAAAATCATGGATGAGTTCATAAGTTCATGTCATTGGAGCAGGATTAGGCCATTCGGCCCATCAAGTCTACTCCACCATTCAATCATGGCGGATCTATCTTTCCCTCTCAATCCCATTCTCCTGACTTCTCCTGTAAATTTTGCCGTTTTACAAATCATGAACCTGTCAATCTCTGCTTTAAAAATAGCCAAAGACTTGGCCTCCACGGCCGTCTGTCAACCCTTGACTAAAGAAATTCCCCCTCAGCTTCTTTCTAAAGGTACGTCCTTTAGAAAAGAGATCAGTTCACTGAGGTACTGTTGGAGTGTTGCCTCCCTCTTTTAAATGAGACCCCAGACTCAGGGTCTATCTGCTCTTACAACAGTACGAAAACTTCTCAAATTTCTGAATGCCGAATTCCTTTAGTCCTCCAGGTTGAAGAAACATTGGTGATGTCCCGGGCTTACACCAGTAGTTGTTGCAACTCACGGTACCATTCCTAAAGCTCACCGACCTAATCTAACTACAGGGCATAATCTGGAGACAAACGGAACTGCAGATGGTGGTTTACAAAAAATAAGGTGCAAAGTACTGGAGTAACTTAACGGGGGTCAGGTAGCATCTCTGGAGGACATGGATAGGTGACGTTTTGAGATCGGGAGAATAGGAAGAAGGGTCTCCACCCGAAACGTCACCTATCCGTGTTCGCCAGAGATTCTGTCTGTACCGCTGAGTTATTCCCCCATTTTGTGTCGTTCTTGTTTTAAATGCACAATTTTCCTCTTTATATTTTCCTTTTTTTTCATCTTTCAATATTGAGTATAACTATTTTAATTTTCATTTAGAATGGATATACTTTTCATGTGTTTCTCTAAGTGTGTCTGAGTATGTGAGGCATTGAAGAGCAGTGAGATTTGATGACCCACATAGTCATAGAGTGATACAGCGTGGAAACAGGCCTCTCGGCCCAACTTGCCCACACCGGCCAACATGCCCCATCTACACTAGTCCCACCTGTCTGCGTTTGGCTCATATCGCTCCAAACCTGTCCTATCCATGTACCTGTCTAACAGTTTCTTAAACGTTGGGATAGTCCCAGCCTCAACTACCTCCTCCGGCAGCTCGTTCCATACACCCACCACCCTTTGTGTGAAAAGGTCACATCTCAGATTCCTATTAAATCTTTTTCCCATTACCGTAAACCTAAGTCCTCTAGGCAGAAATCAGATCAGCTCAGCCGATCGGCGCAGTGGTAGAGTTGCTGCCTCTCAGTACCAGAGACCCGGTTACGATCCTGACTACAGGTGCTGTCTGTAGGGAGCTTGTACCTTCTCCCTGTGACCGCTTGGCTTTTCTCCGGGTGCTCTGGTTTCCTCCCACACTCTAAAGACATACAGGTTTGTAGGTTAATTGGAGATTGTCCATTGTGTGTAGAATAGTGCTGGTGTACACTGTCCCTCGGGTGTAGGACAGAACTAGTGTCCAGGTGATTGTTAGTTGGCATGGACCCAGTGGGCTGAAGGGCCTATTTCTACACAATATCTGCAAAACTAAATGCTGCTTGCATTAAAAATTTAGTTTAGTTTATTGTCACGTGCATGGAGGTACAGCGTATAGCTTTTTGTTTTTGCAGTGAAAAATGAAAAGGTTTTTTTTGCCAGGATTGACTGCAAACCATATTTTGCCAAGATGATTGAAACAAGGCTTTGGGTTCCATTTGGGCTGGGCACTTGCATCCTGAATGTTGCCTGGACTAGCGGGTCGTGGTGCTGCAAGGATTGTTTTCTCAACAGCGTCGGAGCAGGGACCTGATCATATATAAACATTACGAGAGGCATAGATAAGGTAGACAGTCAGAACCCTTCTTTCAGCGTGGAAATGTCAAATAGAGGGCAGAGCTTCAAAGTGAGGGGGGAAAAGTTTAAAGGACATGTGTGGGGCATTTTGTTTCCCAGAGGTTGGTGGGTAGCTGGAACGCGCTGCTGGAGGTGGTGTTTGAGGCAGATAGGATAGTGATGTTAGAGGCTTTTAGATAGGCATATGGATATGCAGGGAATGGAGGGATATGGATCACGTGCGGGTAGAGAACATTGGATTATTTTAGCATCATGTTCGCCACAGACTTTGTGGGCTGAAGAGCCTGTTCCTGTGCTGTACTGTTCCATGTCCCATGTTCTATCTTCTGAATGACCAGAAGGCAAAATAACCAGTACGGAATGCTTTCTTCAGGTGATGTTTTGGGTCAAGACCTTTCTTCTCCCCTGACTCTCAGTCTGAAGAAGGATCTCGAACTGAAACGTCGCTCAATCCTTTTCTCCAGAGATGCTGCCTGTCCCGCTGAATTACTCCAGCTCTTGGTGTCTATCTTCAGTGTAAACCAGCATCTGCGGGTGCTTCCCACACAGTGAGGAGAGCAGGGCAGGTTTAGGTCAGAAGGCCCAGGAACCAGTGAACTTGTCAGTAGTTGTAGTAAGGGCCGCTGCACAATCCCGCCATGACACCAGTTGGCTTTGTTTAGAAATCAAGTTGAAAAATTCAGGACTCACTCCAGTATAAGCCTCCTTTTCTTGCGATAATGCGAGCTGTCCTCCCCCAAGCTTTGAACGGTGGGGGATGAGGGAGTGTGCAGATTAGGCCGGGCTTTAGTGAGGCAGCCTGCGCAGTGTTTTACCCAGCAGAGGAAACGGTTACAGCTGCCCCGTCGTTTGTTGGTGCCGTCGGCAAGACAACGGGATTCTCCTAGCCCCAAGGTCAGCTCCCTTCCAGTGTGCATTTAATTCCTGCAGGAAGGAACTGCAGATCTTTGTTTAAAACCAAAGACAGACATTAAATGCTGGAGTAACTCAGCGAGACAAACAGCTTCTCCGGAGAGAAGGAATGGGCGACGAGTCTGAAGAAGGGTCTCGACCCGAAACGTCACCCATTCCTCATCTCCTGAGATGCTGCCTGTCCTGCTGAGTTACTCCAGCATTTTGTGTCTGTCTGCATTTAGTTCCTCCTCATCTTTGACACTGGGACTGATAAGATGCGAAAATGCAAGTCATCCTGGAAAATGGATTTGGGGGAGAGGGTGGTGCAGCGGTCGAGTTGTTGCCTTACAGCGCCCGGGTTCCATCCGGCTACGAGCGCTGTCAGTACGGAGTTTGTACATTCTCCCCGTGACCCGCGTGGGTTTTCTCCCGGTGCTCCGGCACACACAGACTCACACTCACACACACATACACTTACACACACAAACACGCACTGACTCACACACCATATATATGATAGTAAACTTTCTTGAATCTACTCACACGGCTGAGTGCAGCCTCTCCACTGTGGGGCTTCCGCAATCAGCGTGACCACTGCACTCACCGGAAATTTTGCATTCAGTGCGACCTGTCCACTAAGCGGAACTCACAAAATGAACGGGGCTTTTGGACTAAACACAGTTGGACATAGTAAAGCTTTTATTCCTACAAAACACAGTCGGACCTAATAAAGCATTGCACTTTCAAGCACAGGCAGGGCAGCAGGCTAAACAACTCATGGCAGGGCTCGAAATTAGCGGTTGCCCGGGTGCCAATGACCACCCAAAGTGCCGCCGGGCAACCTAAACACCGACTCATTTTGCCCGGCTTGGCAAGCAAATACTGGTTTATACCGAAAGACTCAATAAACTGAAAACTCCGCGGGTCAGGCAGCATCTCTGGAGAATAGGAGCGTGACGTTTCGTGTCGGCGGCGGCGGCTGTATTCCTCTAGTATCTTTGATTGTGGGGCAAAGATACTAGGTGCGTGGTGACGAAGGGTCTCGAACAGCGGCAACAGCGGCCGCGACAACGGATCCACCGCCTCCTCCTCCCGCACCCTGCCCGGCGGAAGGAGACCTCCCTCTCCCTCTCTCTCCCTCCCTCCTCCCAGCCTCGGCGTGCGAGAGGGGTTGTTTTGAAAGCAGCAGCCGCTATCGCCCTGATAACTGCCGCTGATGCAAACCCGTTAAAATTTCAGAATAACCGCTCTCGCACGCCGAGGCCGGGAGGAAGGAGGGAGGGAGGGAGGGGGTAGAGAGGGAGTGAAGTGGAGGCCTCTTTCCGCCATCTGAAGCAGCTGCACCAAAGAGCGATCCTATAGCTATAGGATCTGTGAGCTGCACCGCTCGGCCCCGCACCTTGCTGTCGGCTGGCGGAGGAGGGGAGGCGGTGGCGAGGAGGCGGCGGCACTTTGGCGTTGGACAGGGACGGCCAAGGCAGCGGGGCGATGTTGTCCGAGGAACGCTGACCTTCCTTCCTCCCCACCTCCTCTCCCCCTCCCCCCTCTCTCTCTCTTTTACGCCCCCCCCCCCCACTCCATCCCGCACTGATCCCCATTCCCTCCTCTATTCAGTCCTCACTGACATCCCCTGTGCTCCCCTCCCAATCTACCCCCCCCCCCCCCAATCTATTCATCACCCTACACCTCGCATTAATAGTCCTGCCAGCCCCCCATCCATCCTACACTGGGCCCCCAATTCATCCTGTACTGACCCCCCTTCCCATCCATCCTGCACTTCTCCCCCCCCCCCCCATTCATACTGCACTGTTCAACCCATTCATCCTGTACTGACCCACCTTCCATTTACCCTGCACCAAACCCCCCATCCATCCTGTAGTGATCTCCCCATTCATCCCATACTGATCCTCCTCATTCAGCCTGTAGTGAACTCCCATTCATCCTGCACAGACCTTCCGATCCATACTGTCCTGACACACCCCCCCCCCCATTCATCCTGTACTGATCCCCCTCCATTCAAGAAGAATAGGGGGAACAGTCTGAAGAAGGGTCTCGACCTGAAACGTTGCCTATTTCCTTAGCTCCATAGATGCTGCCTCACCCACTGAATTTCTCCATCGTTTTTGTCTACCTCCATTCATCCTGTACTGAACCTCCCATTACTTGGGATACTGATCACTCCCATTCAACACCATCCCCCGTGCTCTCCCCTCACAAATTTACATACTCCAACCAACACGTACTAATTCACCTGCCTCAATCCATCCTTTCCGCACCGATTGCCTTGTAACCCCCCCCCCCCCCCGCCATCTATCCACCCCGCACTGATTCACACACCCCCTGATTATATTGTGCTTCATGGTCTTCAGACCATATTTGATAACGGAATGCAATCAAATGTGTTTTAATTCCCAATGTTATTATTTGTTTTGACACCTTTAAACATATTACCAAAAGAACATTTGCTGCAGTTATGTCCTTTGGCCATCTCTTGTCAGTTAGTGTAATGTTTAACCTGTCAGATGGGTATAGTCGGTTTTAACAGCTATTGTCATAAAATGCCTTTAGAAATTTCCTTGCAACCTGTATATTTTGTTATGGATAAATTATGTGGGAAGCCAGAGTGTTTCTGTGCCAATAGCAATAACAACCTATGCTATGGCCATGTCATGGCAATTTTCGGTCCTTCACAGAAAACATGCTTGCATCAATCTGTAGTGTGCATGGTCCAGGATTTATTGACACAGGTTGATCATTTGCTGAATAATCCAACCACATTTTTGTTCGGAAGTGGAAAGAACTAATAGAAATTGCATTAATTGCAATGTGTAAAATAAGTTGAGATATTGTATTATAATTTAGCTGCATGCCATTGTGGTATATATCATATCTTGATTGGTGAATGTGTTTGGTTTGTGAGTTATTTGAAGCAGAAATAATACGTGAATGTAGACAAAAGTGCTCAAAAGAAACTCAGCGGGTGCAGCAGCATCTAAGGAGCGAAGGAGATAGGCAACATTTTGGGCCGAAACCCTTCTTCATGTATTGCAAGTACATTGCAGACTCACAGTTCAGTCGATTCACAGCTTAGAATCACAGTCGTTGCCTCTCCCTCGCGATCCTGCAGAGTGACTCATGTCCAGGCATCCGGGGTTTTATAGTCCTGCCCCTCCCCCCTCCCCTCGGAAGGGGCGTTACCTTCATCATGTTGATTGACAGGCGAGAAGACCAATCAGCTGATCTGAAGATTTTTTAAACACTCATAACTTTTTTATTTTTCATCGATGTGAAAAATCCTCGGGGCATTGCTCAGCGGAGGACTGTGAGTAAGATGGTTAAAAATCTCAGCGATACAGGGTAGCGTTTTTTCTAAAATCAATATACAGCGCAGACAGGAAGTGGTCATGATGAGACTTTTAATTATATAGATGTAAGACAGTGTTAGTGTGCAGGGATCGCTGGTCGGCGCAGACTTGGTGGGCCGAAGGGTCTGTTTCCGTGATGTATATCAAAACTAATAACAAACTAACTTCTTCACCATGGAGTGATGGAGCAGTTGTTTATTACCAGATTTGAAACCAAAACCTAGTTTGTGCTCACAAACTTTATACTTTAGCTGCAAGGGGCGAGGAGAGGGAGGGCGGTTCGCGGGTCGATCGGATGGAGGTGACAGCTACACTATGCCTTTAAGGCCATCTGCATCTGGGACTACGAAAATAGCCCCAAAAGCTGGCAACTCTTGCATGTAGACGCAGCGGGCTGTTTGGATGCATTCTGTACTTCATCAGGGATTGTACTTCTGTATGGCAAGAAAGGAAATAGTGAGCGACCTCAGGAAGGGAGGGGGTACACATACTCCAGTCTGCATTGACGGAGCCTAAGCAGAGGTGGTTGAAAGCTTCAAATTCCTAGGAGTAAATATCACCAACAACCTCTCGTGCACCACCCATATTGAAGCAATGGCCACGAAATCTCACCAACCCGTCCAGTTCCATAGAAGGCTTAGGAAGTGCGGCATGTCCCCAACAACTCTCACCAGCGTCTACAGATGCGGCCTAGAAAGCATTTTATCGCGGTGCATCACAGCACGGTTTGGGAACAGCTCCATCCACGACCGCAAGAAATTGCAGAGAATTGTGGACGCAGACCAGAACATCACACAAACCAACCTGCCTTACATTGACTTCATTTACATCTCGCGCTGCCTCGGCAAGGCCAGTAGCATAATCAAGGACCTTTGATTTTTTTTACTTAGTCTGGAATTTTTATTCTGCCATATATATGAAGACATTTTGGAGTCAATAATATCAAAGGAAGATTGAGCAATAAAAATTGATACCACTGTGGTATCGTCTGAAATAAATACAAAAATGTAGGTAAGATAAACATTTTAACAGCATTGATTCGGCCTATTAAAGATAAATGACCATTTAATGAGCTGTTGTTTGATATGGTCAATTAGAGGCGTAAAATTGGCTTTAAATAAATCTTTGTGTTTCTTGGTAATCTTAACGGCTAAATAAGTAAAACATTTGGTAGTCAATCTAAATGGAAACTGTCCATAATTCGAAACTAGATTGTTTAATGGAAAAAGCTCACTCGTACTAAGATTTACTAAGACCAGTCGCACCCTGGCCACTCCTTCTTCTCCCCTCTTCCATTGGGCAAAAGGCAGAGAAGTGTAAAAAACGCACACCTTCAGATTCAGGGACAGTTTCTTTCCAGCTGTTATCAGGCAACTGAATAATTATTCCACAACTAGAGAGCGGTCCTGACCTACTATCTACCCCATAGGTGACCTATCTATCTTTAATTGGACTTCACCTTGCTCTGAAAGTTATTCCCTTGATCATGTATCTGTACACTGTGAATGGCTCGATTGTAATCATGTATTGCCTTTCCGCTGACTGGTTAGCGCGCAACAAAAGCATTTCACTGTATCTCAGTACACGCGACAATAAACAAAACTGAAACTGAATGCACTGAAACTGAAAATGAATCTTACTGATCTGTATGAAGGAAAATATTTTCACTGTACCTTGGAGATATTAAAGAACCTTTAAACCACCAAGCTATTGAAAATTGAGGAAGTGGGAGATGAGGCATAGAAGGGTGAAAGGGTCGGAATGAGGTGCACAGGGTCTGGCTTGGGCGAGGCATTAAAGTAAGTTGTTCCCCTTGGCAGAAGATACAACATCTTGATAGCATGTACCACCAGATACCACCAGTTTCTTCCCTTCTGTTATCAAACTATTGGGGTGGGAGATTGCAACCTTCACATGGTCCGCCCTGTTTCAACGAATGCAATCAACCTGGTGTGCACAATCAAATCAGATCAAATAGAACAAATTGTCCCACAACTTTAGGCTGTGCACGCCAGACGCAAGAAGAAGACAAGATCAGACTATTGAATGGTGCTCCCATAAGCCAGGGTCCCAATCTTCCAACCCACCTCATTCCACACTTTTAGCTTTGGGTATCGAGATGCAGTGTGCAAACAGGCCCTTTGGACCACTGAGACCGACCGACAAATTATCATTCGTACGCTATCTTACAAAATAGGGTCAATTTGCAGAAGCCAATTAACCTACAAACCTGTACGTCTTTGGAGTGTGGGCGGAAACCAGTGCACCCGGAGAAAACCCACGTGGTCACAGAAAGAGCAATCAAGCTCCATACAGACAGCACCCGAGGACAGGATCGAACCTGGGACTCTGGCGTTGTAAGGCAGCAACTCGACCGCTGCGCCACCGTGCCGCCCTTACATGCCACTGTGCCCCCAGATACTGGACTTTTTGTCGAGAGCTGTAACACTGTATTCTGCTCTCTGATATTTTGCTCTTTTTCTCAACCTGGCTCAATTCGAGTGGGAATTGATTTGACTGGATTGCACTCAAATAAAAGCATTTCACTGCATCCTGGTACATGCGAAGATAATGATAAAACAAGCAAATAAAGGATGTTTCAGGGACCAGGGGCAGGGATCTAGTGTTTTTGACAAGAGACTTCAGGGAGGGGAGAGATGGGAGGTAGGATTTTCCGACATAAAACACAAGAGAGATCTGGAACTCACTGCCCACAGGAAAGAGAGAAATAATATCAATCAAAGCTTTGGAAGGGAGTTGGGGAGAGGCTTTGGAGAGAATAATTTGTGGGGCTTTGGGGGTCGAGGGAGGGAATGGGACTGAAGGGACTGCTCGATGAGGAAGTTGCAGAGACACAATGCAACCTCCTTCACATGGTCCGCTCCTTGGATGAAGTATTCATTATTCCCAAAGTGTCACTATGTGCCCAGAAACCTTTTACGTTTAAGTTTACATTTATGTTGCAGCTTAAAGATGTAGAATGGAAAAAGGCCCTTCAGCCCATCGAGTCCATGCTGACCATCGATCAACAACGTAGTGTCATCTCCCTAGATTCCAGGTTCAACAATATCACTCTGAATAATTCTGAACCAGATTACCAGGTCATCTACACATTGCAACATGAGGTGCTGGGTGCATTACAACAGTCAGCGCACTTCAAAACTGGTTCGATAGTTTGGTTTAGAGGTACAGCGTTGAAACAGGGCCCTTCAGCCCATTGAGTCTTCACCGACTATCGATCACCTGTTTACACTAGTTCTTAGTTTAGAGGTACAGCATGGAAACGGGTCTCATGGCCCACCGAGTCCATGACGACTTGGTGGGCCTTCTCATAAATGATAGCAGCAGAATTAGGCTATTTGGCCCATCAAGTCTACTCCGCCATTCAATCATGGCTGATCTATCTCTCCCCCCAAACCCCATTCTCCTGCCTTTTCCCTGTAACTTCTGACCCCTGTACTAATCAACCATAATAATCACTTCTACGTTGTTCCACTTTCTCATGCACTCCCTGGACTCCAGGAGCATTTTTTCTTTTACAGATGCCAATTAACCTCCAATCCCGCACACCTTTGGGATGTGGGAGAAATCAGAGCACCTGGAGGAATCTCACGCGGTCACAGGGAGAATGTGCAAACTCCACACAGACAGCACCTGAGGTAGGGATTAAACCTGCGTTTCTGGTGCTGTACCAGCTGCACCACTGTGCTGCCCAGATCACATGTAGTTTTGATCCAGTATCGAGCAGGTCGGGCCGCATCAGTGTTTTTACAGTATGTCAGGGACAGTTTCTTCCCAGCTGTTATCAGGCTACTGAACCTCACCGAGCTTTGAACCATCTTTAATGGGACTTTACTGGACTTTATCTCACAATCAAGCTGTCTGCAGTGTGCAGATACAGGATAAAGAGAATAATATTTAAGTGCGAGAAAAAGTCCAGTAAGGTCCAATAAAAGTTAGTTCAAGAGTAACGTCCACTGAGGTAGATGGTACATCAGGACCACATGCTGATCGGTGATAGGATGGTTCAGTTGCAGGATAACAGCTGGGCAAAAAATGTCCCTGAATCTGTGCACTTTCACACTTCTGTTGCTCTTGCCTGATGTGAGAGGGGAGAAAAGGGGTGAGACTCATCCTTGATTATTCTGGTGGCCATGACCAGGTGAAATACTCGACCAGCTCGTAATGCTAACGGTAGGTACTCGGGACATCCGGCAACTCGTGACGTTTTTTCATCCCTGTAAAAAATGACCACGGGAAAAAAAAGACTCGTGATGAAAAAAAGTGTTACTTGTTATACCTACCGTTAGCATTGTGAGCCGCTACGAGACATCCACGAACTCCTACGGACATTCTCCGAGGCCGAATCAGGGGAAAACCCGGGAGAACTCGTGAATTACCTCGTGCAGTGGGACAGGGGCTTTATAAGTGCAGTCAGTGGAAGGGAGATTTGTGCAAGTTCTTTACAGTTTCATGTAAAACTTTGCAGCACGAGTCTCCCAGCCATTTAGTAGCTGATAGTGGTCGGTTCCTTTCAGTGCAACACCCGATCACCCATCTAGTAGCGGAGGCTGAGCAGAATACCACACTCATCAATCACCAGCTCCCTGCTACACCATGTGTTCTAACATGTGTCACGAACATTAACACTGGGCCCTGGAGAACTTCATCAGAGAAACAAAGCACACTCTCCTCTTGCCTTGTGATCAGCGATGCCAATGTCTGCATTTAATCAATGCCAGGCACATCACCTAATTCCCACAACTACAGGGACCAGTTAGCACAGGGATCTGGTCTATACATCATGTCATGTTTATAGGTTCTAGTGCAGAATTAGGCCATTTGGTCCATCAAGTCTACTCCACCATTCAATTGTGGCTGATCTGTCTCTCCCGCTCAACCCCATTCTCCTGCCTCCTCCCTGACACCCGCACTAATCGCGAGTCTATCAATCTCCGCATTAAAAATCTGCATCGACTGGGCCTGCACATCCATCTGTGGCAGTGAAATACACCTCCCCACCGGTTTTCCGGCATCCTTGGTTCTAGAGCCGTCAATGGCCTCCGTGACGAGTCCACCAGTACGGGAATGGTCCGCCTCGGCCACCAGAGAGCCGAGATACCGGCCCGCAAAGTCAGCCGCGGAGGTCGGCAAAGGGGATGGATCTGCCGGCTCTGGCAGGGCCGGAGTTCTCGAGCCCCGGCCACACGGGGAAACTTCGACCCAGCGATCGTCTCAGAACTCCCCATGAGGTCGATATCGGCCGTGTCACCGGGCCAAAGCGCCACATTTTCGGGGGGACTTGCAGCGGTGCATTTCAAGTGCGGTCTGGTATTTTTGTCTGGATTAAAGGAGGTGCTGGACCACCAGGTCCCGGTAAATCCGAGGTGGACCTGTACTTTGGCCACATGGACATGAGTTTACTATCCACTCCAGAAACACGGGTACAGAAATCTAGACTAATGATCCAAAACCAATACAGTACAGCTGAGAATCAACCATATTGTTAGGAACCCACTTTTCAATACTCTACAAGTGGAGATCTCCGAAACGATGGAGTTAAAAGCACACATTAGCTAAGCAGCCACTCCAAGTACAGTTGCAGCAGCCACATTTCTGGACACTGAGATATACGTTCATATCCCACTATGGCAGCAGAAAATGCAAATTCAAGTAATTAAATAAATCTGGAGTTCAACCAAAGCCTTCGACCCAGTAACGGTATCCAAGTAACCACACGGCTGTTGTTCACAACCTCATCTGCGCCCCCACCCCCAGCCTGGTTACGAGTAACTCCAGATCCGCTTATGTGGGCGGCTCTTCAACTACCTCCTCGCTTCAGGGGAAGTAAGGGTGGGCAATAAATGCCAGCGGCGCCAACACAGTGGCACGGTGGCGCAGCGGTAAAGCCGCTTGCCTTAGAGCGCCAGAGACCAGGGCTCGCTCCCGACCACGGGTGTACAGATGCTGTACCTTCTCCCCGAACTGTAGACGCTGGTTTATACCAAAGATAGACACAAAATGCTGGAGTAACGTGACCCGCTGAGTTACTCCAGCATTTTACGTCTATTGTTAGCAATATAGTAATAGAATCATAGAATCATAGAAAATAGGTGCAGGAGTAGTCCATTCGGCCCTTCGAGCCTGCACCGCCATTCAATATGATCATGGCTGATCATCCAACTCAGTATCCTGTACCTGCCTTCTCTCCATACCCCCTGATCCCTTTAGCCACAAGGGCCACATCCAACTCCCTCTTAAATATAGACAATGAACTGGCCTCAACTACCTTCTGTGGCAGAGAATTCCACATCTTCTCATCTCGGTCCTAAAAGACTTCCCCCTTATCCTTAAACTGTGACCCCTTGTTCTGGAGTTCCCCAACATCGGGAACAATCTTCCTGCATCTAGCCTGTCCAACCCCTTAAGAATTTTGTAAGCCTCTACAAGATCCCCCCCCAATCTCCTAAATTCCAGCGAGTACAAGCTGAGTCTATCCAGTCTTTCCTCATATGGAAGTCCTGCCAACCCAGGAATCAGTCTGGTGAACCTTCTCTGCACTCCCTCTATGGCAAGAATGTATTTCCTCAGATTAGGAGACCAAAACTGTACGCAATACTCCAGGTGTGGCCTCACCAAGACCCTGTATAACTGCAGTAGAACCTCCCTGCTCTTGTACTCAAATCCTTTTGCTATGAATGCCAACATACCATTCGCTTTCTTCACAGCCTGCTGCACCTGCATGCCGACTTTCAATGACTGGTGTACCATGACACCCAGGTCTCGTTGCATCTCCCCTTTTTCAAATCGGCCAGCATTCAGATAATAATCTGCCCTCCTGTTTTTGCCGCCAAAGTGGATAACCTCACATTTATCCACATTATACTGCATCTGCCATGCATTTGCCCACTCACCCAGCCTATCCAAGTCACCTTGCAGCCTCCTAGCATCCTCCTCACAGCTAACACTGCCCCTCAGCTTAGTGTCATCCGCAAACCTGGAGATGTTGCATTCAATTCCCTCATCCAGATCATTAATATATATTGTAAATAGCTGGGGTCCCAGCACTGAGCCTTGCGGTAACCCACTGTACCCCAATAATGTTAGATGATTGTGCGCAGCGGTGGAGTTGTTGGCTTGTAGCGCCAAAGACCTGGTTTGATCCTGACCACGGGTGCTGTCTGTATGGAGCTTGCACGTTCTCCCCGTGACCGCGTGGATTTTGTCTGGTTTCCTCCCACATTCCAAAGACATGCAGGCTTGTAGGTTAATTGGCTTTGGAAATTGTCCCTCGTGTGTGGGATAGAACAAGTGTTGCGGTGATCGCTGGTCAGTGTGGACCCGGTGGGCGAAGGGCCTGTCTCCGTGCTATCTAAGCTAAATTAAACAAGGCGAATAGCGGATGGTTTCCATGTAGCCTCCAATCCACACACACCCACCACCGCCCCCCCCTCTTTACCCTGTTTTGTCCCCTGTGCCTCACCAGCATTTGCACCCATTCCTCTCCTTTCCCCCTTCCCGTCCCCTTCCACCTACATTCCTTCCTCTGGCTTCACAATTTGAATAACTTCTATCTTTATCTTGCACTTTATGCTTTTCCATCTTGGGCCTTTGCCCAATCATTTGTCCAATCAAATACCCCATTCAGTTGTATCCACCCATCACTCGCCGGCCTTTGTCCCTCCTCCACCTCTCTTCCAGCTTCACTATCCCCCCCCTTACAATCAGTTAGAAGAAGGGACCCAACCAAAAACGACATCTCTCCACGTTCTCCAGAGATGCTGCCCCGACCCATTGAGTTACTCCAGCACTTTGTCAGTTTTTTTGTCACCTGCTGGAGGTAATGGCACTTTGGTAATGGGATACAATGTGCAAGTACACGCTAGATAAAACAAATATTGATATTAATGTTTAGTTTAGGTTAGAGATACAGCGTGGAAACAGGCCCTTCAGCCCACAGAGTCCATGCTGACCACTGACACAACTTCTACATTATTGCACTTTCTCTCCACGCTCTTCACTTTAGGGGCACATTCCACAGAGGGCCTTTTATCCCACAAACCTGCACGTCTTTGGGATGAGGGAGGAAACCAGAGCACCCAGAGGAAACCCACACGGTCACAGAAAGAACGTTCAAACTCCACACAGACAGCACCCGAGGTCAGGATCGAACCCGGGACTCTGGAGTTGTGAGGCAGAGGCTGTACCTGCTGCTCCACTGTGCCGCCCATTTAGGAAAAAGAGATTCTGGCTGTATACTTGTATAGGAAGGGGTGTAATGAAAGTTAATCAAATTCATTCCCGGGATTGTGGTTTCTCCAATGAGGTGTCATTGAGAGGTCTACGCACACTGCCATTTGAAGGAATCAGATGCAATTCAAGATTTTCATAGGAATGAGAAGCCACAAATTACCTCAGGCAAGGCGTTGCCTGGGAGGTCTTTTGTTGGCTGGGAAAGGTTTAATTGAGTTTAGAGATAGCACACAGAAACAGGCCCTTCGGCCCACCTAGTCTGCGCCGACCATTGATGCCCACACACGAGCACTATCCTACACACACTGGGGACAATTTACAAAGATACCAAGCCAATCAACCTACAAACCTGTCCATCTTTTGAGCGTGGGAGGAAACCAGAGCACCCGGAGAAAACCCACGTGGGTCACGGGGAGAACGTACAAACTCCGTACAGACAGCACCCGTGGCAGGATCGAACCCGGGTCCCTGGCGCTGTGAGGCAACTACTCTAATGTGGTGCCCTGTCGCTTAGGTTTATCAAGATTACTCATCGCAGTTGAGACGGCAGAGTCCTGAGCTGTTCGTGTTACAGTCCCTGCCTAGTGAACATTCTCTGGAGCTCCTCCAACGAGATGATATTTTTCCTTAAATAGGGAGTCCAAGAGTTTGTGCCGACCGGCGATCCCACACGCTAGCACCATCCTACACACACACACACACACACACACACCAGGGAGAATTTACAATGTTACCCAAGGCAGTGGAAGCTGCTCCTTCCCACACTCTAGATCCCTTACTCAACAGCCGTGGCAACGTGTTAGTAATTCCCTGCCGCTGCCTCATCCTCCTGCAATGTGGCGACCAGAACTGAGCACAGTTGTGGTCGCAGATGACTGATCTCTACTTGGCTCAGCTCACCAAGTCATATTTCCAACTAATTCCTGAGGAGAACCATATGTGCAAAACACATGAATGTGCAGTTCGGATCAGAGGGGGACGAGAGACATGAAGACAGATATTAGAGCACCAGCACAACATGTAAGTGGTGCAGATCCAAGCCAAGTCTGGCTTTCCTGTACTCTCTTTAAAAAAAAAACTCCATCTTAGGATATCCCTGACCACTTCATGACTAATGAAGTACTTGTGATTTTAATGTAGAAACAAAGAACTGCAAATGCTGGTTTATACCAACGGTGGACACGGAGCACTGGGTTAACTCAGCGGGTCAGGCAGCATCTCCGGAGAAAACAGTATTGGTGAAGTTCTGGACCTGTCTCAAGATTGAATGTAGGTGGGGGGGAGTCCGTGCCGACCAGTGATCCCCGCGCACTAACACTATCCTGCACACACTGGGGACAATTTACAATTTTACTGAAACCAATTAACCCACAAACCTGTACATCTTTGGATTGTGGGAGGGGAACTGGAGATCCTGGAGAAAACCCACGCAGGTCACGGGGAGAACGTGCAAACACCGTACAGACAGCACCCGTAGTCAGGATCGAACCCGGGTCTCTGGCGCCGAGAGATAGCAACACCACCGCTGCGCCGATCGGCAACTCTACTGTGCCACTGTGCCAGAAGGTGTGATCTCGAGAGAGAGAGAGAGACAATGTGGAGAACTGGGGACTCGGGAGGAGGCAAGGAGGGAGGGGGAGGGTGGGGAGTATAAGATGGAGTTGCCTAAAATGATAGAATTAAATGTTCATACCGCTGGGTTGTCAGCCACCCAAGCGAAATATGAGGAGCTGATCCCCCAATTTGCATGTGGCCTCACTCTTGACAATGGTGGAGGCCCAGGACTGAAAGGTCAGTATGGGCATGGGAAGGGATGGTGAAAGGGTTAGCAGCCGGGAGGTCACATAGGCCTCGGCAGACTGAGCGTAAATGTTCAGCGAAACCGTTGCCGAGTCCGCGATTGATCTCGCCGATGTACAGGGGAATTTTAATGCTGTCCCTTTTCTGTGGAACGTCAGAGGCTGAGGGAATACATGGTAGAAGTTTATAAAATGATTAGAGTCATAGAAAAGGTGGGAATCCCAAAGACCAGAGGGCATCGTGAATGAGGCAAAGTTTAAACATGGTGTGCGAGGCAATTTTATTTTTACACATCGGGGGCGGTGGGTGCCTGGAATGTGTTGCCAGGGGTGGTGGTGAAGGCAGATACTATCATAGTGTTTTAAAGCTTTTAGATAGGCACATGGATATCATAAGATCATAAATGATAGGAGCAAAATTAGGCCATTTGGCCCATCAAGTCTGCTTCGCCATTCAATCATGGCTGATCTATCTCTCCCTCCTAACCCCATTCTCCTGTATTCTCCCCATAACCTCTGTCACCCGTACTAATCAAGAATCTCTCTATCTCTGCCTTAAATATATCCACTGACTTGGCCTCCACAGCCGTCTGTGGCAAAGAATTCCACAGATTCACCACCCTCTGACTAAAGAAATTCTTCCTCATCTCCTTGCAAAAAGAATGTACTTTAATTCTGAGGCTATGAGCTCTAGCCCTAGTCTCTCCCACTAGTGGAAACATCCTCTCCACATCCACTCTATGCGGGCCTTTCACTATTCTGTACGGTTCAATGAGGTCCCCCCCCATTCTTCTAAACTCCAGCGAGTGGAGGCCCAGTGCTGACAAACGCTCATCATATGTTAACCCACTCATTCCTGGCATCGTTCTTGTAAAATAGCATATATTGGGAATGCAGAGGTATGGATTGCGTGCAAGCAGAGGAGATTAACGGCTCCATGTTCAGTAGGGACATTGTGGGCCAAAGGGCCTGTTTCCGCGATGAACTATTCTATGAATTGCCGCAAACATTGCAGCTAACGTATGCAGCAAGTCCACGCAGGGAGCAACGTTGCAGGGAAATCAAGAACCAAGCAACGAGGGTTAAGGTGAGAGGACCAGGCTGCTAACCCTCTGTACGGAGTTTGTACGTCCTCCCCATGACCTGCGTGGGTTTCCTCTGAGATCTTTGATTTCCTCCTATACCAAAGACGTACAGGTGTGTAGGTAAATTGGCTCGGTGTAAACGCATAACTGTCCCTAGTGTGTGTAGGGTAGTGTTAATGTGCGGGGATTGTTGGTCGGTGCTGACTCGGTGGGCCGAAGGGCCTGTTTGCTAGGGAATCAAGGGATATGGGGAGAAAGCAGGAACAGGGTCCTGATTTTGGATGATCAGCCATGATCATATTGCTGGCAGGAAGGGCTGAAAGGCCTACTCCTGCAACCTATTTTCTATGTTTCTATGTTTTCACTCTGTATCTGTGAACTTAAATTAAATTAAGATGGCAGGCCACACAGCAGTAGCTGATGGCTGAGTTGTGGCTTCCGTGTTACAATCCCTGCCACAAAGCAGCTACACACTTTGAACTGTCTCGTCTTGCACTGCTGGAAACAATGGGCTTCATTTTTGGCCTATCCGCTGGGTTGCAGTGTTGTGGTGGTGGATGCTGCCAGCTTCAGCCGGCAGATTGAACAGTTTGTACTCTGCTGCATCTACTACAGCTCACCATTGCGACATTCCACAGTGGGAGCCAGCCCACGTTTACTCTGCACGATTCATCAGTCGTTATTAGAAGTTAGACACAAAACGCTGGAGTAACTCAGCGGGATATCTCTGGAGAGAAGGAATGGGAGACATTTCAGGGTTGAGACCCTTCTTCAGACTGAGAGACATGGGAGAGGGAGACTAGAGATCTGGATGGGTAAGGTGTGAAAAGGGCAGATCAAAGCAGACGATGATCAAGGAAATGTAGAACGGTTCAATGTTGGCTGAGGGGAAGGCAAGTCATACAAACAGTACAATTAATCAGGTGGACAGTGAAACTAGTCGGAGAACTGGGATGGGGGAGGGGATGGAGAGAGAGAGGGAAAGCACGGGTTAATTGAAGTTAGAGAAATCAATATTCATACCGCTGGGTTGTAAGTTGCTTAAGCCAAATATGAGGTGCTGCTCCTCCAATTTGCGCTGGGCCTCACTCTGACAGTGGAGGAGGCCCAGGACAGAGAGGTCAGTGTGGGAATGGGAGGGGGAGTTGGATGTTGGAAGGTTCTAAGGTGATCGGTTGTCCACTGCCTTCAGTTTCTTTGAATATTTAAAACAAGGATTGGGATTTGCTCCGCGTATAGTACGCACTAACAGAAAAGTCCGTTTGAAAAATAAGTCTTCCAACCGGCAGATGCTGATATATGCTCTTTAAATGTTAAAGACATCCAGTGGAATTAACCCAAATATTGCCGCAGCGAGTTAGTTACTTGTTTAAAACATCTGTTTGAAGCAAACATATCAAAAATAAATCAAGATTGGCCGTGTTAATTTAAATAGTAGAAGATAAGAATACCGAGATTATAACATAGAACTAGCGTGAACGGGTGATCGATGTGGGCCGAATGGCCTGTTTCCATGCAGTCTTCAAAGTAAACATGACTTCCTTCACTCATTTTGTCATTTAGTTATTTGTTGTTCATTCAATTGATCTTTGTAATTCAATCTGTCGAGTTGACACAAACTGCTGGAGTAACTCGGAGGGTCAAGGGCCTGTTCCACTTGGAGATTTTTTCGGCGATTGTCGGCGTCGTATCAGGGTCGCCAAAAGATGTTGAACATTTCAAAATCCAGCGGCGACAAAAAATATGTTGCGACACTTGAAAAAACGCCGCGCACCAATGCGTCATCACGCCGTTTTACGCCGCGTCACGCCACAAATTTTTCAGTTCTCCCAGAAATGTCAGTCAATGATGCTGGCAGTCGCTGAAATAAATCGGCAAGCGGGACAGGCCCTTCAGGCAGTATCTCTGGAGAAAAGGAATAGGTGGCATGTCAGGTCGAGAAAGAAACTCTTGACCTGAAATGTCATCTATTCTTTTCCTCCGGAGATGCTGCCTGACCCGTTGGCTTTTTGTGTTTATCTTCGGTTTCAACCAGCATCTGCAGCGATCGTTTCGCTGAACGCCTTCGTTCAGTCCGCCTGGGCCTACCTGATCTCCAGGTTACCACACACTTTAATTCCGCCTTCTCATTCCCACACTGACCTCTCTGTCCTGGGCCTCCTACATTGTCAGAGTGAGACTAAACACACATTCGCTGAACAGCATCTCATATTTCGCTTGGCCAACTTACAACCCAGCGCTGTGAATATTGATTTCTCTAGCTTCAAGTAACCCCTGCATTCCCTCCCCCACCCAGGTCACACCAGGTTCTCGTTCTCAACTAGCAAACAGCCTAGTTATCATCGTCATTTTTTTGCCTATCTTTCATTCATTTGTTCTACATCTCTCTCCGACATTTCCTATATCTCTGGTTTCTCTTTCATTGGACTAGTCCGAAGAAAGGTCTCGACCCGAAACGTCACCCATTCCTACTCTCCAGAGATGCTGCCTGTCCCGCTGAGTTACTCCAGCTTTTTGTGTCTACCTACACATCTGCAGTTCCTTCCTACACGAGTGGGTTACTTGGTTAGTTTGGAGTCCATGTTGGGTCTCCTGTGAACAGGGGCCACACTGCAGTAGTGCTTCTCTATTACAAACCCTTCCGCAGGGTGGGATCAGGGTGGATCAACGGGGATACGGAGCCCACTTATGGCAATTGATGCTGATTATCCATTACGAGCCTCTAGATTCTCGACAGCTATCTGTAGATTTTATTTTCTACTAATAATTGCCAGAATACTCGATAAAACCCTTTCAAATCATGTAAACATTATCATAGTGTTTGTTTAGTTTATTGTCACGTGTACCAAGGTAGAGTGAAAAGCTGGGGGTTTACACAAAAAGCTGGAGAAACTCAGCGGGTGCAGCAGCATCTAAGGAGCGAAGGAGATAGGCGACGTTTCGGGTCGAGACCCTTCTTCAGACTCAGAGATGCAGAGGTGCAGGAGAACCCGGAGAAAACCCTACACAGTCACAGGGAGAACGTGCAAACTCCATACAGACAGCGTGTAGGAAGAAACTGCAGATGTGAAAAGCTTTTGTGGCGTGCTAACCAGTCAGCAGAAAGACAATACATGATTACAATGAAGCCATCCACAGTGTACACACACAGGATAAAGGGAATGACGTTTTGCGCAAGATAAAGTCCAATATAGGCCGATTAAAAATAGTCCGGGGTCTCCAGTGAGGTCGATGATAGCTCTCCGTGGAGTAAGGATTAGGAAATTTGTAAAGTATTCTATAAATGAAAACCACTTCAAAACAAAAGTGCCAAAAGATGTCTGGATATTGACCAACGTTCAAATAAAAGCATACATAAAGGAGTATATATGCAGCAGTGGAGTTGCTGTCTTTTGGCACCAGAGGCCCGGGTTTGATCCTGACTACGGGTGCTGTCTGTATGGAGTTTGCACGTTCTCCCTGTGACTGTGTAGGGTTTTCTCCGGGTTCTCCTGCACCTCTGCATCTCAAGGACGTGCAAGTTTGTAGGTTAATTGGCTTCTGTAAATTGTCCCTAGTGTGTAGGATAGTCATAGTGTACAGGTGATCATTGGTCGGCACGGACTTGGTGGGCCGATGGGCCTGTTTCCATGCTGTATCTCTGGACTAAGCTTAAACCACACTAAATCTATGCGGAAGAAACTGTGCAGAGGACCTTTCCGGAAACAGATGCAAATCCTATTGCCATTTCCCAATGGATTCAAGCATGTTGCAACCATTCTTCACATCCCTCGCCCGTTCATCTTAAGAGGCATTAAGAGCATAAAGAACCCTGAGCACCTATTAATCCTTGCATCACTGGTCCTTGGAATCTCTAAATCACAAGCAATGAGCATCATAACATGTCCAGTGGAAGGATGCAGGGATGTGATGAGGTTAAGCAGGGATGCAGGGATGTGATGAGCAGAACATCAAGGTTCCGCAACAGCTTCTTCCCACGAGCCATCAGACTCCTGAATGCCATGTAAATGGGCTGCCACTATTGTCTATTTACCCTTTTCATACATACCTATCCTTCGGTTAATTTATTGTGTTGCACAGGGAGCCAAATGCAACGTAATTTCGTTTGGAACTGCATATATCAATGAATTTCTAAATGACAATAAAGTTTGTTTGACTTTTGACTTTTTGACTAACTTTATGTAAAGCAAATCCACGCTCAAAAGGTCAAATCCCCGTGTACGAACCCCATCCTCATCTCGACTGAATTTTAAACGGTTCAACAGGAAAAGCCTCCCTTACTCCAGTGGGGAACAGGGGAAGTTGCATAATAAATACAAGAGTTTTAATTGTTTTAACAGTTTGTAAAATAAAAGTTATTCCTACACACAATTACAAGCATGGTCTGCACATCCAGTCAATGATCGGGAGCCCAGCTGACTTAGCGTCTCCGAACCCCAGGCTCACTCCTTGCGATCCTTTGGAGTCACGGTTGAATTGGTTTTGTTGGCAAGTGTACAATCTGCCAACAGTATTTTGCATCTATTTAATCATTAATAAAGGCATTTCACCGCGATCTTTGCGAGTGATTCACGCCTCGTTCAACATCAGCAAGCCCAAAGTATCGATAATTGGGGAGTCCGGGATGTCTCGAGCAGGGCAACTTATTTTATATCAGCCCAGTGAGTCCACAATGCAGCATGGAATTATTAAATATTTCAGCAAGAATGCCCATAAATATTGCGGCCAGCTACCCTTTGAGTCATGTCTACTGGATTTCCTCATTCAAAGAGAAATGGTCGAGAAGCCAAATTAAAACACAAGGTACACAACATTTTAATATTACTTAGCAACAAAAACCAAGCCAGCGCTGCCAAAAGCTGCCTGGTAGCTGAGTGTGAATGGCAGGGGGTGGCGTGCCAAGGTACAACATGGGGAACTGCAAGCCAACAGCACTGCGGTTGTCACCAGTGGAGTTCAGGAAGGAATATAGCGTACAGAAATACTCAGCGGGCCGAGCAGCATCTCTGGAGAACATGGATGGGCGGCATTTTAGGGAGAGACACAGTGACACTCTTGTGGGCGACTACCAGAGAGTTGCTGCCTCACAGCGCAAGATTCCCTGGTTCAATCCTGACCTCGGATCCTGTCTGTGTGGAGTTTGCACGGTCTCCCTGTGACTGCGTGGGTTTCCTCCAGGTGCTCCGGTTTCCTCCCACATTCCAAAGTCATCACGTGTGGTCTTTTCGCTGACTGCACAGCATGCACCAAAATGCTTTTCACTGTACCTCAGTACACGTGACAATAAGAAACACAACTAAAGTAAAAACAGGCTGGTTTGTAGGTTGATTGGCCTCTGTAAGTTGCCCTTAGTGTGTTGAGAGTGGATGGCGTGTCCCAATCCCCACCACGCCATCATGCTGCACGGTGCAATGCAGTAAATACTCAGCTGGTCGGGCAGCATCCATGGAGTGAGAAAATGTGCAAGCATTTCAGCCCAATTACCTTTTACCAGAACGGTCACTATCTCTCGATCCACAGATCTGTTCAGCGCAGCGGTAGATTCGCTGCCTCACAGCGCCAGTGACAGCGGTTCGATCCTGACTACGGGTCGCGGGCCGACGCCTGTATGGTCGTGAGTCGTCTCCTCTAGTCGCCTAAAGAGTCGTAATGTTTTTCTGGTCGCAGCTGGATTTTGAAATGTTCAAAACGTTTTGGCGACTGTGGGCTTGACGTAGCTTGTCTTCCATCGTAGGTGCTGTCGTAGGTTGTCGCCAGGATGATGCAGGTTGTCACCAGGTGTCATTGGTTGTCACTGGGTGCTGACTTTGGTGAATTCCATTGGCGACTACCTACGTTAACCTATGTCTAGTCGCTGCTTTTTCGACGACCTGCTACGACTGTGACAGTCACCGCCTATGTGGGACAGGCCCTTTAGGATCTGGGAGTGGGTGATGAGAGTCCAAGGAGATAAAGATGGGCTTGGTGTGGGATTGACGTAAGCATGTAGCTCACGGTCCAGGAGGCTGTGGGCCAAAGGCACGAAGGCCAGTCTACCCATTTGTCATCTGACCTCCACAGTGCCCGTGGGCCTTCCATGTACAGGACCACCACGGGACCTATCTGCCTTGCTGCCTTTACCCTCACCACCAGCAAGTGCTCTCATGCTTCTCATGTGAAAACTAAAAGCAGAGTGTTTCAGAAGCAGAGAATCAAACACCCACACTCGCTCACACAGACACCCACGTCCACACACTCTATGCCGGGCCGCACGGTGCCACAGCGGTAGGGTTGCCAGCGCTTGTAGCACCGGAGACCCGGGTTCGGCCCTGACTGCGGGTGCTGTGTGTACGGAGTTTGTACGTTCTCCCCGTGACCTGCGTGGGTTTTCTCCGAGATCTTAAGTTTCCTCCCACACTCCAAAGACGTACAGGTTTGGAGGTTGATTGTATTGGTACAAGTATAAAATTGTCGCTAGAGTGTAAAGCGCCTGTCCCATTTGGGCGTCATTTGCGCGTCACGCAGATGGCGCGCGAAGATTTTGTACATCACAACCGCGCATCACCGCCCACGTCACCATGCGCGTGTAATGTGCATCATGTGCGCATCACTTGTGCGGCATGACGCGTAAATTATGTTGCGTAAATTACACGCAAATGACGCCCAAGTGGAAGAGGCCTTTTACGCATTGTGTTAATGTACCGGGAACGCTGGTCAGCGCGGACACTACACGCACACATCACACGCACACATGCACACCACACGCACACACATCACACGCATGCATACACATGACACGCGCACACTCATGCATGTAGCACACACCTCCCACACTCACATGCAGTCACATGCACTTGCGCACACACAACCACACAAGAACACACCACCGCACACACATATACACACCACACACACGTACATATACACACATGAACGTGCACACACATGCATGCAGACACACACATCACACACAAATGCAGGCACACACATACATGCATACACACACCACACACAAATATGTGTGTGTACACACACCACATACAGATGCGCATCCGCACATACACACATGCATGTGTACACAGGTGTATACTCACACAGTACATGATTGTAGTCATGTATTGTCTTTCCACTGACTGGATAGCACGCAACTAAAGCTTTTCACTGTACCTAGGTACGTGTGACAACAAACTACACTGAAGTAAACTAGTGACCAGAAACAGACGCTCCAAATTGCCCGCATCTCTTTGGCTGAGCGTGACAGATGGTGGTGAGTCATATCTTGTTCACTGGTCTGCATCTAGAACTACCGCAACAAAATGGGGAGATTAAAAGGATTGCTGTTTATCGTGCTACAAATCTCAGCGGTAGGCAGTGACCAGCGAGACAGCCATTGGTGCTCCCCAGGCAAGGCAAGTGGCCGCAGTGCCCCCTAGACCTTTCGACCTTCACATTTACACAGAATATAGGTGTTACACAATTCACTGCACCAAGGAAAACCTTTAGCGTTGTCAGAAAAATAGGCCCGCAGATGCTGGTTAATACACAAAAAGGACACAAAATACTGGAGTGACTCAGAAGGTCTGGCAGCATCTCTGGAGAACATGGACAGGTGACATTTCAGGACCCTTCTTTAACATTGACAAAAATGCTGGAGAAACTCGGCGGGTGAGGCAGCGTTTCGGGACGAAACGTTGCCTATTTCCTTCGCTCCATAGATGCTGCCTCACCCACCGAGTTTCTCCAGCATTTTTGTCTACCTTCGATTTTCCAGCATCTGCAGTTCCTTCTTAAACCCTACTTTAACATTGTCATATCCCTTTATTAGATTTAGCTTCTGCCAGCATGTAATTTCCCAATTCACCAAGTGTACCTATCGGGCCATGTGGCTGGGATAATTGGCCTCCATAAATTGCCACTAACGTGTAGGGTGAGGATGAGAAAGTGGGATAACACAGAATGCAAGTGAATGGTTACCAATGGTCTGTATGGTCTCAGTGGGCCAAAGGGTCTGTTTCCATACTGTATGTATATCTACATTCAAAAGTAAAACCCTCTCTGACAAGGAGGTAACCAGGACTTAAAAGCCAATGAGCAGAAAAAAAGGCCATTTAGCCCATCGAGTCATTCAGCGGAATCATGGCTGATATCCCACCCTCAATGCTATTTTCCTCACTAATCCCCAAATCCCATATTTTCATTAACAACCAAAAGTTCAATCCCTGCGTTGAACGCAGTCTATGACGGAGCTTCCAATGATAGGTGTACAAGATCATGAGGGGCATGGATAAAGTGTACACTGGCAATCTTTTCCCAGGGTAACCAGGATAGAGGATTCAAAAACTAGAGGGCAAAGCTTAAATTGAGATGGGGAATGTTTAACGTGGACTTCAGGGATGATCTTTTCATTCAGAAGTTAGCCAATATCTAGAAAGAGCTGCCAGAGAAAGCAATAAATGTAGATACAATTACAACTCTTCAAAGACATATGGTTTAGTTTAGAATTTAGACTTGGGAATCCAGTGCAAAAACAGGCCTTCTGCCCACTGAGTCCACAACTACCAGCTATCACTCCGTACACGAACACTATCCTACACACTAAGGACAATTTTTACAACTCACTGAAGCCAATCAAGTTCAAGTTCAAGTGAGTTTATTGTCATGTGTCCCTGATAGTAGCAATGTTACAAAATTTTGAGATTTTAAAAAATCAAGTCTGCAATTTATCCCATCAGATAAAGCATAAAAATAAGTTTAATTTGACACCTAATTCACTTTCATATCTTCAGTATTAAAAAAGTTATGGCCATTTTCATACTCGGAAATTAGCATCTTGTTCCCCATTGCCTTTTTCATTGACTTAACTCAAAAGCTGTGATCTAGAATAGTCAAAAGCCCATAACTTTCTTAAACATTAAAAGAACTCAATCAAATTTTCAGTTATTATAGATTGAAGCATTCTGAAACAAATATGAAACAGTCTTACTTGGATGACCTGAAATTAAAGCATATAATTAATTAGTTATCTAATTGTAGCTAATTACAAAATTAAATTACTAGATCTAATCATCTATCCATTTCTTAAGAAAAGATAAACTTTTTTAAATTGCCTAAGTGTCCAAATAACATTCACACAATAATCCACAATATAACATGATTTTAAAATCTCATTTTCATGAATTTATAGGCCAGATGGAAGGAATTTAGTGTTTAATGCCTGTAAATTAATGGCCGTTTAAATCAACTAACGAGTGGGTTTTAGTGGAATGCGGTGGATTAGAACGTTGCAGTTTGCGGTGTAGTCGGTATGAAAAATACAGCTGGTTCATACATTTTTATTTGTCCCCTTTTCGCAACATGAAAATGTGATTAAAGCCTTCGTAAAAAACAGGTTTTTATATAAAAATAAACTGTACACTTTATTTTCTCCCCTACGTTAGGTCCGTTCTGCTGTCGGCGTTCAGAGCTTTAGAAGATGATTTTTAAACTACTCTAGTTAATAAATAATCTAGCGTAGTTTAAAAATACCTTTATGAATGAAATGTCGGAGCAATTTCTCTTTAGCGACGAAATCGCCCGACATGGATCGACTTGGACTGTCTAGGGAAAAACGGCATTTTAAACCAGCCCCCCTCTGGGAGGCGCCAAAGTCACGCACACGGGGAGCGGCAGAACTGCAGCGCCGCTAAAGGTAGGTATTGTAACATACCTACTGATAGGGCAATGAAATTCTTGCTTTGCTTCAGCACAGCAGAACATCGTAGGCATTGACAACAAAACAGATCAGTGTGTCCATATATCATTATATAAATACATACACACATGAATAAATAAACAAAGTGCAAATAACAGATAATGCGTTATTAATAATCAGAGTTTTGTCCGAGCCAGGTTTAATAGCCTGATGGCTGTGGGGAAGTAGCTATTTCTGAACCTGCTTGTTGCAGTCTTCAGGCTCCTGGACCTTCTACCTGAAGGTAGCAGGGAGATAAGTGTGTGGCCAGGATGGTGTGGGTCCTTGATGATGCTGCCAGCCTTTTTGAGGCAGCGACTGCGATAAATCCCCTCGATGGAAGGAAGGTCAGAGCCGATGATGGACTGGGCAGTGTTTACTACTTTTTGTAGTCTTTTCCGCTCCAGGGAGCTCAAGTTGCCGAACCAAGCCACGATGCAACCGGTCAGCAAGCTCTCTACTGTGCACCTGTAGAAGTTAGAGAGAGTCCTCCTTGACAAACCGACTCTCCGTAATCTTCTAAGGAAGTAGAGGCGCTGATGATTGCATTAGTGTTCTCGGACCAGGAAATCAACCTACAAATCTGTACATCTTTGGAGTGTGGGAGGAAACTGCAAACTGGAGCACCTGGGGAAAACCCACAAGGTCACAGGGAGAACATGCATACTACGTACAGACAGCACCCGTAGTCAGGAACGAACCCTGGTCCCTGGCACAGTAAGACAGCAACTCTACCCCTGTGCCGCCCGATATATCTTATGATATGTACTTGCTTCTATATCTTATGGTCATGTAATTGCACTAAACATTATCCCCTTCATAATGTATCGGTTAACTGTGGGCGGCTCGATTGTAATCATGTGTTGTCTTTCCGCTGACTGGTTAGCACACAACAAAAGCTTTTCACTGTACCTCGGTACACGTGACAATAAACTCAATTCAAACTCAAGATGGAGTCCAATTACTTTGTGCCATTCAACAACATTCCTCACTATCAACATTAGGAGAGTTACCAATAACCGGAGACCCAACAGGACAAGTTGCATCACTACGGAACAGGGGCTGGGTATTCTGTGGCTACACTGCTGCGACTGACTCACCTACAGACACCCGGATGTCTTTCCACCGTTGGTGGCTCTCCACTTGTCTGGGCTGACTACATCTCCAAAGCATCCAAGCCACCAAACGCCATCCAAGGCGTCAAAATACGTCTCCATACATCTGCCCCATCAGCAGCCATTGGCAGCAGATGGTGGGAACAGTTCATCTTCCTCTCCTGGACGTTCCTTCGCTGTCTCTGGGTCTAAGTCCTCCCCAACATCCGCCAAAAGAGACAGTTGAGCAGAAGGACAGCAGCGGCCCAAGAACCCGACTCACCACAACCTTCCTGGGGGCTATATTTGGACGGGCGACAAACACTAACCAACAGCACTCACCAGTTTGAGAGAGAATGATGGAAACAGCAAATCGGGTGGATAGATTGCCAGGAATTGATAGGAATTCGGAAAGGCCATTAGGGAATTGGATCAAAACAAATGGACTGGAAAACTGCTCTCAACTTTGGAAGCACAACTGATCGTGACGCCAAGCCTCGTTCCACCCAATCCACCATGGCTTGACACGATCTGACCAGCCAGATGGAGAAGGAATGCAACTATCTATCCCTCACATCCAAGGAACTCTTGGTCAATGATCATCAGGCAGAGAGCCGTTAAGTGAGGAGGCTTTATACATGTTCATTAGTTCACACAAATTACATCAAAAGGCCAACTGCACACAGCATCTCTACACTACATATTTATTGAAACAAGTACAATGGCCCCACACAGACTTGGAAGTCGAAACACACAAATCAGTTGTATGCTCGCCTGGGCAACGTTAGTGCCGGACTGGGAATAATTTTGGACCCCCTACTTAAGGAAAAATATCATTTCATTGGAGGAGTTCCAGAGATGCTTTACTAGGCAGGGATTGTAACACGAACAGCTCGGCACTCTGACGTGTCAACTCCGATGAGTAATCTTGATGAACCTTAGCGGCAGGGGTGGCACGGCAGTAGAGTTGCTGCCTTACAGTGCCAGAGACCTGGGTTCGATCCTGTCTATGGGTTCTGTCTGTACAGAGTTTGCACATTCTCCCTCTGTGGGTTTTCTCCGGGTCCTCCTGTTTCCTCCCACACTCCAAAGACATACAGAGATAGATATATTCTTGATTAATATGAGTGTCACGGTTTATGGAGAGAAGGCAGGGGGATTGGGTTGAGAGGGAGAGATAGATCAGCCATGATTGAACAGCAGGGTAGACATTCTTCTCCTATAATTTCTGAACAAAATCCAAGCAGTGTGACTCATGGCATAAACTATGACAAACAACTTGGCATAAAGCTGCACGTTTCACAGAAACATTGAACTACATCATGTGGGCAAAACAAACTCACACCAGAGACAAGGAGGGTTTTAAGGGACTACTAATAGTTTTCATAATTTTTCATGGTACTTAAGGAAAAATATAATTTCATTGAAGGAGCTTCAGAGAAGGTTTGCTAAGGAGGGATTGTCATACAAATAGCTCGGGGCTCTGCCTTTTACGCTTTTCACTTCACGCTTCCTCGGCAAACCAGCAGCATCAAGGATGAGTCTCACCCCGGTCACCCCCTCTTCTTCCCTCTCCCATCAGGGAAGAGGCACAGAAGTGTGAAAACGCACACCTCCAGATTCAGGGATAGTTTCTTCCCAGTGTTACCAAGCAACTGAACCACCAGGTAGAAGTGGTCCTGACCTACCATCTATCTCATTGGAGTCTCTCGGACTATCTTCAATCAGACTTTACCTTGCACTAATCATTATTCCCTTCATTCTGTATCTGTATGTTGTATGCGGCTTGATTGTAATCATGTAGTCTTTTCGGTGACTGGATAGCAACGCAACAAAAAAGCTTTTCACTTGTACCTCAGTACACGTGACAAAAACAAAACTATCAAACTTGTAAACTCCGATGAGTTCTCTTATTGAAACACATGGAATGAGCTGCCAGAAGAGGTGGCTGAGGCAGGCACTACAAAAATGGCCTCAGCATTGAAATTTGACAAACAAGTCAATGCCGTGGTAAAAGCTAGCTTCTTCCAACTTCGGACGATAGCTAAAATAAAACCATTCCTCCAGTCTGATGACCTCGAAAAGATCATCCACACATTTATCCCCTCCCGCCTAGATTACTGCAACTCCCTCTAGACTGGCATCCGCCAATCTTCCCCGTCCCGCCTGCAACTGGTCCAAAACGCCCCAGCGAGAGTCCTGACGGGCAACTGAAAAAGGGACCACATCACCCCGATCCTGGCCTTTCCCCACTGGCTCCCTGTGCGGTTCCAAATAAATGTCAAGATCCTTCTTTATGTCTACAAAGCCCTTAACGGGCTCGCCCCCACCTACATCAAAAGTCTGCTCACCCACCACACCACCTCCAGGTCCCTCACATCGGCCGACTTGGGGTTACTGAACATCCCGCGGTCTAGGCATAAGCTCAGGGGCGACCGCGCCTTTGCGGTTGCAGCTCCTGGACTGTGGAACAGCGTCCCCCTTCCCATCAGAACTGTCCCCTCCATCGACTCCTTTAAGTCGAGACTTAAAACTCATCTTTACTCCCAAGCCTTTCTTGACGTCCTCTGAGGGAGGGCTATATGGTATGTATTTATGTATGTTCTTAATCTATGAACCACTGTTGTATACCGTTAGTACCTCCACCAATGTGAAGCACTTTGGCCAACGAGAGTTGTTTTTTAAATGTGCCATAGAAATAAAAGTGACGACTTGACTTGACATGAACAATGTTTGAAGGAGGGTCTAATCCCAATACGTCATCCATTCCTTCTCTCCGGAGATGCTGCCTGACCCGCTGATTTGCTCCAGCATTTTGCGTCTATCTAACAGTGTTTAAAACCTGTCCATCTCCTTGGACAGATAGATGGATAGGAAAGGTAAAGAGGGATATGGGCCAAACGTGGGCAGTAGGGACTAGCGAAGATTGGGCATCAGATGCTGATGCTGGTTTACACCTGGATAGATACAAAATGCTGGAGTAACTCAGCGGGTCAGGCAGCATCTCTGGAAAAAAGGAACAGGTGACGTTTTGGGTCGAGACTCTTCTTCAGACTTGTTAGTTTATTCAGACTGAATTTATTGTACAAGTGTGATGAATCTGTCTGAAGAAGAGTCTCCACCCGAAACGTCGCCCGTTCCTTCTCTCCAGAGATGCTGCCTGTCCCGCTGAGCTACTCCAGCTTTTTGTGTCGACGGACAGGTTTTAAACACTGTTATTGTACCTGCCTCAGCTATCTCCACTGGCAACTCGTTCCATACGTTTCAATAAGGTAACTCATCAGAGGTTATAAGACTGATCATTTAGTTTATTGTCACATGTACCGAGGTACAGTGAAAAGCTGTTGAGTGCTATCCAGTCAGCTGAAAGACTGTAGATGATTACAATCAAGCCGTCTCCAGTGCACAGATGCAGGATGAAGGGAAGCGGGCAGGGCAGACTCTGGCTTTGCACGTGGATAACTACATGGGTAGACAAAAATGCTGGAGAAACTCAGCGGGTGCGGCAGCATCTATGGAGCAAAGGAAATAGGCAACGTTTCGGGCCGAAACGTTGCCTATTTCCTTCGCTCCATAGATGCTGCCGCACCCGCTGAGTTCCTCCAGCATTTCTGTCTACCTTCGATTTTCCAGCATCTGCAGTTCCTTCTTGAACATGATAACTACATGGGCGTGGAGGCCTGAAATTGTCGTCAGATTGACGAGATCATTACTGTCACGGCTGATAATTTTGTTGGTGATTACATGCCCGGATTTCGGGCCATGATACGGAATTAGTAACATGGATCAGTTTAAAACTGCCAGAAACAATCCTGTTGATAACACAAACTGATACGATATCAGACAAACAGTGAGCAGAATGTGGGGCTTGGTTTAATTCTCCAGGCCCCTCCGCTGTCACCTTGATTCAAGATATTCCCATTCAATTTGTAACTACACATTTAACGTGGATGATTCACACACTACTTATGGGGATCGACATGGTGTATGCAGGCTTGATGTTTCCTCTGGCTGATGGTGTTTAGAACTGGGGATTTACAGTGACTATCAACCCAACAGCAAAGATCCTGTAGCGAGCAAGATAGTCCACTTGACGAAAAAGACGTAGTACGGTCATGGGCAGATTCATGGGTCATTTTCGGCCCCATTTCCGTAACCGGCTTCCGTCTCCGCAGCAAAGATCCCGTAGCGGAGCAAAGATACTAGTGCGAAGATAGAAGCCGGTTACGGAAACATCCTCGTAAAAATAAAAGTTATTTGGGAAAAATCTTCTCCTCATTTTCAGAATTTTAATTTAGTAACACAAACTGTTCCCCCGCAACGTTGATTACACTGCGAGTCGGGTCGGGTCGGGTCCAGCTACGGAAAAATCTGTTGCATACTACACATCAGCCCATTGCATTTAGCAGGAGTGGTCCATCTTGCTCCGCTATAGGATCTTTGCCCAACAGTGTGACCAATTATTTCTCCAACTATAGATACCCAGTAACAACTCCTCTCTCTCTCCCCTTTCACATCCACTGCCTACACACCAAGGGCTATTTACAGAAGACAATTGACCTACATAATCAAAGACTTGTCCCATTCTTTCTTCTACCTCTTCCCGTTCGGCAGAAGGTACAGAAGCTTGAAAGCGCGCACCACCAGACTCAGGAACAGCTTCTTCCCCTCTGTTATCAGGCTTCAGAACGGTCCTTCCATAAGCTAGGGTACTGTCCGATTCACCCCATCCTCTGAATGAAAGGGCGTTCTTTTAGGAAGGAGATGAGGAGGAATTTCTTTAGTCAGAGGCTAGTGAATCTGTGGAATTCTTTCCCACAGAAGGCTGTGGAGGCCAAGTCAATGGATAGTTTTAGATTGGCAGATTCTTGATTAGTGCGGGTGTCAGGGGTTATGGGAAGAAGGCAGGAGAATGGGGTTAGGAGGGAGAGATAGATCAGCCGTGATGGAATGGTGGAGTAGACTTGATGGGCCGAATGGCCTAATTTAGCTCCTATCACTTATGAACGTAAACTCATGAACCTCTACCCCATTGCGGACATTGGACTTTGTCTATGGAACTGATGTGCCATGATGATGAGAACTATATTCTGCACTCTGTATTTATGTGTAGTATTATCTGATTTGATTGAGTCGTAAGCAGAACAAAGTTTTATACTGTGCCTCGGCACAGGTGACAATAATAAGCCTAAACCTAGGCCCACGGTAAGTTGTAGAGTCATAAAGCCTAGAAACAGTATTAACTGATTTGAGTGAACAGCATGCAAAACAAAGCTTGTCACTGTACCTTCGTACAATAATAAACCTTAGACTAAAGGGCCTGTCCCACTTGGCGATTTTTTTTAGCGACTGCCGTCATCATATCACTGTCGCCAAAATTGTTTGAACATTTCAAAATCCAGCGGCGACAAAAAAAATGTTGCGTCATACGACATCACGCCGCGTCACGGCCGCATCCATGATGCCGGCAGTCGCCGAAAACATCGCCAAGTGGGACAGGCCCTTAGGCTTTTCACCTTCGTGTTTGTGGGAGATTGCTGTGTGCAATCTGGCCGTCAAACTGCCCTACATTCAGAAATGCTCTGGCAAATGCTCTAGATCAGGAAAGCCACGATAGAAGTATGTTCCCCTGCACCCAGCCAATAAAGTGCTGGCTGATCACCAGCCTTCATTTTCACGTCTTTCTTCACCTCCTTTGATTGTCCTAGAATTTAATAAAGCATTTTTTTTTTAACCTCTATATATTTGCTCACAGATGTCTCAAAGAGCTTAGGGCAGCACGGTGGCGCAGCAGTAGAGTTGCTGCTTCACAGCAAGAGAGATCGGGTTCGATCCTGACCATGGGTGCTGTCTGTGCGGAGTTTGCACGTTCTCCGTGTGACCCTGTGGGTTTCCTCTGGGTGCTCCTGTTTCCTCCCACACTCCAAAGACGTGCAGGTTTGAAAGTTAATTTGGCTTCTGTAGTTTGCAGGATAGAAGTAGTGTATGGTGATTGTAGGCTATTGCAGAAACTAGGTGGGCCGAAGGGCCTGTTTCCATGCTGTATCTTTCAACTAAAATAAACCAAACCTCTGCAGGCAATTAGCCAAGTGTCATCATTGGTATAATGCTGGAAATAGACACAAAATGCTGGAGTAACTCAGCAGGACAGGCAACATCTCTGGAGAGAAGGAATGGGTGACGTTTCGGGTTGAGACCCTTCAAATTGAGAGTTGGGGGAAGAGGGAGACCTAGAGATATGGAAGGGTATGGTCTGAAATAGAGAAATCAGTGGAAGAAAATCAAGGAAGAAGCAGAATGGATCATTGTTAGCCGAGGGGAAGGTGGCAACGAGGCAGACAATCAGGAGGACGGTCAAACTAGTCGGAGAACTAAGATGGGGGAGGGACGGAGAGAGAGAGAGAGAGAGAGAAAGCAAAGGTTACTTGAAGTTAGAGAAATCAATATTCATAGAGCTGGGCAGTATTTCTGGAAAATCTGGAGGTGTGCGTTTTCACACTTCAGTGCATCTTGCCTGAGGGGACAGGGGAGAAGAGGGAGCGACCAGGGTGAGACTCATCCTTGATCATGCTGGTGGCCTTGTCGAGGATATTGTTGGATTGTTCCAAACACCCATCCGGTTGGAGTGTTTCAGTTATGTTTAGTTTTAGGTGTAGGATTATTATTGTAACGTGGACCGAGATACAGTGAAAAACGGTGTTTTGCATTGAACCAATCCGATCAGATAATAATATACATAAATACAACGACGTCAAACTCAAGTCCAATATGTAGAGCAAAGGGGAAGATACAGAGAGTGCAGAATATAGTTCTCAGCATTGTAGCATCAGTTCCAGCGACAAAGTCCCATGTCCGCAATGGGGTAGAGGTGAATCGGACAGTACCCTGGCTTATGGAAGGACCGTTCAGAAGCCCGATAACAACGAAACAACGAACAACGGTGGTGCATAGTTTCACAATTCTGTATCAGTCTTATACTGATGGTGACATTTCTAAGTTGGCATCACACCCAGACGCAAGAATCTACAGATGTCGATATACAAAAAATAACACAGAGTGCTGGAGTAACTCAGAGGGTCAGGCAGAATCTCTGAAGTACCTGGATAGGTCACGTTTCGGGTCGGGACCCTTGCTCAGACTTCTTCTCCATGTTCTCCAGAGATGCGGCCTGACCCGCTATTTTACTCCAGCACTTTGTGTCTTTTTTAGTTATAAAATCTATCTGGTCACTCTTGTTGTTCAGAGAAAGAAAACTGCAAGCTATACCCAGATTGGCCTACATGCAGCTCCATACCCCACAAGCAAGATGGACTCTTATCTGCCTCACAGAGTGGTCAAGACCATCACTTTGAGGAGAAACTTCAAATGGCCAACATAAATGGCACAATGACCAGTTCTCTTAGTTTTTGAAATACAGTACGGAAACAGGCCCTTCGGCCCACTGAGCCCATACTAACCAGCGATCCCCGCATACTAACACTGTCCTAGACACACTAAGGACAATTCACATTGATACCAAGCCAATTAACCTACAAACTTGTATGTCTTTGGAGTGTGGGAGGAAACTGAAGATCTCGGAGAAAACCCACGCGGTCACGGGGAGTAGGTAAGGACAGCACCCGTCGTCAGAACGGAAGCCAGCAGCAACTCTACCGCTGCGCCACCGTGACGTCCCTCTTATAACACTTATTTCCATAACTCTAATTGGATGCAACGCAAGTGAACAATTTATACCTCACGCTGCCTCGGCAAGGCCAGCAGCATAATCAAGGGCCAGTCGCACCCTGGGCAAGCCCTCTTCTCCCCTCTCCCATCAAGCAAGAGGTACAGAAGTGTGAAAACGCACACCTCCATATTTCTTCCCAGCTGTTATCAGCTTTTGGTGTTACACAGGCTGAATCGGTTTTAACACAATTTAGATCAGGAACGAGGGAACCACTTAAAAGTTACTTTGGAGATTCACAAGCCTAAAAAAAAGTTGCTATGGGTAAAATAAACAGTCTTCGAGGGAAAAAAAACTGTTTCCATGTAGCCATTGTTTCTTAAGAACACAACTGCCAGCTTCACTACGGGAGGTTATTTAAATTGACAAGAAATCACGTCTATTGATATTGTACAATGATACTATTAAATAATATAACATAGAGCCTTTCGTATTTTTAGCTTGTAGTAATGAAAATAAACATAGGTATTAAAAAGACCTTTGTTTCTGAAAATCATATGGAAGAAATAACAGTAACTGCAAGTCTGAAACTTTCCAGCTCCTAACTTCCTTCCCGCCCAGGAGACAATTGTTTTTATATTGCGATGTTCAAAAATGATAGATTTCTCAACAATACAATTTTCAGGTTAAAGAAGCGAAAACAGAAGAACTACCTGTATGAACCCAAATGAGGGCCGCACTGAACAATCATTGTTGGCTGAACTTTGGAAAGAAAGGAAAAGTTTCAAAGTCTCTGCAAAAATACATAGTTGGGCTCGGGTGCAGTGTTTGGCCGTATAAATGCGCCACATCCTCTTTCAAAATTCAAGTCTTTCCCCCATCCTTACTCTTTCCGTTGGCTCGGAGCTCCAGCCCCTCTCCCTCCCTCCAGTCTACAATCCCAATTCCAGGCACAATCCCACTTCACCGCCCCTTTGGACAGAACTCCAGTCGTTCACACTGCCATATTGGTTGTCTACTCCAACAAGAAGCTCCTGTTTTACTAATTAAACAGGAGCTTCAGTAAAAAGGGACCGGCTCTATGGGTTCACTGTTGCAACTCCACGCATTACATCCGCTGCACAGGGTTCTTAAAAGGAAAATTAATGCAATCATCTAACAGTTTGGGAGCGGTTCCATCCAAGACCACGAGAAATTGCAGAGAATTGTGGACGCAGCCCAGACCATCACTCAAATCAACCTCCCTCCCATTGACTCCCTTTACACCTCATGCTGCCCCGGCAAGGCCAGCAGCATCATCAAGGATCCGTCTCACTTACTCTTCTCTCCACTCCCATCAGGTATGAGGTACGGAGGTTTTAAAACGCATAATTCCAGATTCTGGGACAGTTTCTTTCCAGCTGTTACCAGGCAACTGAACCGTCCTCCCGCCAACTAGAGAGTGGACGTGACCTTCCCGCTACCTCATCAGAGGCACTCTGGCTATCTTTAATTGGACTTTACTGGACTTTGTCCTGCACTCAACATCATTCCTTTTATCCTGTATCTGTACACTGTGGACAGTTTGATTGTCGTCTTTCCACTGACCGGGTAGCATGCAGCAAAAAAGCTTTTCACTGTACCTCGGTGCACGTGACAATAAACCAAACTAACCCAAAATGTGTATGTTGCTGTTGTTCTCTGTGTGACAACACACAGTGTCTTCACACAGAGACCATTACCAGGGCATGGAGGCCAAGCTCTTCCACTCACTTATCCCATGCCAACCAAGATGCCCCATTTTCACTGATCCCACCTGCCTGCATTTGGCCCATATCCCTCTAAATCTTTCCTATCTGTGTACCTGTCCAAAGGGGTTTTCAATGGAGTTATAATCCCTGCCTCAACTGCCTCCTCCGGCAGCTTGTTCCATGCACCCGCCACCCTCCGTGTGAAAATGTTGGTCCTCTGGTTCCTATTAAATCTGTCCCCCTCACCTTCAACCTGAGTCCTCTGGCTTTTGACCCCCTTACTCTGCATAAATGAATCTGGACTTTCACATCATCTATTCTCCACATGATTTCAGACTTCTCAATAAGATCACACCTCAGCTCATGCACTCCAAGAAATAAAGTCCTAGCCTGCCCAACCTCCCTCCCTCTCTAACTCAGGCCCGAGTGTCTTGCACACTTTCCCTGCACTCTTTCCAGCTTGACGACATCCTTCCTATAAAAGAGTGACCAAAACTGTGCACAATATGCCAATTGTGGCTTCATTTACATGCTGTCCAACTGTGACATAAAACAAGCTGTAATCTCCACTGGAGGGTTATGGCACTTGATGTTTCTAAGTCTACTCCGTCATTCATCATGGCTGATCTATCTCTCCCTCCTATCCCCATTCTCCTGCCTTCTCCCCATAACCCCTGACACCCGGACTAATCAAGAATCTATCGCTGCCTTAAAAATATCCCTTGACTTGGCCTCCACAGCCGTCTGTGGAGAAATGATGTGCATTTGGATTGAGTGTAAGCCTTGGATTATAGTGTGCCAATTATATATCGTGGGGCAGGCAGGTTCCACACACGTTTGAGATCCCCTGTCCCAAACCATTAGCATGATGAACTCGGTATTTTTTTTATTTGTAGAGTAGGTGAAATGTGAAAATACTTCCAAACTCACGAGGACCTAAGACAGTAATTCAGAGCAAACACAAACTTACCGCCCAGGTCTTGGAAAGCCTGAAGATAGGCGCACTTTGCAGGCCAGAGACCACGGCCATGAGGGAATGGAGGTTGTTCAACTCCAGCAGTTTCTGAAAGGAAGAACAAAGTAGAGTCATAAAGTATTAAAGAATGATGCAGTGTGGAAACAGGCCCTTCGGCCCAACTTGCCCACACCGGCCAACATGTCTCAGCTACACTAGTCCCACCCGCCCGCATTTGGTCCCTATCCTTTCAAACCTGTCCTCTCCATGTACCTGTCTAAAACCCCACTTTCACAACCTAATTGGCGACCTCTGCCGAGTTTGCCCTTGACTCAAACACGCAGCATGGTCGCCACCATGAGGTCTTCGTAACTCTTCCTAATGCTCGTGAGTGGTCTCCGCGTACTCATGGCCTCAAGTAGGTCGCGGCGTTTTTTCCCGCCTGATAAATTTCCACGAGCAAAAAAAAGGCGGCATGGAAAAAATGGATACTCTTTACTCGTAGGTAGGTCGTAGTAAGTCGTGATGGTAGTCGTAGGTTGGTAACGTGCCGGAGAACAAAAATGCAAACATGACATCATTTTATCATGTGATCATTTTCCACTAGTAGCTAGTCGTAGTTGGTCTTAGGTGTGGAAGACTGAGGTCGAGGGGGGTCGTAGGAGGTCGTAGACATAGTCATAGGAGGTATTTTACTTTGGCGAGTCAACACGACCTTGACATCTTTTTCAACTCGTCTAGGGTCTTCTAAACTCGTGGATTAGGTCGTCCAAGTGGGACAGGCCCTCAACTGTTTGTTAAACATTCAGTACATTAAACAACATTTTTAAACACTATCACTTATCAGGTCAGGCAACCTATACTGCTGAAATTCGCTTTATTACAGTAAACTCTCGCCATAACGGACCTCTATATTGCAAGTTTAATCTTCAGCAGACCAAGACTCCCGTACCACCTCCCCTCCACCTCCACCAGTTACCCCCTTCTGGTTGTGGGAGGGGAGAGAGCGAGCGGCATGAAGGTGGCGTGAGAACCGGGCCCGTCACTGGCGCACCGCGTGTGGGGCCGGGGGCTCTGCTGCTCCCTGGCTGTAGACCCCCCCCCCCCCCCAACCGGTTTAACACCCCCTCCATCCTCTACCAGTCCCATAAGCATTCGCGCTCCCTACCTTCAAGCCTAGCTTAGTTTTAGTTTCGTCTAGAAATACAGCGCAGAAACAGGCCCTTCGGCCCACCGAGTCTGTACCGACCAGCGATTCCAGCTCCACACGCTAAGGACAATTTTACAATTTTACATTTATACCAAGCCAATTAACCTACAAACCTGCACGTCTTTGGAGTGTGGGAGGACACCAAAGATTCTGGGAAAAACCCACGCAGGTCACGCAGGGAGAATGTACGAACTCTGAACAGACAAGCACCCGTAGTCGGGATCGAACCCTTGTCCGTGGCACTGTAAAGCAGTAGCTCTACTGCTGCACCACCGTGCTGCCCTTCCACTATATTCATCACTCTACTGTCAGTTGCTTTTGGCCTCAATGGAGGATCATCCTCTTACAGAAGGAGCTCCTTAAAATATCTCTCTACAATCAAACCTTTTGCCAATTCTCCTGTCTATTTTTTTAAAAGACACAAAGTGCTGGAGTGACAGCAGGTCAGGCAGCATCTGTGGAGAACATGGGTAGGTGGTGTTTTGGATCAGGACCCTTCTTCAGACATTGTAGTAGAGGGGGAGAAAGCTGCAAGAGGTGGGGTCCGGACAAGGCCTGACAAGTGATAGGTGGATACAAATAATGGGGGTTGATTTGGTTGGACAAAGGCCAGAGTTGAAAAGACGTTGAAGTGTGAGATAATGATCGAAGAGTCGTGAAATGTGAAACCAGAGGAAGGAATATAGGCGTAAGGGAATGTCTCTTTCATTGGCCCAATGTCAAATTCATTTAGTGGTTCCCAAAGTAGTCCCAGAAAATATGCACCAGATTTGGAAACAGGGACTGAGATGGGAAAAGATCATGACAAGAAATCCTAGAAAGGAGATGAGGAGGAATTTCTTCAGTCAGATGTCCCTTACATGCCCCATAACATGGTCAAGCCCTTCACTTTGAGGATGACCAAAATAAATTATTTAGCCAGACGGTGATCAATCTGTGGAATTATTTGCCACGGTAGGCTGCGGAGGCCAAGTCAATGGGATATTTTTAAGGGAAAGATTGATAGATTTTTGATTAGTACGGGGGTCAGGGGTTATGGGGACAAGGCAGGAGAATGGGGTTGAGAGGGAAAGATAGATCAGCCATGATTGAATGGCGGAGTGGACTCGATGGGCTGAATGGTCCAATTCTGCTCCGAGAACTTTGGAACCTATTTCATGGAATCTCAGCACAAAATATTCTCAGCACGAGAGAGAGCATTTGCCTACCTTGGCGAGTTTTATAAAGTGGCTCAATATTTCCGCTCTTATTTTCAACGTCTGAGCAGTCAGGATCTCTCGAACAATCCAGAAACTGACCTGCCAGGAACACAAAGGTTTGGTCACATTTTGTGAAGCTGAAGATATGAAGCATTTCATCGCGCTGAACAGAAGAGGGAATGCAATGAGCATGACCTCCATAATATTCTATTAGCAAATTCTTTCATCCAACTTAAACTTATTGGACTAAATTGAACATTTCTAAATTTCAGAGATACACAAGGGCTCTTGACAGCTGGCAATGCCTGAGAGCCTGGCTCAGCCACTTTCAGCTGTAAGGGCTGTAGGAGGGTCGCCTGTGCCCACGTGCGACGGCAGGGCTGTTTCCTCGCTGCCAGAGGATAAGACTGCTCGACGAACCTTTTGTAAGTTTGTCGACGTCAGAAACGTGACAACGCTTTGTGTACAGCCTAGGTGAGGTCTGCTATGTGATTTTACTGGGTTACATGCAAAAACAAAGCATTTCACTGTACCTGGGTGCATGTGACAATGAAGTATCATTGATTGTTACACAAAAAGCTGGAGAAACGCAGCGGGTGCAGCAGCATCTAAGGAGCGAAGGAGATAGGCGACGTTTCGGGTCGAGACCCTCCTTCGCTCCTTAGATGCTGCTGCACCCGCTGAGTTTCTCCAGCTTTTTGTGTAACCCTCGATTCTCCAGCATCTGCAGTTGCTTCTTTAACACAAGCATCATTGATTGTTCTCTCAGCCTTGAGGAGCAGCGGTGTTGAGGGTCAGGGTGGATGAAATGTTATGATCAATTCTAAATGAATTCTAAATCAATTCTAAATGACTGAGGTGTGCTGGCCAGCAACACTGAACTACAAACCCAACATGTTTGCTGAAAGTTAATCTTGTGTCTATCTTCAATTTAAACCAGCATCTGCAGTTCTTTCCTACACATGGTGAGAGTTGAGGGCCTGTCCCACTTGTGTGATTTTATCGGGAACTTGCCGGCACCTGTCAAAGTCGCAGCAGGCCTCCGAAAATGTTCAACATGTTGAAAATCCAACGGCGTGACGCCTAGATGTTCGTGAGTAGTCGCCCAAAGAGTCGAACCTGTTCCTGGTCGCCACTGGATTTCCAACATGTTGAACATTTTCGGAGACCTGCTGCGACTATGACGCGTGCCGGCAAGTTCCCGATAAAATCACACAAGTGGGACAGGCCCTTTAATGTTCTAGGTCAAAGGTCTTCGATTGGAACTGGTTTAGGTTTATTATTGCCAAGTGAACCAAGCTACAGGGAAAAGCTTTGTTTTGCATGCTATCCAATAAGATCAATCCAAATAATCACATAGATACAATCAGAAGTCAAGTACAATACAGAGTGCAGAATATCGTTCTCAGCATTGTAGCGCACCAGTTCCAGAGACAAAGTCCAATGTCTGCAATGGGGTAGAGGTGAATCGGACAGTACCCTAGCCTGTGGTAGGACCGTTCAGAAGCCTGATAACAGAGGGGAAGAAGCTGTTCCTGAGTCTGGTGGTGCGCGCTTGCAAGTTTAGTTTAGTTTAGTTTAGTTTATTGTCACGTGTACGGAGCAGCAGTGAAAAGCTTCTGTTGCGTGCTAACCAGTCAGCAGAAAGACAATGCAAGACTACAATTGATCCATTCTGCATCTTCTGCCCAACGGGAGCACAGAAGGAATGACCGAAGAGGAAGACCTGGATCAACATACCTTCGGCGGGTTGGAGACTGTGATCTCGCGGCCATGACATGCAGAACATGCTCTTGCCCTCCTCCAGTTCCTGTCACATCCCCCAGCCAGGGGATGCAAAGGAACAAATAATCCACGTATAGGCCCGTGTGGAAGAGACTTCACTAAATGTTCAATCACTCACTCATTACTGACCCTGTTTCAATGACTGCTCCATAGTGTATGGGGCCGCCCATACATGGCGAACACTAACATTACTCGCACAGGGCCCGGGGGATCTCAGGAATCCCCTATCCCGGATGGTTGTACAGGCTGGATCACTCGAGGCGTTTAAAGGAAAGATCAGGGATGTGAGGGAGGACAGACACAAAATGCTGGAGTGACTTAGCGGGACGGGCAACATCTCTGGAGAAAAGTAAAAGGCCGAGACCCTTTCTTCACACTCAAGTCTGAAGATGGTTCAGTGGCCTGATAACAGCTGGGAAGAAACTGTCCCAAATGGAGAGGTGAATGGAACTGTCGGGGGTGGAGGGGAGTGAATTAATAAAGGGCAGCTCATCACCATCAATCCGGCCACAGTATTCAAGGTTGATCTTTCTTTCTATCTTTGGTTCAAGCCAGCATCTGCAGTCCCTTCCTACACAGAGAAGTGAGGGAGATGGGGAGTGGCGCAGAAGAGGAAATGATATGTGATGAGCGTTCATCGGAACTGGGCCTGTACACGTTGGAGATTAGACTGAGGGGGGGACCTCAATGAAACGTACAGAATACTGAAAGGCTTGGATAGAGTGGATGTGGTGAGGATGTTTCCACGATTGGGAGAGACTGGGACTAGAGGTTACAGCCTCAGAATTGAAAAATGTTCTTTTAGGAAAGAGATGAGGAGAAATGTCTTTAGTCAGAGGGTAGTGAATATGTGGAATTCTTTGCCACAGAAGGCTGTAGAGGGCCAAGTCAGTGGATATTTTTAAGGCCGAGATAGATAGATTTTTGATTAGTGTGGGTGTCAGGAATTATGGGGAGAAGGCAGGAGAATGTTTTTTGAGGATGAAGAGATAGATGACGTGATGGGCCTAATTCTGCTCATATCACTAATGACCTTAACCAACAGTGAACATATTGAATGACAGTATAGGCATGAGGGACTGAATGGCCATCTCCCACTCCTATGTTCTTGTCATCTCACCTGATTGAACCTTCTGGTGAATGCAACGATGTTTGGTGCCAGGATGTGCTTGTCTTTCTTGTTCCATCCGCAGCTACTAAGTTCCTGCAAGATAATAAATAATGATTACTCATATTATTAGATAATAATTATTAGAAGGTAATTCAAACTGATAATTCAACATCCTGCTTACGTTTTCAGGGAAATGAGACTGGCGTGTGGACACATCGCAATGAATCAAAGTAATTCAGCACAAAACGAGGCTCTTTGGCCCAACTTGCCCATGCCGACCAAGAGGACCCATCTGCACAAGTCCTATTTGCCCCATGTCCTTGTGAACCTATTCTGTCCATACACGTGTCCAAATGTCTTTTAAATGTTATAGCAGTTGCCTCAACTACCTCCTTTAGACTTTAGAGACACAAAGCAGAAATAAGCCCTTTGGTCCTGCCAGGTCCACGTCGACCAGCGATCACCCCGTATGCTAACACTATCCTACACACAAGGGACAATTCACAATTTTCACCAAAGCCATTTAACTTACAAACCTGTACGCCTTTGGAGTGTGGGAGGAGACCCGAGCACCCGGAGAAAACCCACGCAGGTCACGGGGAGAACGTACAAACTCTGTACATGTAGCACCCGTAGTTAGGATCAAACCTGGGTCTCCGGCGCTGTGAGACACCCACTCTACCGCTGCGCCACTGTGCCGCCCTGTAAAATCCTACATTGTCCCGGCGTGCCTGAGGCCATTCACCTTGGAGACCTGCTGCGGATATGGGCACGGACCGGCGCGACACTTACACCTTCTCCCCTGGATTTACAAGGGCTAGCGAGATCACTGCCAGAATCCATGACACTTTCCCTGGCCTCTCCTTCACGAAGAAAAGGGAACTCTTCCCCAGGATCACTAGAGTCAGCACACTGGATGCCGCAAGGTGCCTGTCCCCACCACTCCGCATTCGTGGATCTGACCCCAATCGGCAGCTCGTTCCACCATCCACAGCACTCAGAGTGAAAAGGTGACCCTCAGGCCTCTATGAATTCTTGCCCCTCTCACCTTAAACCAATGTCCTCTGCTTCTTGATGACCTGCTGAGTTACTCCAGCACTTTGGGACTTTTTTTTATTTATTGACCACCATCTGCAGTTTCTTATTTCAACATCATTTTATATACCTCTATAAGGTCACCCTACAACAATGGCAGCATTGGACAAAGACATTGTACCTGAATGAACTTCAACGGCATAAATTACAGCAGCCGTTGGCATGGACAAAATAAATGTAGCCAGTCTGATGAAACTAGAGGGACATTTTCTGTTGACTGAATGTCTCTCTCTCATGCCATTAATCTAGTGTTAAGATGTTTAAGAAAGAGCTGTCAAGAAGCAAGAAGGCCCTAATTTGTTAGGCCTGTATCTTTTTCTCTCTTCCTTAAACTATACTAAAGACCATCTGCTTGAGATTGCGTTTCTTGCGCTATTTACAATTGATTGCACTCTGTTTGGAGAAGGATTGAGTGATGGTGATGAGCTGCCAATTAGTAATTGAAACACACACACGCACACACTCACTTCTCTCCATTTGCTGCAAATGGGAAAACTTTCCAAGTCTGTCCAACCTCTCCTTGCACCTAATACTCTCTAATCCACGCATCATTCTGGTAAACCTCGTCTACAGCCTCTCCTAAGCGGGTCGGAGCCCGCAGCCGATGGAGTCTCGGGAGCCCGCAGCCGATGGTGGCTGGGTCTGTGGAGCCCGCAGTCGGCCCCTAGGTCTGGGGAGCCCTGGGTCGGCGCCGTGGAAGCGTCTGGAGAGGACCCAGCGGCGTTAGTGGAGAGGTCGGTACGGCAGCCGACCGACGGACGAGGATGGACACGTGGAAGTGAGGACGCTGCTGCCGGGGGGAAGAACCAAAGGAGGACCCAGCGTGGAGGGGACTGCCATGAGGGAGGGCAAGAGTAATGGACAATGGAGGACCCGGCGTGGGAGGAGGGGGGTGGGGGGGGGAGAACAGAGGAGGAGCCAGCAGGAGTACTTTGTAACTTTGTAAGGACCCTCCCTCTATGTGACACCCATTTCCATACCTTTGGATATTCCAAATCTGGCCTAACCAAAGTTCTATAAAACTGTTTTATGACTTATTGCTTCTTCTACTCAATGCGCGACCATTGAAGGCGAGCACACTATGTGCCTGCTTTGCCACCACACCATTGATCTGGTGTTGTTGGCCGAAGGAGCTGCAACTGTGGCACCAGAGCATTGAACAACATTGGAGCGAACAGTGACATTCACAGCGATCCCACATCTGGAGACTGCTTTAGTTCTGTCCTCAGTCACAGATTCCATTCTGTCTTTTTAGACGTGGCTTTCTGTTGTCTGATCCAAGATTAAAGCACGAGTTTAGTTTAGAGACACAGCGCGGAAAAAACAAGGCCCTTCGGCTCATATCGTCCACGCCAACCAGCGATTCATCGGACACTAACACTATCCCACACACACTGGAGACAATTTACAATTTTACCAAAGCCAATTAACCGACAAACCTGCACGTCTTTGGACTGTGGGAGGAAACCGGAGCATCCGGAGAAAACCCACGCAGGTCACGGGGAGAACGTACAAACTCCGTACGGACAGCACCCACAGTCGGGATGGAACTTGGGTCTCTGGCGATGTAAGGCAGCAACTCTACTGCTGCGCCACCGTGCCGCCTCAACGAGTTTTGGAGTGGACATTTGCCCTGTGTGGAAGGGTGCTCGATGGCAGGCTTCTGCAATTTGATTCCTTCAACAGAACCTCATTTCAGAAACAAGTTCCACTCACCCACTACCTTACTGAGCACTTAGCAGACAGAAATCTACCTCTCCATTTTTGTTCGAGAGTTTCCACAGAACCAATTATATGAAAAATAATTCTAACTGCACCTAGATAAAGGGGTGCTGTGGAAGTGAAGGCACTTTGCAAGTTCCGAGCCAACAGGTGGAACTTTAGTTCGTGTCCTCGAGTTCACTTTGTTACGACTTTTGATGTTATGATGTTTTTCTACCACTGGTTTGTCGATGAAAATAACATCTTTCACAATCTCTGGCCATTCCAGTACATTTCACAGCCAATGCAGGAGGTTTGAAATGAAGTCATGGATGTAACAAAGGAAATGAGGCAGCCTATTTTGCAATGCCAGCTTTCCATTAACAAGATTTATTTTTATTAAAGTCACTGTGGTCAAGAGGTAAATGTTCTGCAAACATGGTCCGCTGACAATCCAGCATTCCTGCCTGATTGTGTCAGCCTAGATGTTTGTGATCATGCTTGTACTGCGTCATGAAGCCACCTTCAAGCTCAGAGCAAGGGATGTCGCCCGACCGAGACCTAGTTCATAAGGTCATAAGTTCATAAGCGAAAGGAGCAAAATTAGGCAATTCGGCTCACCAAGCCTGCCAGTGATAGAAATGGGTTTTAGGAACACGGGATACTCTAAGGTCCGTGAGGCTGAGGTTAGGAAGGAACGGGGGGGTTATTTTTATATTCGATCATACCATGTAAGAGTACAAGAATGCATAACTTGTTCATTGCGTATTTATAATATAGTTTATTGTGTATTATATGTCATAGCTGCTTTCTTGCATCTCTCTCTCTCTCTCTCTCTCTCTCTCTCTCTCTGTGTTGGCTGCAGCCACCGTCTGCTTTGGTGAGGAAAGCAGGTCGATGATTGATCAAACAGCCCCTAGGCGACTGCGTCTGATTGGCCGCCAAGTGACCAGTGCATTATGTGATTGGACACAATGCATGGAGATTGGAGACGGCGGCTGATTGGACAGGAGGAGACCGATTTGTTGATTGGACGGGAATTTTAAGGGAATCTGGTCAGTGATTGGATGCAACCCCATTAGAGAGAGCGCCGCCAAATAATTGGGCACAAAATATTGAAAATAGGAAAACGATAAAATCAGATTTACGGTTTAAATCGAAAGAATATCATGCCTGATCTGCAACAAAGATAATAGTATCTTTGATCTGCAGTTCCTTCCTATTGAAGAAGAACCCTGGCACGAAACAACTCCTAATCCATTTCCTCCACAGATGCCGCCTAGCCCGCTGAGTTCCTCCAGCACTCTGTGTTGTTTATTTAACTCTTGAAATTGAAGTTAGACATAAAGCTGGAGTAACTCAGCGGGACAGGCAGCGACTCTGGAGAGAAGACCCTTCTTCAGACTGAACTGAACTCTCATCGGTGAGAGTACTTGTGATTGTCTGCAGAAGGGTCTCGACCCAAAACGCCACCCACTCCCCAGAACCGCCGCCCGTCCCGCTGAGCCACCCCAGCCCCCCCCCCCCCCCCGTGTCTACCTTCAACTCCAGAGCCAAACAAAAAACACAGAGTGCTGGAGGAACTCAACGGGCCAGGCGGCACCTGCGGAGGGAACAGACCAGGAGCCGCCAGGGGCCAGGGTTCCCCCCCCCCCCGGGAACCGCAGATGCAGCCGTCCCCGCGAAACGGCAAATGATTCCGGGAATGCCGAGGCGAGAGGGTGAGAGAGAGGGAGTGAGAGAACGAGAGAGATCCAAAGGACGGATTCGGATCCCAACTATGCCTCGGTGAGATCTCGCCAGAAGTTTCAAACCTACGGCCCCCTCCAGTTTGGGCCACGTGGACCAAGATACCACTTTGTAAACAACCACGTTCGCAACTTTGACTGGGCGTTCGTGCTCCGCCACAGTCCTGCCAGCGGTTTACAGCTGTTTGATATCCGCTTCAGGAAGGAGCGGGGTGGTCTACGAGTTGAGTGTCCAGGAGGTGAACTCCGTTTACGGCGGCGAGACGCCAGCTCTGATGAGGGCCAAGTTCTTAGACAGTCATTATGGAATTGGGAAAAGTTCCAATAAGCTGGTGAAAGACGTGGACTGCCCTTACAGCGCCACTTTCCTCCACACTCTCCATCTCATGGAGACTGGAAACCAAAGATCCTATAGTAGGTATGTTACAAAACTTGCCTTCAGCGGCGCTGCAATTCTGTCACTGGCCATGTGCACGACTTTGGCGCCTTTGGGGGGGGGGGCGGGTTTAAAATGCGGTTTTCCCTGACTTCCGGAGTTATATTTTCTCGGGGTGCGAGCTTTTGCTGAAGATTCGTTCCGACTGCCGGTTTGTGAAATTTTTTTTTTAAATCACCCGACAATTTCAGGGCTAGAGTAAAATAAAAATTTGCTTCTAATGCCGTGAACGCCGACAACGGGGACGGATTTTACGTAGGGCACAGGTAAAGAAAAGCCGTTTATGTTTACATAAAAACTTGCTTGTTTAGATGACCTTAATCAACATTTCATGTTGCGAAACGGTGATTTATTCCCCATATGAACCGGCAGTATATTATGAACCAGCAGACTGGATCCTGGAAAACCAATAATTATTGGGGGAAAACCAGTCCAAGTATTATATTTTGGGCTTCAGCCCCATCCTACCCTTTGGGCTTCTACCCCATCCTAACTTAATTGTGTGTGTTAGTTGTCTGTGCATGATTTGTGTGTGTGTGGGGGTGGGAAGGAGAGAAGGGAGGGAGAGAGTGAAGGGAGGAATGAGAGAAGGGAGTGAGGGAAGTAGAGAAAGAATGGAGGGAGGGAAGGAGAGAAGGGAAAAGGGAGAGAGGTAGGAGAGAGGGAAGAAGGGAAGGGTGGGAGGCAAGGACAGAAGGGTGGGAGGGAAGAAGGGAAGGGAGGGATAGAAGGGGAGGAGAGAAGGGAGGGAGAGGGCCGGCGGCAGGAGCGGATGCCGGAGTCCAGGCGGACGGGTGTGAGCTGAGGCCGAGGTTTGTAAACGTTACTCCAACCCCCGGCCCGGCCCTCCCTGTGTTGTTCACCGCGTCTCCCCGCGGTGATAGAGGGGTGGAGCCGGGCATGTGTGCGTGACTGGAGGGGCGGGAGCGCTGTCCCGGGACCAAGAGGGAACAATCCACCTCCATTCCCACTCACACCCCCCTCCCCGTTTATCCCTTTCTTCCCCCTCCACCCCTCTACTCTCTCTCCACCCAGGGTAGATCGACCTGAGCCGAGAGTAGATTACTTTAGTGCGGGGCCCCCTTAGGCTTAATGCCGGCCCTGCCCCCCCCCCCCCCCTTCCCTCCGACACGGAGCGATCGCCGGCCCCCCCTTTTTTTGTTAAACATCTATTTCCTTCCGGAGTTTTTATTTTAAATTTCCCCCTTACCATTTCCGTACTTTTTGGACAGCTGCCATGACCCGTTTGATGTCATCCTTCACCCTGCTCCTGGTCTCGGCCCGCACCGATCTGCCGGACATGGAGGGGGGGGGGGGGGGCGTGGGTGTGTGTGTGTGTGTGTGTGTGTGTGTGTGTGTTTTTGGCGGAGCCTGAGGGGAGAAGCGCCGGCACCAAGAGCGAGCGACAGACGGACGAATTCAACGTTCATAGAGCGGAATAGGTGACATTTCGGGTCGTGACCCTTCTGCAGACTGACAGTCAAGGGAAAGGGAAACGGGAGGTATAGGCATATCTTCCATTCATTTGTCCTTAGTACTGTCTATATCTCTTGTTCCTCTTTCCCCTGACTCAGTCTGAAGAAGGGCCTCGGTCTCGACCCGAAATGTCGTCTATCCCGCTCTATGATCGTTGCTCTCGTCCGTCTGTCCGCTCGCCCTTGGATTAAGTAGTGCAGGATAAAGCTGCAAATTCACACGCAGGATGGAAACTGGATACTGAAAAGTAGGGGAACGCCGTGCCCCTGTGTACCCCCCCCCCCCCCCCCACCATTTCTATCACTGAAGTCTGCTCCACCATTCAATCATGGCTGATCTATCTCTCCCTCTCAACCCATTCTCCCCGTAACCCCTGACACCACGGTGGCGCAGCAGTAGAGTTGCTGCCTTACAGCGCCAGCGACTAGGGTTCGATCCCAACTATGGGTGCTGTCTGTACAGAGTTTGCACGTTCTCCCCGTGACCACGTGGGTTTCCTCCGAGATCTTCTGTTTCCTACCACACTCCAAAGATGTAGAGGTTTGTAGGTTAATCGGCTTGGTATCAATGTAACTGTCCCTGTTGGTGTAGGATAAGATTATGTGCGGGGATCGCTGGTCGGTGCCGTTTCGGTGGGTCGAAGAACCTATTTCCGCGCCGAATTTCTAAACTAACCTAAACTAAACGAGTCCTGACCCAAAACTTCACCAATCCATTTTTAGCGGAGCAGTAGAGTTGCTGCCTTACAGCGCCGGAGACCGGAGTTCAATCCCGACTACGGGTTCTGTCCGTACGGAGTTTGTACGCTCTCCCCGTGACACCGTGGGTTTTCTCCGAGATCTTCGGTTTCCTCCCACACTCCAAAGACGTGCAGGTTTGTAGGTTAATTGGTCGATTGACTTGGTATAATTGTAAATTGTCCCTATTGCGTGTAGGATCGTGTTCCTGTGCGGGGATCGCTGGTCGGTGCGGACCCGATGGGCAGAATGTTTCCGCGCTGTATCTCTAAACTAAGCTGAACATTAGACTTTCCATCACAAATGATCCCTTGCTCAACCCCTTGGAAGGGTAGCCCTGCATAATTCTGTTATTGTGTAATGTTTGTTGTGTTATGTTTTCTCCATTCTCAGTGAAAGGTTCTGGAATAGAAACTAACAAACGAGGTGTGAAACCCCTTCACCAGCCAAGATTGCTAACTCCACAGGACCATTGAGGGCTCTGGGTCTCATGGTATACAACACTCCAACTTCAAGTTACAACAGCCGAGAATGAACATACAAAACCAGAAGGAACCATCGCACAACGTTGAAACTACACCACCAATCCATTGAAAACAAAAACAGAACTACAAATGGATAAATTAATGGATGATTTCACTTTAGTTATGTTTGTTAATTATTTTTCCTGCTTTAGACTTCAGAGATACAATGTGGAAACAGGCCCTTTGGTCCAGCGAGTCTGCGGCAACCAGTGATCCCCCCATACGCTAGCACCATCCTACGCTAGGGACAATATACCATCTACAGAAAATGCACACCAGTTCTGTCTGACACACAAGGGACAATTCACACAAAGCATTTAACCTACAAATCTGTACGTCTTTGGAGTGTGGGAGGAAACTGGAGGAAACGGGGAGAATGTACAAACTTCGTACAGACAACATATGTAGTCAGGATTAAACCTGGGTCTTTGACGCTGTAACGGGCCTGTCCCACTTGGCGATTTTTTTAGGCAACTGCCGGCGACTGTCATAGTCGTAGCAGGTCGCCGAAAAACCGGTGACATCCTACGTCACCCTGGCGACAACCTACAGTACGTCAGGCTACGCTCATTGGAGTCAAACCCACTGTTGACAAAAAATTTTCAACATGTTGAAAATTTGGCGGCAACCAGAAAGATGCTACGACTTTTGGCGCGACTGAGGAGACGACTCCCGGCAACCACCGGCGAACATGTGGCAACAAACTATTCGCCTGTAGTTGCTTAAAAAATCGCCTAAGTGGGACAGGCCCATAAGGCAGCAACTCTAACCTGTGCCACAGTGCTGCCCCACAAAAAAAAGAAACTTGTTCATCTATCCAGGTAATCAGTTAACATCTTGTAATCATTTTGTCAGACTTTGGGCATTCATTTTCAGAAGGAGATCGGGAAAGCAGCATGAAACAGGAATTAAGATGCAACTGGAAGAATTGCAAGTGTGGAGAAGGGCCCCGAGCCGGAACGCCGCCTATCCAGGGATGCAGCCTGGCCGCTGAGTTACTCCAATGCTTTGTGTCTGTTTTTCCAAACCAGCATCTGCAGTCCCTTGTGCCCAAACTAGAATGTGAGTGTTGTGCTGCTGCATAATGCAAACGTCATCACTCCAAAGCATTGGCTCACATTGCTGTTGCCACAATCCCAAATGTACTTTGATTACCAAGTCAGATAGGACAAATGAAGAACAAGGCACAATAATCCTTCACTACAGAGACGCTGCCTGTCCCGCTGAGTTACTCCAAAATGTTGTGTCTATCTCAGAATAAGACACTTGGACCAGTACACCATTCATAAGTTCATAAGTTCTAGGAGCAGAATTAGGCCATTCGGCCCATCAAGTCTACTCCGCCATTATGGCATAAATGATGGCTGATCTATCTTTCATTTTCCCCATTTTCCTGCCATCCCCAAAACCCCAGACGCCCGTACTAATCAATAATCTATCAATCTTCACCTTAAAAACATCCACTGACAGCCTCCACAGCCCTCTATGGCTATGAATTCCACATATTCACCACCCTCTGACTAAAGAAATTCTTTATCTACTTTCTACAGGCACGTCCTTTTAATCTTAAGGGCCTGTCCTACCAGCATCCGACTCCATGCAATGAGCGCGATCAAACTAGAAGCGGGGGCCGCGCGGAGGTCGGGTGATCCCTGTACAGGGCCGTTCCCACCAGCATGCGCCTGCATGCGACAAGCGCGACCAAACCGGCAGCGAGGGCCGCGCGGAGGACGGGTAAGTGGCGAAGTGAGGCGAACTTGGAGCGAAGTCTTAAAGGTAGGTTCGCCAGGACAGAGAGGGGCACACAGGCACACACACAGAGGGCCACGGAGCCACACACAGAGAGGGTCACGGAGGCACGATGTAGAGACGGTGTGTAATGCGTCGAGGCGACTGCGAGCCGACAAGCCGTTGCCGCACGGAATTTTTGAACATGGACAGTTTTTCGGAGCCCCGCGCGATGTCGGGACGAACTCCGCACAATTCTGCACGGCTCCGGCGATCGAAGTGGGACCGGCCCCGCGACGCCGGACGGCTCAAGCGACGACGTTAGGTCGCGCTCATCGCATAGAGTTGCATGCTGGTGGGACAGGCCATTAAGTCTTTGGCCTCTGGTCCTAGACTCTCCCACGTGTGGAAGCATCCTCTCCACATCCACACTATCCAGGCTATTCGTAAACCTACAAACCCGGACATCTTTGGGACATGGGAGGTAAACTGGAGCACCCGGAGGAAACCCATGCGGTCACAGGGAGAATGGAAGTCAATGCTGAGAAGTATATTCTGCACACTGTATCTTCCCCTTTGCTCCATCTCTGGTATGCCGTATAGTGGCACAGCAGTAGAGTTGCCGCCTTATAGCGCCGGAGACCCGGGTTCGATCAGTCAGTACGGAGTTTGCACGTTCTCCCTGTGACCGCGTGGGTTTTCGACAGGTTTGTCTGGTTTCGTTCTGGTTTCCTCCCTCACTCCAAAGGCGTGCAGGTTGGCAGGTTGATTGGCTTCTGTGAATTCTCCCCGGCGTGTGGGGTAGAACTAGTGTGCAGGTGATCGCGGGTTGGCATGGAGTCAGTGGGCCGAAGAGCCTCATTCACTGCTGTGTCTCCAAACTAGACTAAACTTCCTTCTCTCTGTGTCTCCCCCTCCCCTGACTCTCAGTCTGAAGAAGGGTCTCGAGCCGAAACGTCACCCATTCCTTCTCTCCGGAGATGCCGCCTGTCCCGCTGAGTTACTGCAGCACTTTGTGTCTGTCTTCGGTGCAGTCATAGTGAATGGTAATGAGGCTTTCACTATAGCAGTGCCGACGCCTGGAGCATTGTTCAGCAATGCAGACACCTCCACTAAATGCAAAACGCCTAAACGTGCTACTTTGGCCACAGGAAATCCAGTAGAAGCTGGAAAAAGATATCACGTCTTTCAACAATCGAGTATTTTAAGGAACAAAGTGTGGTGCTAAAGATCTGACACCTTATAATGAGTTTTGCATCAACCAGGACAGTACACACCCTTCCTTTCCCTGGTTAGTTCAGATGCATTTTAAATCTCGTCGAGCTGCTCAGTAGTTCATGGTTTCTACCCCTTTCGGCTGACTGCGGAGATTATTTCTTGCTCCTCTCACTTTTGAAAGGGACTTTGGCATCTCTTTCCTTTTACTGCTTTCTGTTTTCAAGTCCAGCCAAGATAGACACAAAGCGCTGGAGTACCTCAGCAGGACAGGCAGGATTTCTGGAGAGAAGGAATGGGTGACGTTTCGGCTCCAGACCCTTCTTCATACTGTCTGTCTGTCTGATAACAACATATTAGAACTTGGCTGATGCCTCTTAATGCCATTGGTATTCTGCGTTGTTAGTTTGAGTGGACCTGCATTTTTATGGAAGTTTAAAAAAAATAAATGCTGTTTCTCCATGTTTCGTTCTGACTGGTGACAGAGAGCACCTGTCCCAGACGACGTCAGAGACGTCAGGTGGTTCATAATGTAGCAGAAGATCACAAATGTATTTTTGCCCGAGACCATTCAGTGCTTTATAAACCAACAGTAATATTTTGAAATCAATTATTTGAAGTGATGTGATCCACTTTCTTAGACTTAAAGAGGACTCGACGAGCAGCTTGCGTGATCTAGTGGTTGGCTTTGGGTTGATAGAGACTATGAGGATTGATTTGGATGAGTGGGAGAGTAGAATCTGTACTAATGCTCACGTGCTGTGGCAACCGTCACCATTCATACAGCCCCCAACCTACGGTAATATCGAGTTTGCAGCTCTTGCAGCTCCACCTGCGTCCACTATAGCAGCTCCAGCAGCACCGGCAGAGTTCCCTGACTCCAACAGCACCGGTGTTGGTGGCATCCCCAGTCGCTCTCTGTACCAGGAGTAAGACTAAAGAGAGCCAACCCATACCACAAGTTCTAACCCCAGTAGAACACGCAAGATTCCTAGCTAACTCGGGGTTCCAAACCCATAACGCACTGGTTAATTAACATGCTCAGAACGAAGCCAGAGAGGAAGCAATCCTTACCGCCCTTACTACCACTCTGCAAAAACATATTGATATCTCCAAAATTCTGGATACTAAACCCAGGAAAGGAGAGGGGGCAGATTTTCAGACGGTATGGAGACGGTCAGAACTCACCCCAGTACTGTGCTATCCCAGTACATTGTCTCCCAGCTACTGTCGCAGAGGCAGTAAAACTAACAATATGGGCTGGACTAACAATCCTCAGAGCCAAATGGCCTGTGCAGTTAAATGATACTTTCATTGTATCCAGCCAAGGCCAATGGAGTAAGGAGTGCCCATGGCGGAGACAAGCGGGACGGGGTTAGAAGCAGGGACAAAGGGGAGGTTGGCAAGGAGATCCAGGACAAGGGAGGCACACAGACATCTCCCAGGTGATCCGTTTCCTCAATGCTGACTAGCCGACAGTGGCGAACGGGTGCTACACGGACAAGGAACCTGTTCTGGTATTACAGTCAGTCCACTCCCAACCTGCCCAAATACAACAAGACTCAGAGATTATCTGGATTTCTAGGACAGATCTATCAATACCCCATCTCTATGCCAGTTGAAGTAACATACCGGAATGAGACGGTGCAGCATCAGTTTGTGATCACCCCAGGCCTAGACTGTAATCTGCTAGGCCGAGATTTGTTATGTACATTTCAGTTAAAGATCGTTATGTGGAGATACTGGAATAACTGTGACCCCATGGACAATTAGGAGACAGTGTTTCTCGTCAGTAACACCACAATGGTGGTCCCTAACAGTGGAAGATGAGCCCCTGCTCCATATCACCTTGGCCTATGACCGGAGTGGCGGGAATAAAGAGCTGGAAACATTTTAAGATCCCGAGAAGAAACTAGATGGGATGTAAACCTTTTGGCATTAGTAACCGGACCACAGGGAACAGCAGAGTATGCTGAGGTGCCCTTGGAATTGCGGAAGCAGGACTATGAGATCGTCCCGCATATAACAATGAAAGCGAACTTCCCATCTCATGCAAAGGATTTAGGAGCTCTGGTTAAGCAAGCGATTGGTCCGGCGAATCCAAACACGAGCCAGCAACTAGAACTGTCTAATAATTGTACCGTTCAATGTTATCGGTCACTATGCAGCGACGCCATCATCTGGGGAGTGACGTGACAGAGTATGTGGACCCACAGGTGTGGGCAGAAGACCCGACTCAGGTAGGATGCGTCCGGATTAACCCCTTCCAAGTAGCTCCCCAAAAAATGTAACACTGCCCTCTATGTGACAGTCCCCGCTGAAGCAGCAGGCAAGCTTGCAATCTAAAGGGCCTGTCCCACCAGCATGCAACTCTATGCGATGAGCGCAACCTAATGTGGTCGCTTGAGCCGTCCGGCGTCGCGGGGCCGGTCCCACTTCGATCGCCGGAGCCGTGGGGAATTGTGCGGAGTTTGTCCCGAGTTCGTCCCGACACCGCGCGAAGCTCCGAAAAACTGACTATGTCCAAAAACTCCACGCGGCAACGGCTTGTCAGCTCGCAGTCGCCTCGACATTTACACACCGCCCCGACATCGTGCCTCCGTGAACCTATCTGTAGGTGCCTCCGTGACCCTCTATGTGTGTGGCTCCGTGGCCCTGTGTGTGTGTGTGCCAGTGTGCCCCTCTCTGTGTGTCCCTCTCTGTCCTGGCGAACTTACCTTAGACTTCGCTCCAAATTCGCCTCACCTTGCGCAGCGTTGCGCCACTCACCCGACCTCCGTGCGGCCCCTACTGCCGGTTTGGTTGCGCTTGCCGCATGCAGGCGCATGCTGGTGGGAACGGCCCTGTACAGGGGATCACCCGACCTCCGCGCGGCCCCCGCTTCTAGTTTGATCGCGTTCATCGCATAGAGTTGCATGCTTGTAGGACAGGCCCTTAAGTATTGTACCACCATCAATCCGGCATCCTTTCTCGCCAAACCACCGGAGGAACAAGCTGAGCCAGGGCACGACTGCCTATTTGCGATTAAAGAAGATACCTCTGTTTGGGAAGATTTGCCAGATATTCCCATGACAAGCCCCGACTTAACTCTGTATGTCGATGGGAGTGCATCAATTGGATCTCTCGGTGAAAGACTTTCAGGATATGTAATTATAGATTAGGATGGCAATGCTGTGGAGGTGGCGGCCTTTGAAACACCATTCTCTACCAAACACGCGGAACTGTTTGCCCTGATGAGAGCCTGCACCTTAGGGAAGGACTTGGGAATCAGCGTTTATACTGACTTCAGATAGGCTTTTGGAGTGATCTGTGACTTTGGTCAGTTGTGGAAAAACAGGGGATTCTTGACCTCAGCAGGAACATCCCACCAGAAATTGATATCAGACCTGTTACAAGCCCTTATGTTGCCAAAACAAATTGCCAAGAAGCTAAGGAAGTGTCCCAAGGGCACGGGGTGGTGGTACCTAAAATGATGAGGCAGACTAAAAGCATAGACAAAGACAAGTCTCCCTTGAAAAAACCAATGCCAACCATCGAAGATGTCATTAGATTACAGGAGGATGCTCCTGACCAAGATGTAGAAATATGGAAACAGGTCGGTTGTAAAGTTGATGGCATGTCGGGATTATGGGTTGCCCCGGCAGGGCAAACATGTATGTCAGATGAACTTGCAATGTGGGCTATTGAATGTATACACTTTGCAACTCACTGTTGATACGCTTTTAGATACATGGTGGCAACCAAAGTTGCAGACTATGGCACAAGGGATTAGTAGTTGTTGTCTGACCTGTCAGCAATATAACCCCAGGAATGGTACAACCTGCAGAAAATGGAGAATCTCCTTAACCATCAGTCCCTCCAGATGGACTACATTGAGTGGGAAAGATGTCAGTGTTAAAGTAGGCATGCAGGTGCAGCAGGCAGTGAAGAAAGCGAATGGTATGTTGGCTTTCATAGCAAAAGGATTTGAGTATAGGAGCAGGGAGGTTCTACTTCAGTTGTATAGGGTCTTGGTGAGCCCACACCTGGAGTATTGCGTACAGTTCTGGTCTCCAAATCTGAGGAAGGACATTATTGCCATAGAGGGAGTGCAGAGAAGGTTCATCAGACTGATTCCTGGGATGTCAGGACTGTCGTATGAAGAAAGACTGGATAGACTCAGTTTATACTCTCTAGAATTTAGGAGATTGAGAGGGGATCTTATAGAAACATACAAAATTCTTAATGGGTTGGACAGGCTAGATGCAGGAAGATTGTTCCCAATGTTGGGGAGGTCCATGACTAGGGGTCACGGCTTCAGGATAAGGGGGAAATCCTTTAGGACCGAGATGAGAAGGACTTTTTTCACACAGAGAGTGGTGGGTAGTTGAGGCCAGTTCATTAGCTATATTTAAGAGGGAGTTAGACGTGGCCCTTGTGGGTAAGGGGATCAGAGGGTATGGAGAGAAGGCAGGTACGGGATACTGAGTTGGATGATCAGGCATGATCATATTGAATGGCGGTGCAGGCTCAAAGGGCCGAATGGCCTACTCCTGCACCTAATTTCTATGTTTCTATGTTTCTAAGTTATAAATATGTATTAGTTATTGTAGATGGCTTTAGTAAATGGATTGAAACTTATCCTGCCATGGACAACAAAGATTCTACGGTTGTTAAAGTACTTATGAAAGAAATTATATCCAGGTATGGGATCCCAACTGGGCTGAGTTTGGATAATGGCCCTCATTTTGTAAGAAAGGTGACCAAAGAATTCTGTGTTCAGATGGGCATCCAACAGTAATAGGCTGCTGGACTCGTTGAACGAGCCAATCAAACATTGAAAAATAAACGTGCCAAATGACAGATTGAAACAGGGGCCAATTGGCTTAAACTACTCCCTGTGGCGCTATTCCGGATGTGCACCACCCCAGCAGGGAAGGTTCGCTTGAGTCCAGCAGAGATTGTATTTGGCTGTCCACTTTGAACCCCATGGAACCAGAACACTACAAAGGCTGTTCCCTTTCATCACATGACAATGGAAATGACTAACTATAGCTGACTAACTAACAGAGGAGGAGGACTGAACTTTTGGTGCCTTCCCTCACCGTGGGAAACTTTGATACCGCTGTGTGGGGATGTTTATGTTAAAGACTGTCGTGTTCTGTGTTTTTTATTTTATTCGTATGGCTGTATGGTGACCACAAATCTCACTGTCCCAATTGGTGCACGTGACAATAAATGTCTCTTGTCTTCTCTCTACATTTTATCGTTAACCAGAGCATTGAAAGATGTACACTTTAATCACTCCGTCTAAAATTGAACCAGGTACTTATGTAATGATCAAGAATTGGATGAGGAAGAGACTGGACATTCAGTGGGGAGGGCATTACGGGGTCCTTCTAACAACCCCTACCGCAACTAAGATGGAGGGGAGGGGCGCGTGGGTTCACCTTCGCCACTGTAACATTGTCAGTGTGGTGCCCAAGACATAAAACGCTAACCTTTTCTTTCTTTTAAGAAATCCCTTTCTGGGATAAATCACGATGGACATACCGGTTGTTGTTCGCCTATCTTGGGAAGGATAGCCATCGGGTCTGCGAGAAACAGAGGATGCCGATGTCATCTATCTCCTATGTGAAGAAGATGCACTGCAATGTGATGGCGAAAGCAAGGAAGGAGAATCATAATGATGGAGTATTGCCATGTTACCATGCTCCTTGTAAATGTGATTATGCATGCCAAAAGGAGGGAGGTAAAGTCCCTGTGCCTATTTAGATGAAGCGATTACAAGTAACATTAGCAGATTTGCAGATGAGACAAAGCTGGGTGGCTGTGAGAACTGAGGAGGATGCCATGAGAATGCAGGGGGACTTGGACAGGTTGGGTGAATGGGCAGATGCATGGCAGATACAGTATAATGTAGATACATGTGAGGATATCCACTTTGGTGGCAAGAACAGGAAGGTAGATTATTATCTGAATGGTGTCAGATTGGGAAAAGGGGAGTTGCAACGAGACCTGGGTGTGCTTGCACATCAGTCACTGAAAGTAAGCATGCAGGTACAGCAGGCAGTGAAGAAAGCTAGTGGCATGTTGGCCTTCATTGTGAGAGGATTTGAGTTTAGGAGCAATGAGGTCCTACTGCAGTTTTACAGGGCCCTGGTGAGACCATACCTGGAGTATTGTGTGCAGTTTTGGAGAGCTGGACTTGTATACTATGGGGTTTGGAAGGATGAGAGGGGATCTTATTGAAACGTAGAGGATTGTTAAGGGTTTGGACAAGCTAGAAGCAGGAGCAGGGTACAGATTATGGATGGTTAGCTAGGATCACATTGAATGGCGGTGCTAATAAGAGAACAGTTGGATAACATGAAGGAAGCAAGTGAGTAAGGTAATTGGGGCTTTGGAAGCTGGTCATCAACATGCTATTGATTAGCCAGTACCAAGCTATTGCGATTATTTGTATTTTTGTAGGATTAGCAGTTGTAAAATGTGTATTGGGGAGGATGCAGACAGCACTGGAAGGCAAAGGTGCTCCGAGAATGTTATTGCTGAGACGGGATGAAGTATCTGATGAAGCAAAGTCTGATTACGTTGATAAGGTGCAGGAAGAGTTTGAATGACTGAGAAGGAAAGATATAGGTAGGAACATGGGGAGTTATCATGGAATGATAAAAGGGAGGAATGAGATTATGTAGAATTGGGGATACTTTAGGACTAAGGTTTAAGTATTCTGAGTTAAGTAGGTTCAAGTATTCTGAGCTAAGTTTCAATTTCATTATTTTGACATAATTTGGTTAAGTTTCATTATCCTTGCTGTGACATTGTTTTTCCTGGAAAATATGTAATGTTTATGTGATGTTTAATGCTATTGCAATTGGCTAAGATGTATTATGCTGTGTGTGATTGTAAATGGGTAGAAGGATTGTCCCCACCTGTATAACCATGTGATACTGTCGTTATCGGTCTAGAATCACCACCCTTTGTAAGTTACCTCCCACTGTATCAACCATGTATATATATGCTAATTCCTTTATTTGACCACATGTGTTTCTCCGTGATCTACTGGGAGAGCTTCCCATGGCGGTACAGAGAAACCTAGTCACCATGGTGAAATAAAGGATGATTTAAAGTATTCTAGTCGATGTTTTCACTGAACGGACTAAGTGATATAAATACCGGAATTGTCACCCCTATATAAAACAAACCGGAGAACATTTACACAAACTTTTAACACACACTAAAAAATTTTAAAAGCTGTTACTCTTACAACATTTAATAAGTGTTTAGCAATTATAAAGGAATTAGACTAAGTGCTGGTACATGGGACTAGTGTAGGAGGGCAACTTGATGGTCAGCATGGACATGATGGGCTGAAAGGTCTGCTTCTGTGCTACTTGACACGGTTTGATTTCGGGAAGACACTGAAGGTTCAGCAAGATAGTTAGTGATCTTTGGTGACAAGAGTGGTGACAAGAATTAATGATGGAAGTAGTAACTAGGTGCAGAAACAAATTGGGTGATACAGGATGGAAACATGTCCTTCAGCCCACCGAGTCAACGCTAACCATTGATCACCCACTAGCTCTATGTTATCCCACTTTCTGATCCACTCCCAACCCATTAGGGACAATTGCCAGAGGGCCAATTGACCTATAAACCCACACATCTTTGGGAGGTGGGAGGAAACTGGAGCACCTGGAGGAAACAGGGAGAACATGCAAACTCCAGGGAGAACATGCAAACAGGTCTCAGGAAGAATATGCAAACTCCACACACACAGTACCCGAGGTCAGGATCGAACCCTGGTCTCTGCAGCTCTACCCGCTGTGCCACTGTGTCACCCCAATAATAGGAATCCACCTGGATTTACGATTACAAAAACTATTTAACTAATCTGAGGTGAGGAGGAGTATAAACCAGGGGGAACCAGTAGAAGTGATGTATCCAGACCTTTGGAAAATCGCCATAGAGGTTGATTTTTCACTGCATGGACAAGTTGGGCTAAAGGGCCTGTTTCCTTGCTATGTGACTCCATGTCCTCTTGTCGTTAATTCCACGGGTTTGGGAAAAAGCAGCACAATATCGGCACAAATCGGATTGGGAGTTACACACAGATGTAAGTTCTGGTAACAAACGGTAAACAAGTTCGGACTAAAGTCATTTTAAGTTGGGAAACTGTGATGCAGGGATGATGAGTGCCTCAGCTGAGGGAACGAGTGAAGGTGGGCAACCTCAGGGCCAGCATAGACACGAGGGGCTGAAGGGCCTGCTTCTGGACTACTTGATAGAGATACAACATACAACAGTACAGCACAGGCACAGGCCCTTCAGCACACAAAGTAATGTCACAACATTCATAGCGGAGAGAAAATCTCTTCCCTCAGAGGCTTCAAATCCTTTGGGATGTTCTTTGCAAGAAGGCTGTGGAGGCTCAGTTGCTGAATATATTCAAGACAGAAGTTGATAGATGTTTGGACACCAACCAGATCAGTGGATATGGCATTAGTGGAGGAAGTCAGCACTGAGTTACAAGATAACTTCCTTACCACAGAGCAGGGCTAAGGGATTAATGACCTCCTCCTGTGTTTTGTAATCAAATGCACTTCAAGGATCAGAGCTGGATTTTTTGGTTAAGCTGCAAGATCTCAGACCAGGCCATCTGGTATCCCATCCAATGCCAAGAAGAATATTTTGAGTTGGAAAACATGTAGAATCACTAGCAAAATCATTAAAACTAAGTACCAAATGAGCCTTGCAATTCCCCCACGCCCGCACACATTTGGCATTTTCACATTTTCCTATCAAATGACGATGTTTCGCAGATGAGTGCGGGTGACAACGGGCTTGTAGTCCATCGCTGGGGCTTGGCAGAGCTACAAAGCAGATGCATCATACGGGAGCAAAACACAAAGTGCTGGAGGAACTCAGAGAGCCAGAGAGTGTCTGGAGAAAGAATGGACAGACAACGAAATGGTCGAGACCCTTCCTCAAACTCTCTCTTACTGGATAGGACGTGTTTGGGGGGGGAGGGGGGGGGGGAGGTTGTTGTGGCCAAATGCTGGGACATGTTGGCCGGTGTGGGCAAGTTGGGCCTCTTTCCACGCTGTAACACTCTGTGACACTGCTCCCCCTCGGTAATTTATGTCGCTAAGTCTGAAGAGGGGTCCCGACCCGAAACGCACATTGGTACAGTGCACTCAAGATAGAACATGCAACAGTACAGCACAGGCACAGGCCCTTCAGCCCACAATGTGGTGTGGGACATCATGACCGAGAAACTGCATTAAAACCAACAATGGAACCTGGGCTTGACCTGTTACCCTCCTCCACTGTCAGAGTGAGGCGAATCGCTAATTGGAGGAACAGCATCTCATATTTTGTTCGGGCAGCTCAAAGCCCAGTGGTATGAATACTGATTTCTCTAACTTCAAAAAAACCCTGGCATTCCCTCTCTCTCCATCCCTTCCCCACCCAAGTCGCACCAGCTTCTCGTTCTCACCTAGCAAGCAGCTAACAATAGCTTGCTTCCTTTGTCATCGTAACGTTTTTGCACATCTTTCATTCATTTTACATCACGGACTCCATGCCTTGTTTCCCGTTACCCTGACTCTCAGTCTGAAGAAGGATCTCGACCCGAAACCCGTCACCCATTCCTTCTCTCCAGAGATGCTGCCTGTCCCGCGGAGTTACTCCAGCTTTTTGTGTCTGTCTTCCGTTAACTCTGTTGCTTTTTGCACAGATGCAGGCTGACCTTATGAGTGCTTTCCATCATTTCCCCTTTTTAATCTCAGATTTCCAGCATCTGCAATTTGTTGACTCTCTGTTCCAGATGTGGACCCTCTCACTGACTACGTGTTTCAATGCACTGTTTCCGCAGCACTGAACAGCTGCTCATGCTCTACAATGCTGAGAAGAGCAATAACAAGCCCCGACAATCCAGAAGCCTGATCACAGAGGGGAAGAAGCTGTTCCTGAGTCTGATGGTGCGCGCTTTCAGGCTTCTGTATCTTACATAGAAACAGAGAAACATAGAAAATAGGTGCGGGAGGAGGCCCTTCGAGCCAGCAAGCCATGGCTGATCGTCCCCAATCTATAACCCGTGCCTGCCTTCTCCCCATATCCCTTGATTCCACCAGCCCCTAGAGCTCTAGCTAACTCTATCTATCTTCTGCTGGACCGGAGCAGAGAGAAGGAATGACCTGTGTGGGAAAAATCTTTGTTCTTCTGGGGAATGCCAAGACCCAGTGTGTTGAAACTTATATAGGCTGTTATGAAATCTATCCATAGCAGGCAAAACTTCCATATTTCATTTATTCTCATAGCACAAGGAGAACCTGCAAACTTCACCCAGACAACCCCCAGGGGGAGGCATGGTGGCGCAGCGGTAGAGTTGCTACCTCACAGCGCCAAAGACCCGGATTCGATCCTGACTATGGGTGCTTGTCTGTATGGAGTTTGTATGTACGTTCTCCCTGTGACCTGCGTGGACTTTCTCCAGGATCTCCCATTTCCCCCTGCACTCCAAAGGCGTACAGGTTTGTAGGTTAATTGGCCTGGTAAAATTGTAAATTGTCCTCAGCGTAGGATAGTGTTGGTGTGCAGGGTTCGCTGGTCGGCGCGGACCTGGTGGGCTGAAGGGCTTGTTTCCGCGCTGTATCTCTAAACTACGGTGGCATGAACGGCGTGGGACAACCCTTTGATCTTCTGGGAAATGTTAAGACCCAGTGCACTCAAACTTATTTGGTCTGCTACGAAATCTATCCATGGCATGCAAAACTTCCATGTTACATATTCTCTCATGCCACATGGGGAACTGGCAAACTCCACCCAGGATCAGGATCGACCCGGGGTTCCTGGAACCATGGGGCAGAAGCTCAACCTGGAGTGGAGAAGGTTGAGGGGGGGACCTCATTGGAACCTACAGAATAATGAAAGGCACAGATAGGATGTTTCCTCTGGTGGGAGAGTCCAGGACCAGACGTCACAGCCTCAGAATTAAAGGGTGCTGTTTTAGAAAGGAGGTGAGGAGCAACCTCTTTAGTCAGAGGGTCATTGATCTCCTGAACTCATTGCCACAGAGGGCTGTGGAGGCCAAGACAGTGGATATCTTTAAGGCAGAGAGAGACAAATTCTTGATTAGAATGGGTGTTAAGGGTTATGGGGAGAAGGCAGGAAAATGGGATTAGGAGGGGGAGTTCAACCATGATTGGAATGGCGGAGCGGACTCAATGGGCCGAATGGCCTAATTCTACTCCGATAACTTGCGAACGTTAACCTCCTACTGCCACATGCTCAATGGGGGTGAGGCCCAGGAGATGAATGCCAAGCACAAGGCCGAAGGATTGCCAGCACCGTGGGGACATCTTCACCAGGAGGAAGACGATCATGGATGAAGAAGGTGGCTGACCACCACCATCTCAAGAGCCATTTTGGGATGAGCTACAAATGCAGGCTCCGCCAACCAAACCCACATACCAAAAGATGAATAACTAAAAGAAAAACCATGAGAGGAATTGATAGGATGAATGCATAGAGTCTTTTTCCCAGGGTAGGGGAATCAAAAGTTTACTTTAAGTTAGTTTAGTTTATTGTCACGTGTACCGAGGTGCAGTGAAAAGCTTTTTTGTTGCGTGCTATCCAGTCAGTGGAAATACTCTTTACCAGAGGACAATGGTTTAAGGCAAGAAGGGGCAAGATTTAATATGAACCTAAGGGGCAACATTTTCACTCTGTAGTTGGGGTATACAAAATGACCTGTCAGAGGAGGTAGTTGAGGCAGATACTATAAAGACATTTGGACTGGTACATGGATAGGAAAGGTTAAAAGGGATATGGGCCAAATGCAGGCAAATGGGATTAGCTCAGATGGGACACCTTGGTTAGCATGGGCAAGTTGGGCCGAAGGGCTCGTTTCCATGATGTATGACTATGACTCTTGCCAAACAAGAAAATGACAATTAGTCATTTACCGTTAACTTGCTGTGCCCCGGTGTGCAAGGGCCCCAGTCAAACAAGGGTCTCGTAGAGGATACTCATTGCCTTCATCTGATGTTCCACGGTACTCGCTAGAATTTAGAAGACTGAGGGGGGATCTTATAGATACTACAAAATTCTTAAGAGGTTGGACAGGCTAGATGCAGGAAGATTGTTACCGATGTTGGGAAAGTCCAGAACAAGGGGTCACAGTCTAAGGATAAGGGGGAAATCCTTTAGGACCGAGATGAGGAAAGCATTTTTCACACAGATAGTAGTGAGTCTCTGGAATTCTCTGCCACAAAAGGTAGTTGAGGTCAGTTCATTGGCTATATTTAAGAGGGAGTTAGATGTGGCCCTTGTGGCTCAAGGGGTCAGGGGGTATGGAGAGAAGGCAGGTACAGGATACTGAGTTGGATGATCAGCCATGATCATATTGAATGGCGGTGCAGGCTCGAAGGGCCGAATGGCCTACTCCTGCACCTATTTTCTATGTTTCTATGTTAGATGAGACGGTGCAATCCATCTACGGTGGGATTCAAGCGTTTGCCAAAACCTTTCACGCCTCAACCTGATTAGCTCACTGCTTCGTGATGCCTTGTGTACGAGTGTTGTCTGTACGAAGTTTGCACCTTCTCCCTGTGACCGAGTGGGTTTTCCCCGGATGCTCCGGTTTCATTCCTACATCCCAAAGATGTGCCAGTTTGTTCGTTAATCGGCTTCTGTGTGCAGGACAGAACTAACCTACGGTGATCGCTGGTCAGCGCAGACCCAGTGGGCCGAAGGGCCTGTTTTCACGCCGTACCTCTGAACTAAACTAAACATAGAGAATCAGCTAAAAAAGACTTGGGTCTCAGACATACTTCAAAAATTGCACTTAAAATGCAGTTTGCATGTCTTAGACAATAGACAATAGGTGCAGGAGTAGACCATTCGGCCCTTCGAGCCAGCACCGCCATTCAATGTGATCATCCCCAATCAGTACGCCGTTCCTGCCTTCTCCCCACATCCCCTGACTCCGCTATTTTTAAGAGTACTATCTAGCTCTCTCTTGAAAGTATCCAGAGAACCGGCCTCCACCGCCCTCTGAGGCAGAGAATTTCACAGACTCACCACTCTCTGTGAGGAAAAGTGTTTCCTCGTCTCCGTTCTAAATGGCTTACCCCTTATTCTTAAACTGTGGCCCCTGATTCTGGACTCCCCCAACATCGGGAATATATTTCCTGCCTCAACCGTGTCCAAGCCCTTAACATGTTTCAATGTCTTTATTCCATTTGTTCGATCTATTGGGGGATTCCAGCCTTTGCCAAAACCTTTAAGCCTAAACCTTGTGGGTTTTCCCCAGGTGCTCCGGTTTCCTCCCAAATCCCAAAGACGTATAGGTTTGCAGGTTAATTGGCTTGGTGTAAATGTAAATTGTCCCTAGTGTGTGTAGGATAGTGTTAGTGAGCGGGGATCGCTGGTTGGTGCAGACTCGGTGGGCTGAAGGGCCTGTTTTCGTGCTGTATCTCTAATCTAAACTAAACTAAACCAAGCCTGATGAGCTGACGGCCTCGTGATACCTTATATAAACACGTTGCTTTGCATACAATTATTGAAGGTACGTCAGAGCAGAGATATCTTACACTGGTAACACTCATGCACAGTCACACATACTAAAGTGAAGAACTATCGGCTTGCGTTTCGCTGAGCCAACACAGTTATTTCCCAGATGCTTTTTACAGAGCTGAGAAATAAATTGTATAATTTTCCCAAAATCTAGACTGAAAACAGATTTTCGATATCTTTCTGCAGGCAGAGAAAATCCAACCTCCGTTTTCTGTACAAAGTCCAAGATTGATCTTTCCTCTCTGGAATGTTCACAAGCTCCGCGCCCTGAACTCTCTGATCCGCAGAGAGTGGAAAATTCAACAGACTTGCCCCAGCGTCCGGCTGCATTCACTGTACCGCGAGACAGAGAGATTTACCAATCCATGCAGGCAGATCTTGCCATTCAAACGACACTGATGTGGTGATAGACAACAGAGTGCTGGAGAAAAGCAACGGGTCAGGCAGCATCCGTGAAGAACATGGATAGGTGACGTTTCAGGTCGGGACCTTTCTTAAGGATAATCTGGAGTTCATTTTGATTCACCCCTTTGATCTTCTGCAAACAAACCGCAGCACAGGCAGCACAGGGGTAGAGTTGCTGCATTACAGCGCCCGGGTTCGATCCTGACCTCGGGTGCTGTCTGTACGGAGTTTGCATGTTCTCCCCGTGACTGTGTGGGTTTTCTCCGGGTGCTCCGGTTTCCTCCCACACTCCAAAGACATGCAGGTTTGTCGGTTAATTGGCTTCTGTACATTTTCTCTAGAGTGCAGGATGGAACTAGTGTCGGGTGTGTTCGGTGGCCAGCGTGGGCTCGGTGGCCTGAAGGGCTCGGGTCTGTTTCCACGCTCTCTCTCTAATCTAAACTAAATATAGACAGATAGCTAAAGAAGACTCGGGTCACAAACATGCCTCAAAAATTGTACTTAAAATGCAGCTCGCATGTCCAATTCAGTATGTGAAGTTTATATAAACCCTTGGTCAGTCTTTACAGTCATAGGGTCATACAGCACGGAAACTGACCCTGCGGCTCAACTTACCCACACCAACCAAGATGCCCCATCTATGTTGGTCCCCCCACCTGCCCCCCATGGCTGCCCCATATCCCTGTCCTAACTATGTTCCTGTCCAAATGTCTTTTAAATGTTGTTATAGTACCTCAGGACTTGGCTTCAGATTTCATTTACATTGCAGGCGTGTAAAAATGACATCTTCACTAAACATGTTCCACACGAGATTGAGGTTGACAGCATTACTCAACCACTGTGACATCTCCAAACGCAATTTACTGAACAGTTGAAAGAAAATCTCACTTCTCCACAATCCCAACATTGTTGTTAAAGCCGCCGACAAGGGAGGTGCCGTTGTGGTCTGGCAGGCTGACCTCTACCGTGCTGAGGGGCCAGCTCTCGGCCACCTCCTCATACCCACCCCTTCACCATGACCCTCACAGACGAACGCCAGGCCATCATCTGCCAAAGTGTTTCTGATCTCTTCGCCTCAGGCAAAATCTCCTCCACTGACTCCAACCTTATCGTTTCCCAGCCCCCCACTCCCTGTTTCCCAAAATCCACATCTGCAGGTTGCCCTGGCAGACCCATTGTCTCTGCCGGCTCCTGTCCCACTGAACTCGATTCCACCCTATTCCTCCTTGTCCAGTCCCTTCCCACCTACATTTAAGACAGCTCACACATCCTTCAACACCTTAATAACTTTCTGTTTCCTGGCCCTAGTCACTCATCTTTACCATTAGTGTACAGCCCCTCCACCTCTCCATGTCCCAACGGGAAGGTCTGAAAACCTCACTATCTCCATTGCAGGTCATAGTGACCGCCATCCACTATAAACCCACTGACTCCCATGGCTGTCTGGACTACACTTCTTCCCACCCTGCTTCCTATAAGACTCCATCCCCTACTCCCAATTCCTCCGTTTACACCGCATCTGCACCCAGGATGAGGTGTTCCACACCAGGGCATCGGCGATGTCCTCATTCTTTAGGGAACAGAGGTTTCCCCCTTCAACTATAGCTGAGGCTCTCACCAGGGTCTCTTCTATACCCCGCAACTCTGCTCGCACTCCACAGTTCCCCCCACTCGTAACAAGGGCAGGGTCCCCCTTGTCCTCACCTTCCACCCTACCAGCCGTCACATAAAACAGATAATCCTCCAACATTTTTGCCACCTCCAATGGGATCTCACCACCGGCCACATCTTCCCGTCTCCTCCCCCTTCGGCTATCCGCAGAGACCTCTCCCTCCGTAACTCCCTGGTCAATTTGTCCCGTCCCACCCAAACCACCCCCTCTCCGGGCACTTTCCCTTGCAACCGCAGGAAATGCTACACTTGTCGCTTTACCTCCCCCCTTGACTCCATTCAAGGACCCAAGCAGTCTTTCCAGATGCGGCAGAGGTTCACCTGCACCTCCTCCAACCTCATCTATTGCATCCGCTGCTCTAGGTGTCAGCTGCTCTACATCAATGAGACCAAGCGTAGGCTTAGCGATTGCTTCGCCCAACACCTCCGCTCGGTTCGCAATGACGAACCTGATCTCCCGGTGGCTCAGCACTTCAACTCCTCCTCCCATTCTGAATCCGACCTTTCTGCCCTCGGCCTCCTCCATGGCCAGAGTGAGGACCACCGTAAATTGGAGGAGCACCACCTCATATTTCGCTTGGGCAGTTTGCACCCCAGCGGTATGAATATTGACTTCTCTAATTTCAGGTAGTCCCTGCTTTCTCCTCCTCAGCTCTCCCTCCGCCCACTGTCTCCTTTCTTCCCCCCCCTCCCCCCCCAAACCATCACATCAGTCTGAAGAAAGGTCTCGGACCCAAAACGTTGCCTATTTCCTTCGCTCCACAGATGCTGCCTCACCCGCTGAGTTTCTACCTTGAGTAATAATACAATTGCCTGACATTGGGACCACAACCAATGTAACAAGAAGGTGCATTTAAAAAAAAATCAAAATGTTCTTGTGTGGCTGCCTGGTGATAAGGTAATGCCACCAAAGCCCGTTCAAGGATAGTCCGAGGGTCGCCAAAGAGGTAGATAGTGCTGAACTACTATCCACCTCTTCGGTGACTGTCAGACTATCCTTGATCGGACTTTGCTGGCTCTACCTTGCACTAAACGTTATCCCCTTCTCATGGATCTATACACTGTAAAATGATCGATTGTAATCATGTGTTGTCTTTCTGCTGACTGGATATCACGCAACAAAAGCTTTTTACTGTACCTCGGTACACGTGACAATAAACTAAGCTAAAACATAGGGATTTACAAATAATTCTGTAAAGATAAATAATTTCTACTTCATTCCAGCTTCTTTACGCCATTGTCTTGACCTACACAGTCATTACCTTAAAACATGTGGATTATTAGCTCGGATAATGGAAGCAAAAATCAGTAACGTGTCATGGTCTGTTGGACTTTCTCAATTTGTTTAATGATCCACGGCAACCTGGATTTCTGTGCACGCTAATAATGCACGGCCAAGAGAAATTATCTTCAAGGCTATGATTAAAGTAGAGTGGCTGCACGGTGATGCAGAGTTGCTGCCTCACAGCGCCAGAGACCCGGGTCCGATCCTGACTACGAGTGCTGTCTGTACAGAGTTTGCACATTGTCCATGTGACCGCGTGGCTTTCCTCCCACACTCCCCAGGTTTGTGGGTTCGTTGCCTTTGGTAAAATTGGAAATTGTCCCTGGTGTAGCATAGTGTTAGAGTACGGGGTGATCGCTGGTCGGTGCAGACTCGGTGGGCCGAAGGGCCTGTTTCCACGCTGTATCTCTAAACTAGACTCAAACCAGATGGTAACAAACAGCACTGCACGTGGAAACTATTGCCACTAAAAGTGAACAGCAGGCCAAAAACACAAACTATTACTCTTTTTTAAAAAAGACGTAAAGTGCTGGAAAACTCAGCAGGTCAGGCAGCATCTGTGGAGAATAGGGATAGGTGACGTTTCAGGTCAGGGTCCTCCTGCTCTCTTGAAGAGCAGGATAGCAGCACAAATCATAGAGGAGCAGTGAGAGAACTTCCATCGGAGAGTGTAGGAAAGTGTGTACTCTTCAAAGTAGGCATACATGGAGGAGATTATGCAATGGAGAAGTAAAATGGAGCTGCAGAAAAGAAACTGCAGGTGTTGGTTTACAAAAAAGGCACAGAGTGCTGGAGTAATTCAGCGGGTCAGGCAGCATCTCTGGAGAAAATGGATAAGTGACCTTTCTAGTTGTTACCCTTCTTCTCCCTCTCCCCTGACTCTCAGTCTGAAGAAGGGTCTGAACCCAAATTGTCTCCCATTCCTTCTCTCCAGCGATGCTGCCTGTCCCGCTGAGTTACTCCAGCATCTTGTGCCATCCTTCTTCACACCCTCTTTAAGCTCTGCTAGAACACCTCTCTGGCCATCTATCATTTGGCGACCCAATGCTCTTTTTTTTGAAGGAAATAAATATTTCTGATTGCCTGAAATAAGATTGCACCTCACAGGCAAAAATCCTTTGTGACACTTTCTTACAGTCCACATCTTATTTTTTAATGCTTTTAACATTAATTTCAGATTCAATGTTCAATTGACATTGTTTCAAAGCAGATCTATTTCTTTGTTATCCAGCTTTAGTTTAGTTCAGAGACACAGTGCAGAAACAGGCCCTTCGGCCCACTGAGTCCGAGCCGACCAGCGATCCCCCTTCACTAGTTCCATCCGACACTAGGGATAATTTAGAGTGACCAATTAATCAACAAACCCATAGTCAGGATCGAACCAGGGGCTCTGGCACAGGGGCCTGTCCCACTTGGACGACCTAAACCACGAGTTTAGAAGACCATAGACGAGTTGAAAACAATGTCAAGGTCGTGTTGACTCGCCAAAGTAAAACACCTCCTACGACTATGTCTACGACCTCCTACGACCCCCCTCGACCTCAGTCTTCCACACCCAAGGCCAACTACGACTAGCTACAAGTGGAAAATGATCACATGATAAAATTGTGTCGTGCTTGCATTTTCTTTCTCGGGCCAGTTCCCGACCTACGACTATCTACGACTACCATCACGACCTACTACGACCTACCTACAAACTTTGAGTAAAAAGTATCAATTTTTTCCATACCGACATTTTTTTAACTCGTGGTCAGGAAGAGTTACGAAGAGTTACGAAGACCTCCTACGACCTCGTGGCGACCATGCTGTGAGTATGAGTCGAGGGCAAACTCGGCAGAGGTCGCCAATTAGGTTGTGAAAGTGGGACGGGGGCTTGAGGCAGCAACGCCACCGCTGCACCACCAGAGCAATTAAAAATGTTTTCAGCAACTACCAAGCCGATACGAAAACAATACGTAGAATTCCATACCGATCATTTACAGATCTAAACATAACCTAATCGTATTCATTTCTCTTAATTTCATCAACAGACACTTCCTTCAGTTTCATAGTTATTGCTGGAAATCTATAGTACAGATGTGGAAAGTAAAATGTTCGCAGTGGTTACCTCAGTTTATACAGACATTCACACATTAATTTGTTGTGAATCTGTGTGCTTTGTGATCCTGACACTTCTAGACATAAAGCCACAGGCGTTCCTTTACCTTGACTGTATTCAATGTTACCACAGGTGTAATCACCTACTGTTAACCATTAAAAGCAATCCCTTCTGCAACTGAATCTAAAACCCTGCATTCAATTCATTTTGACCTCTTCTGTAGTGCTTTTAACTTGGATGGTCAGAGTTGTACCGCACCAAAACTGTCCTTCAATCCGTATAACCCACAATGTGGGTTACATTTTATCCCAGACTTGCATCCACTCCCTACACACACACAAGGGGCAATTTACTGAAGGCCAATTAACCTACGAACCCGCACGTCTTCGACCTGTTGGAGAAAACCGGAGCACCCAAAGTACCCGCAGGAAGAACGTGCAAACTCCACACAACCAGTACCCGCCTGATTTAAGCCTGAATTTGCCTGGATTCGGACCATATCCTGCACACCTTACCTATTTAAGTTCCTGTGTGTATGCCGACCTCTTTCTTTCACTCATCTCTTTGTTTTTCAGGAGCCGGGGACTGATGGCAAGGCCACCATTTATTGTTCTTCCCAAATTTTTCCTCAAGAAAAAGACAATGTCACTTTCTTAAAGCCCTTGTCGTGAAGACATTCCCATCGTCTGTGGAGCTAGGAATTCGATGGCTGGCTCCATTAATGTAAACCGTGACTCTGTAAACATTCTGGGACAACTAGGGCAGCACGGTGGTGCAGCGGTACAGTTGCTGCCTCACAGCACTTGTAGTACCAGAGACAAGGGTTCGATCCCGACTACAGGTGCTGTCTGTACGGAGTTTGTACGTTCTCCCCGTGACCTGCGTGGGTTTTCTCTGAGATCTTTGGTTTCCTCCCACACTCCAAAGACATTCAGGTTTGTACGTTCATTGACTTGGTATAATTGTAAATTGTCCCTAGTGTGTTTAGGAAAGTGTTATTATGCGGGGATCGCTGGGCAGTGCGGACTCGGTGGGCCGAAGGGCCTGTTTCCACGCTGTATATCCAAACGAAACTAAACTAAACTAACCAACATATACTGCAGGCACAAGGAACTGCAGATCCAGGGATTTTGAGCAAATAAACAAAAGACTGGAAGAACCCAACAGGACAGGCATCAAGGAGAGGATGGACAGACAATGTTTCGGGTCATGACCATTCATCACACTGATGGAGTAGGAGAGAGAGAGCTGGAAAAGAAAGGAATTGGGGTAGGAAAAGGCCAGAACAAATCAGGGCTGACAACAGATGACCAAGGTAGGATGGAGCCCATCATGGTCTATTGTTGGCTGGGGAAGAGGTGATAACGAAGGGATACTGGGATGAGAACAGTGAAACTAGCAGGACGACTAGGGTGGAGAGAGGGGGATTGCAGCGGTTACTTGAAATTGGAGAAATCAGCGTTCATACCTGTGGGTTGCAAGTTGCCTAAGCAACATATGAGGTGTTGGCCGTCCAATTTGTGTGTGGCCTCACGCTGACAATGGAGGAGGCCCAGGATAGAGAGGCCATGGTGGGAATGGGAAGGAAAGGTCAGTGTGGGGATGTGAGCCATCTTAGGTACAAACCAGCCAGCATCTGCAATTCCTTCCTACATAACGGAAAGGTGGAGACAGGTGAGGAGGTGAGTTTAATTGGCAGGTGGAGGCTGGCATTGAAAAGGAGACAAGTGGATGTCCGTTAAGGAAAGAGGAGTGGGCTGTAATGCCGCAGATACGGATCTGGGTGGGACGGAATGGTGGGAAGGGAAAAGAGAGGGATAAAAGGGAAATGGGAAACTCGGGGATGGGTGATGAGTGCGGAAGGAAGGGGCAGGGTGACTGGTGGATTGGAGATAGTGGGTGAAATGTGGAGGGGGAGAGGGGACGGGGGAAAGAGAAGGGGGAGTATCGCAGCTTTAATACAGCAAACATGCCCCACAGTGTGGAGGGAGAGCTGATTCACAGTATCTGCGTCTGAGCTGCAAAGAGATTGTGGGACGGATGGGTAAAAATGAGGTTTAAAGAAGCATCTTGGCGAATGGGAAGGATCCAAAGCAAACGATGTTGAAGATAGATACAAAATGCAGGAGTAACTCAGCGGTCAGGCAGTATCTCTGGAGGACATGGAGAGGCGACGTTTTGAGTCAGGGCCCATCTTCAGGCAGTGTTTAACCTTTGTTTTCAGTGTACATTGCAGACAGATGCGCCACTTTCAGGCAACATAAAGAATCAGTATTGTTTTTTAGTCTCTGATTTAATCTTGGGGTGGCACAGTGGTGCAGCGGGTGGAGCTGCTGCCTCACAGTGCCAGAGACCCAGGTTCGGTCCTGGCCTCGGTTGCTGTCTGCGTGGAGTTCGCACGATCTCCCTCTGACCGTGGGGGTTTCCTCTGGGTGCTCCGGTTTCCAACCCACATCCCAAAGGCGTGCGGGTTGGTCGGTTAATTGGCCCTCTTGTGAATTGCCCCGCTAGTGTGTAGGGAGTGGGACCGCATAGAACTAGCACGAACGGTGGGTCGATGGTCGGCGTGGACCCAGTGGGCCGAAGGGGCCTGTTTCTCTAAACTCTCTAAACTGAAATAAGTGGCCACCCCGCCTGCAGAGTCCAGGAACAGCAGACCAAAGCAGAAGGCAATGGCACATCAGATTTATAAAGGATATATCAAATCATGTCTCCATCCACCCTTCCCCAAATCTCCCCGCTGTACAAACTTTCATCTTACCTCAGGCTGGATTGCTTTAAATACTGGAACATCCATTAAAGTGATCTGGCTCTGCAACACAGGAGAAAATTAGCAATTTAGTTCAAATTTCAAGAATCTTTGTGCTCATTGCAATATTTTCTACCTTCGGCAGATTTAAGATCTGATAGGAAATGTTTGCTTAAAGGAAGGCATTGTGCAAAAAATAAAAAAAATGAACTGGAAGAACTGTAGGAAAGAAGTTTCCCCATCCACGCTTCATCAGATTAAATCTGGCAAAGATTTGCTGGAACGACTTTAAAACAACTGGATTTGTTAAATGTTTCATTTGCAGCCAATTCTTCTGATGACCATTTGCCGTTTCTGGGCAAACTCCGTCTGTTTGGAGCGCCGATTGGAAAGTTTCCCCGCGCGTTCCACGAGACTCTCCGTCCCGAGGGGGCAAGCTTTTGTTGGGATTGGAATTGCAACGTCACGTACCGCGAGCCTACCTCCGGGTTCAGGAAATCAACACTCAACCCGCAGAGCGATTCCGGAGCTGTAGGTGGGCCATTCAGCCCATCAAGCCCAACCTAGCTCTCGATAGACTTATTTCATCAGAGCCACCCGTCCACCATTTCGCAGCTGCAAATTATTTTCACACATATGTCTCTCCGACCTCCTGTTGAAAGACTCAACACTTTAACTCCCTCCTCCCATTGCCACACTGACCTTTCTGTCCTGGGCCTCCTCCATTGTCAGAGTGAGGCCCAGCACAAATTGGAGGAACAGAACCTCATATTTCGCTTGGGCAGCTCACACCCCGGCGGTATGAACATTGACTTCTCCAACAAAGTAGCCCTTCCTTTCCCTCTCTTTCCATCCCCTCCCCTTTCTCAGTTCTCCCACCAGTCTTACTGTCTCCGACTATATTTTAGCCTTGTACGGCCCACTCCCCTGACATCAATCTGAAGAAGGGTCTTGACCCAAAACATCACCCATTCCTTTTCTCCAGAGATGCTGCCGGTCCCGCTGAGTTACTCCAGCATCTCTAGTGTAAACCAGCATCTGCAGTTTCTTCCTACACACCCTGAATAATTTTCTCAGCACTTTCTTTGCTCTTAAGGGCCTCGTACGAGCCGCTACGAGACATCCACAAACTCCTACCGACCCGCTACGGACATTCTCTGAGTTCAAATCAGGGGGAAACTCGGGAGAACTCTTGAATTACCTCGTACAGTGGGACAGGCCCTGGACTCTCCTAAAATAGGCCCATTTTCATATCTTTTGATCGTTTAGAATTTAGTTTAGAGGCACAGCGTGTCCGCGCTGACCAACAATCACCGTACACTCGCACTATCCTACACACTAGGGACAATTTACAATTTTTTACCAAAGTCAATTAACCTGCAAACCTGTACAGCTTTGGAGTGTGGGAGGAAACCGGAGCACCCGGGGAAAACCCACGTGGTCACAGGGAGAACGTACAAACCCTGTACAGACAGCACCCACAGTCAGGATCGAACCCAGGCGTCTGCTCAAAGACACTGCCTAGGGATATTTATAATACAATGATGTGCACATGCCTTGTGTAAATGACACTTGGATAGGCACTCCGATAAACAGGGAGGAGGGGGATATGGATTATGTGCGGGCAGGAGGAATTTGTTTATTTTGGCATCACGTTCAACACGCACATAGTGGGCTGAAGGGCCTGCTCCTAAGCTTCTATGTTCTATATTGTATTCACCTATGCTCATACAACAAAATGCAGAACTCTATTTCGGCCATCACAACCCTAGTCTTTGACTGGCTCTCCTCCCACAGATGCTGCCTGACCTGCTGAATGTTTCCAGAATTTCCCTTTTCCATTGCAAATGTTGTTTTGGTGCAGCTCAAGGTGGTTTATAGTGATGTCACCAAACACACAGAGGTCATTACAGATCTGGCCTGAGGAGCTAACGAAACAGCTTCGGAATTTAAACACCTGCGGAATAAAGGTTGCCGGTGGGAAGATTATGAACAGGGTCAGACTTGATTAAAGAGCTAGTCTGCAGAGCCCCAGACTCACAGATCGCAGTCTACTGACAGTGAAGGCATTCTTCCAAACAGGCATTAAACTTGGCCCATGGGAACAAGAAAAGAGTAAATGAGAATATGGAAAAAAAATGATTTAAAACAACGTTAGGGGTGGCATAACGGTAGACATACACTGCCAGACACTCATGTTTGATCCTGACAAGGTGTGCTGTCTGTACGGAGTTTGTATGTTCTTCCTGTGACCGCAAGGGTTTTCTCCGGGTGCTCCAGTTTCCTCCCACACTCCAGAGATGTACAGGTTAGTGTGTTAATTGGCTTCGGTGTGTTGTAAAATAGTTCCTCAAGGTGCTAGTGTACAGGTTAATCGCTGCTCTGTGGGCCAAAGGGCCTGTTTCCGCACTAAAACCTAAAGTTGAGCCTAAAGTAAAACTTGAGATTCAAAACACGGAGGACAGAGAATAACCTGCAGGTGGGAAAACAGAAGTACTAGATGGAAGAAACACATGGAACAAAAATACAGAGCAAAGTATCTGTTAATAATGAAAGTCAGCCTTTAAATTTATGATAAACGTGACAAACCTAGTACAATCTCCCGACGTTCTTTATAGGCAATAACTAGAGGTATTTGAGCTGTAACATGATAATTGCATTCCTAAGAAAGCTCTTGTTATGGCAATTGGGGAAATAAGGGCAATTGTATCAGTGGGGGCTGATATTAAGGGTTATTAGTATTAAAGTTTTAGACTTGCAATAATGACGTATTTTTTCCCCTCAGGATTTTCAAAAATAAAGGTATTTTTTAATAAAATTGCAATTTTGGCACTGTAAGCTAAAATTACTAAATGCTGTATGTTACATTGTTAAATAGCGATAGACACAAACAACTGGACCAACTCAACGGGTCAGGCAGCATGTTTAGAGAAAAAGGATAGGTGATATTTCTGGTCGGGACCCTTAGAACATTCTTCACAGACAAACTGCAATGTCCGCAAAGGGGTGGAGGTGACTCGGACCGTAGCTTCCTAGCTTCTGGAAGAACCGTTTAGAAGCCTGATGATGGAGGGGAAGAAGTTGGTCTCGTGTCTATCTTCAGTGTAAAACAGCACCTGCAGTTCCTTCCTACACATGTACTTTGTTAAATGGCCATCGTGTCAGATTACTGCAGGAAGGTTGCATGGAAACAGATATTTCATTCCATTTTAAATCTAAGACAGCTTTTTCTCTGCTTGTCAATTTCCAAATTAACTTTTAATTGGTTTGCTAGTTCACAATCGAAATTACATTATAATGAATTTAACCTGAATAATGCAAAAATTATAATCCATCACTGTTGTAATAAATGATTTGTGTCATGGAAACATACACCACAGCAGGACCACCTGCACGTTAGACAACTCTCAGACACCTCCTCCTACTTATCCTTGGACAATGATCCCACAGATGAGCACCAGGCTTTAATCTCAAACACCATTACTGATTTCATCACATCTGGCTGTCTGCCTTCCGCAGCCTCAACCTTATCGTTTCCCAGCCCCACGCAGCCCGTTTTTAACTTCTCCCCAAAATCCACAATCACAACTGCCCTGGCAGACTCATTGTTTCTGCCTGCTCCTGTCATCCGGAACTGATTTCCACGTACCTCGACTCCATCCTATCCCCTCCTGGTCCAATCTCTCCTGACCCATGTCCAAGATACCTCACATAAAGGGCATCTTTAATGATAGATGTATGTTTTAGTCTATTTATAATTGCGTATATATGGGGGGTGGGGAAAACTTTTAAAAATCTCTTCCTTCAATGGGGATGCGACCTTTTCCTTGTCGTATTTCTGTCTCCGTCTGCGCTGAGGCCTAATATCATGGAGCTGACGGCCTCCAACTGGAGTCGACCTTGGGGGCTCCTGTGGCAGAGCCTGTGGACTTACCATCGTGGAGCTGGATGACTTCGGAGGCTGTGGTGGTGCTGTGGCTGCGACCCGACTTCGGAGCTTCTGAGGCTTCCGCCCCGAGCCCTGTGGACGGTAACATCGGGAGCTCGCAGGTCCCAGGCCGGAGACCGATTTGTGGGAGCTCCCGCAACAGCAGCTTGGTCCGCTGGACTGGAGGGTAGCGGCTTCGTCCGCCCCAAGTCGCGGACTTTGAATCAGCCCGTACACGGAGCTTAAGATCGGCCGCGGGATTTACCATCACCCGGCGGGGGCTTCAACATCAAGAGCCTCGATCGCCTCGACACAGCGGGAGAACAAGCAAGGAAGAGATAAGACGTTTTGCTTTCCATCACTGTGAGGAGGTGCCTGGACATTCACTGTGATGGATGTTTGTGTCAAATTGTGTTCATTGTGTCCGTTGTTGCTTTTGATGGCTGCAAGGTACGCAATTTCGTTCAAACTTAATGTTTGAAATACAATAAAGGAAATTCAATTCAATTACTTCTGCTTTCCGAGCTCCCACTCCCTCATCTTTACTATGGACGTTCAGTCACTCTACACCTCTATCCCCCACCAGGAAGGTCTTAAAGCCCTCCGTTTCTTCCTCGACCGCAGAACCATCCAGTTTCCCTCCATTAACACTCTACTCCGCCTAGCGGAGCTGGTCCTCACCCTCAACAACTTCTCCTTTGACTCCTCCCACTTCCTCCAAGTCCAGGGCGTATCTATGGGCACCCACATGGGCCCCAGCTTTGCCTGCGTCTTTGTTGGATACGTTGAACAAACACTGTTCCAGGCGTACCTCCTGCACCCATGCAGAACTCATGGACCATCAACTTCACCAAAAATGTTCATTCTGCACTCAAATTTACTTGGACCATCTCCGACACCTCCCGACCGTTTCTTGACCTCACCGTCTCCATCACAGGAAACAGACTATTGACTGACGTCTATTATAAACCCACTGACTCCCACAACTATCTCGACCACACTTCTTCCCACCCTGCTTCCTGCAAAGACTATCCCCTACTCCCAATTCCTCCGCCTACGCTGCATCTGCGCCCAAGATGAGGTGTTCCATACTAGAACATTTGAGATGTCCTCATTCTTTAGGGTATGGGGGTTCCCCTCTTCCATTATAGATGAGGCCCTCACTGGTGTCTCCTCGGTAACCGGCAGCTCCGCCCTTGATCCCCCTCCTCCTAGTCCTTACCTTTCACTCAATCAGCCGTCGCATACAACACATAATCCTCTGAAATTTCCGCCACTTCCAACGGGATCTCACCACTAGACACTTTAATTCTCCTTCCCATTCCCACAAGGACTTTTCTGTCCTGGGCCTCCATTGTCAGAATGAGGCTAAATGCAAATTGGAGGAACAGCACCTCATATTGTGCTTGGGCAGCTTACAGCCCAGTGGTATGAATATTGCTTTCTCTCACTTCAGGTAGCCCCGGCATTCCCTTTCTCTAACCCTCCCCCACCCAAGTCACATCAGCTTCTCATTTTCACCCTACAAACAGCTAACAGTGGCCTGTTTCGTTACTATTTTGCATATCTTTCATTCATTGTTCTTTATCTCTCCACATCACCGTCTATATCTCTCGTTTCCCTTATCCCTGACCAGTCTGAAGAAGGGTCTTGACCCGAAACACCACCCATTCCTTCTCTCCAGAGATGCTGTCTGTCCCGCTGAGTTACTCCAGCTTTGTGTCTCTATCTTCATGTTGAAGTACAGCCTTGTTGCAATGTAGGAAATATGGCTGCTAAATTGGAGTTTGCTGAAGTTTACCGGGCACACAGTGGAAAACGAGCTTATACTTTGTCAGTCTGAAGAAGGGTTCTGATCCAAAATGTCACCTATTCTTTTCCTCCAGACGTGCTTCCATATAACCATATAACAATTACAGCACGGAAACAGGCCATCTCGGCCCTTCAAGTCCGTGCCAAACAACTTTTTTCCCTTAGTCCCACCTGCCTGCACTCATACCATAACCCTCCATACCCTTCTCATCCATATGCCTATCCAATTTATTTTTAAATGATACCAACGAACCTGCCGCCACCACTTCCACTGGAAGCTCATTCCACACCGCTTCCTGACCCACTGAGTTACTCCAGCATTTTGTGTCAGTATATCTTCAGTATAAAACTGCATCTGCAGTTCCTTCCCACACATACACATTGTCAGTTTAGTTTATTTTGTCACATGCCTCACGTCGCAGTGGCCTCTGCTTTTTTTGTCTTTTTGTCTAATTTGAGTGTAGTTATAGTGGGTTTTCTTTAGCTGGGCATGTGTGCGGGGTGTAGGGGGTGGGGGATGGGGTGGGGGAAGCTTTAAAAATATTTTCCCTGTACGGAGGACCCGACCTTTTCTCTGTCGGGTCTCCGTTGTCGTTGGGGTCTAGCACAGTGGAGCTGCCTCCAACCGGAACGACCTGGGGCTCCAGTTGCGGAGCTGCGGACTCACCATCGTGGAGCTGGCCGGCTTCCGAGCATGGAGAGCTGTGGAGGCTCGCTGCTGCTGCCCGACCCTGGAGATTCGGAGGCTCCAACCGCAGATCCGGTGGATGGTAACACCGGGAGCTCGCGGGTCCCTGGTGGGAGACCACTTTTCGGAGCTCCCGCGGCGGCAACTTCTTCCGCCCGAGTTGCGGGGTTGAAAATTACCTGGAGCGGGGCCTTACATCGACCGGCGCTGTTTTAATGGCCGCGGGACTTGCTAGCTCCTGCCGGGGGCTCCAACGTCAAGATCCGGAGCGCGGCCTTGCATCACCCAGCGCGGCCTTAATTGCCACGGGACTTATTTATCAATGCCCGCCGGGGGCTTTGACTTTAACATTGGGAGAAGAATGTGGAGTGCAGGGGGGAGATAAGACTTTGCCTTCCATCACAGTGAGGAGGAGATTCGCTGTAAGGGATGTCATAAGCCGTCCAAATTGTCTATATTTTGTGTTATTCTCTCTCCATTATCCTTTATTTTTAAACTAAATATTCACAACAGTTTGAGTCACGTGCATTGTGCAAAAAACAATAATTTTGATTATATTTTGAGTGGATGTGTCTGGGTTAATTTATTGGGAATTAAACATTAAATTCTTTCCATCTGGCATATAAATTCATTATAGTGAGATTTAAAAATCATGTTATATTGTGAATTCCTGTGTGAATGGGGTTAGTTTGTTGTTTGGATACTTAGGCTATTTAAAAAATATATCCTTTTCTTAAGAAATTGAATCCACAGGACATTCCTAATGGGAAAGTAGCAGAAAGGCATGTCATGAGTGGTTTGAAGAGCAAAAACTTGTAGTTTACAATACCAAGATTGAAAAGTTGTGGAAAAACAAGGTGTACAGAGTTGCTTATTGGTTACAATCTGTGGAGTATGATGATGCTACTGATTATGATATGCCAATGTACCAGCTAGCAACTGATCTTCTCCATAAAGACTTGGTCTGTTGCTAGAAATTGTAATGTATTTACCTATCTGTTACGGATTTACAGCATATTATACAATAATATTAAAGTTCTGATCTTGAGAATATCACATTTTTGAATTTTCAAGGCAGTCTGGGTGTTTATTACTATTTCCGTCACAACGGTCAATTTTGTAATTAGCTGGAATTAGATAATTAACTAATTATATGCTTTAATTTCAGGTCATCCAAGTAAGATTGTTTCAGATTTGTTTCAGAATGCTTCAATCTATAACAACTGAACATTTCATTCAGTTCTCTTAATTTTTAAGAAAGTTATGGGCTTTTGACTGTCCTTGATCACTAATTTCCGAGTATGAAAATGGCCATAACTTTTTTAATACTGAAGATATGAAAGTGAATTAGGTGTCAAATTCTTTTTATGCTTTATCTGATGGGATAAATTGCAGACTTGAGTTTTAAAATCTCAAAATGTTGTAACATTGCTACTCTGTAATTGACTTTAGTGATGTTGATAGTAGAACAAGCATTGAACACAAGACTGGATAACTTTGAGAAAGATGATCTTTGGAGGGAGACGTTCAATGCTTCCCACCCCGTAGATGGTGGCCCAAACAGCACTCTAATGAAATGTTGGTCCAGATTTTTGTGCTCAAGTCCCTCGGGTGGAACATGAAACCCAGAACCGTTCAGTTCCAGGGGTGAGAGTGAAGTTAATTGAGCCACAGTCATGCAGTCAGTCAACGAAGAACTTATGGGACCAAGATTGTGTACGTAAATTGTCTCCCTAACTAAGCGAGGGAGTGACGCAGTCTCATCTAGAGAGCAGTCCTGAATAGACAATAGACTATAGGTGCAGGAGTAGACCATACGGCCCTTCGAGCCAGCACCACCATTCACTGTGATCACAATCAGTACCCCGTTCCTGCCTTCCCCCCATATCCCTCTACCATCTACCTCATTGGTGACCCTTGGACTATCTTTGATCAGATTTTACTGCCTGTACCTTACACTAAACCTTATTCCTTTATCATATATCCATACACTGTAAATGGCTCGATTGTAATCATGTATTGTCTCTCCGCTGACTGGTTAGCATGCAACAAAAGCTTTTCACCGAACGAACCTCAGTACATGTGACATTAACTACACTGAACTGGTGCAGCTGGTTGAGCTGCTGCCTCGCAGCGGCAGAGACCCGGGGTCCGATCCTGACTTGGTTGCTGTCCGTGTGCAGTTCGCACGTTCTCCCTATATTATGAGCAGCAGCAGTGCTGGCTCATTCTGTGCAGAGCTGGATTTGGAGCAGGAATATTACATAAAACATAGAACAGTACAGCACAGGAACAGGCCCTTTGGCCCTCAATGTCTGTGCTAACACAATGGTAAAATTAACTCCTCTGCCTGCACGTAATCCACGTCCCTCCATTCCCAGCATATCCATATCCATGGACCTGTCCAAAAGCCAGTTAAACACCACTATTATATCTGCTTCCACCACTATCCCCGGCAGCAGGTTCCTGGCACTCACCACCCTCTGTATAAAACCTGCCTCACACATCACATTAATATTTGCCCTCAGCATTACATTTTAGTTTAGAGATACAGCGTGGAAACAGTGCCTTTTGGCCTACCGAGTCCGCGTCGACCTATACACTAATACTATCCCACACACTAGGGACGATGTACTATTTTACCAAGCCAATCAGCCTACAAACCTTTGGAGTAAGCCTTTGCAGTGGGGGATGAAACTGTAGCTCCCGGGGAAACCCCACACAGGACACGGGGAGAACGTACAAACTCCGTACAGGCAGCACTTGTAATCGGGATCGATCTCGGGTCTCCGGCGCTGCACGGCAACTCTACCGCTGCACCGCCATACTGTCCTATGCCTTCTAGTCTCTAACATTTCCATCGTGAAAAAAGAGTTCTGACTGTCTACCCTATTTATGCCTCTGATAATTTTAGATACTTCTATATATCTATATACTTAAAAGTCTGATCTTGGATGTGTATTTATTTGTGTGTGTGTGTGTGTTTGTGTATGATCACATCTTCTCTAAAAAACAATGCGCTAACGGTAAAATCTTTACATATTCTGGTAGAGATTTTTCCCGTGATCGCCTTATCTTAACATTTCATGCAATATTTCTCGTGTTATTACTGAAAATGTTCAAAAATCTGACAAAACTTTGAATTTCAAAATGACTGTCTTTCACTGATGACTTCACAATGGGTCTGCGTGTCCTTCGTCCTCGCGCTGCGAGTGATGTCACCCTCACCCCGACCTCTCCCTCCACCCTCCCCGTTATTCAAGACTCTGCCCGCCCCTCGCTCCAAAAGACGCAGAAAGAACGAGCAAGTAGGGATCCACCCCGTTCGCCGGTCGCCCCGCTCGCCGAGTCCACATCCCCCCTCTTTCTGCCCTTGTTGAGGGGACGGGACCGAGCTGTCGGGTCCTCCGGTCAGGTCCTCGGGTCAAGTCTTCGGGTTGTGTCGGGTCCTTTCACTCTACCCTCCCTCTCTCTGTCCTCCTTCTCTCTGCCCCCCTCTCTCTCTGCCCTCTCCCTCTCTGCCCTCTCCCTCTCTGCCCTCTCTCTCTCTCTCTCTGCCCTCCCTCTCTCTCTCTGCCCCCTCCCTCTCTCTCTCTGCCCGCTCCCTATCTCTGCCCTCCCTCTCTCTCTCTGCCCCCCTCCCTCTCTCTGCCCCCTCTCTCTCTCTAGCCACGCCTGCGAGTTGGGGGTTATGCATGAGTGGATAGGGCGGGGGAGATGGGGTAAAAGGAGCGAATTAATAATACTAACATAATATCAAGTGACGCCACAGCACGCCCCCTCTCCCCCACAACCGCGCGTTGAGGGACGGGACCCAACGGGCCCACTTGGTCTAGTATTATTAACAATTATACATTGCACCACATAATTCAACACGTCTACTTACAGCAAATTCCTCTGGAGTAACTTTCAATACGTCAAATACAACTGCGTCATAACTTTTCATAGCATAATCTGAATATTGCCCATCGAGTGAGTCCGAACTGCTGCTGGCCTGTAGGGAATAAGGAAAAACATTTAAATACAGCTTCAACTCCTCCCCGTGGTCATCTTTCTTACAAAATGCGTTTACAAAGAGTTAACACGTTAGGTTTAGGTTTATTATTGTCACATGTACCAAGATACAGTAAAAACTTTGTTTTGCATTTAGCCCATCAGATCAGGTACGACGTGTCTGGGGAAGGGACCCGATCCGAAACGTCCCCCATGCAATGAGTGTGTCATTATCCAGCAAGGTTAATTTGAGCAGTGCTGCGTGCAGACACAACTACATGGCGGGTTCAGAAACTGCGGATTAATTTCCCTCCGTATCTCGCTCTCTGCACATTCAATGGTTCTTTAAGCATACATTTTCCCACCACTAACACTAATAGCAGTAACAATTAGGTAACGATCGCATGCACTAACCACATCTAATCCGTATCCATCTCATGCACTGAAACCCCTCTACATGACCTTCTACCTGGTCTTAGAGCAGTCTCTGTGGCAATGATACCAATCGCAATATTGGGCTAGGAGCTCAGATACTTTATATATACCTACATTTACAACAAGCCAACCAAAACGTAAAAGATTTCTCATGGGATGTAGAAGACATCTAACACAAACAAGATTAGTTCTAGGGTAAGAAACATGACAGTAAGTAAAATGGTTTTAGAAGGCACCATCATATTGCAGGGGTGCCCCAGAACTCGCCAAAGGGCTTTACAGTTCATGATCTACACTTGGAGTCACAGCCTCATAATGTTATAAGGCCACAATATCATTGAGCCATGGAGAGCCAGAGAGAGACATAGCGTGCCACACAGTTATCGAGGACACACACGGAACTGGTTTACAAAGAAGACACAAATTGTTGGAGTAACTCAGCAGGTCAGGGAGCATTTCAGAAGAACATGAATAGATGACGGTGAGTGTGCCTGGGACTCTTCAGGGTCTGTGGAACAAGGAGTCACAAAGATTGAAGTCTTTTACAGGATTTGGCATTTGTCGTATAGGGCGGCACAGTGGCGCAGCGGTAGAGTTGCTGCCTTACAGCGCTTGCAGCGCCAGAGACCCGGGTTCCATGCCAACTACGGGTGCTGTCTGTACAGAGTTTCTAAATTCTCCCCGTGACCGCGTGGTCTTTCTCAGAGATCTTTGGTTTCCTCCCACACTCCAAAGACGTGCAGGTTTGTGGGTTAATTGGCTTGGTGTAAGTGTAAAATTGTCCCGCATGTGTGTGGGATAGCGTTTATGCGCGGGGATCGCTGGTCAGCGCGGACTGGGTGGGTCGAGGGCCTGTTTCTGCGTTGCATCTCTGAACTAAACTAAACTAAAGTTCAATATCAAAACATAGAAAATAGGTGCAGGAGGGGGCCCTATGGCCCTTCAAGCCGGTACCGCCATTCATTGTGATCATGACTGATCATCCACAATCAGTAACCCGTGCCTGCCTTCTCCCCACATCCCTTGATTCTGCAAGCCCCTAACAGTAGAGAAATAGCCCTCAAGACAATTATGGTAGTTCAGGCATAAAACTGAGTCCCAGAAATGTAAGTCCTGATAATCATCTTCAGCGTTTTCGGTCAGAGATGAAGAATCAATCCCCGGAGCAAAGAAAGAGCCAATCCTTTATATTATTTAAATGTGCGTAGAATAATAAATGTGGGACAAATCAGAAACAGATAGGGTGAGGGTTTAGTATTTACATTAACGACCGAGAGGAGGGGATGTATTGTGAGGGTAACACGTTTACTGACAATAAGGGAAGTAAGCGGAATGACATGCTGTGTTTAGACCACTGTGTTTCTGCAATGTGGATAGAGTGAGCGACTGGGAAAAAAAACAGGCAAATAGTGTTTTAACATGGGGAAAGCCTGAAGTCATGCACTACCTTCAGAGAAACCGAAAGACAGAATATTATCTCAATGTGTTGCAAGCTGGAGCAATCCGGGGGGATCCAGGCAGCATCGTGCAGGAATCACCAAGAGTTAGCAGGCAGGCACAGTGACAAAGCGGTAGAGTTGCTGCCTTACAGTAGGCATGTTACAATACCTACCTTTAGCTGCGCTGCAGTTCTGCCGCTCCCCGTGTGCGCGACTTTGGCGCCTTTGGGGGGCGGGTTTAAAATGCCGATTTTTTCTAGGCAGTCCAAATCAATCCATGTCGGGCGATTTCGTCGCTAAAGAGAAATCGCTCCGACATTTAATTCATAAAGGTATTTTTAAACTACGCTAGATTATTTATTAACTAGAGTAGTTTAAAAATCATCTTCTAAAGCTCTGAACGGTGACAGCGGAACGGACCTAACGTAGGCGATAAAAGAAGCTACACAGTTTATTTTTACATAAAAACTTGCTTTTTAGGAAGGCTTTAATCATATTTTCATGTTGCGAAAAGGGGACAAAAAAAAAGTATGAACCGGCTGTATTTTTCATACTGACTTCACCGCAAACCGCAACGTTCCAATCCACCGCATTGCACTAAAGCCCACTCGCTAGTTGATTTAAATGGCCATTAATTTACAGGCATTAAACACTAAATTCCTTCCATTTGGCCTATAAATTCATGAAAATGAGATTTTAAAATTATGTTATATTGTGGATTATTGTGTGAATGTTATTTGGACACATAAACCCCTGTCTCACGGTGCGAGTTGGCCCACGAGTGACCCCGAGTTTTCACTCGTGGTGATCACGTACAGCCAACGTAGTGGGAACGTCGGAACTCGCGCGATCAACTTGTCCACTCGTGGCGCTAACGGCAGGTACCTGTGAAACATGTTTGACTTTTTCCACGAGTCAAATTTCGTGGTCAAGTTTAAAATTGAACCATTTAAACTCGTTGTAATATCGTAGTGGCCCGTGCGTTAAGTTTAGTGATTCGTGCGTCTACCGTGGGAACTCTTTAATAGACACAAAATGCTGGAGTAACTCAGCGGACCAGGCAGCATCTCTGGAGAGAAGGAATGGAGTCGAGACCCTTCTTCAGACTTACCCAAAACGCCACCCATTCCTTCTCTCCAGATATGCGGCCTGTCCCGCCGAGTTACTCCAGCATTTTGTGTCTATCTATACTTTAGGTTCGGATATGATCAAGTCTAAGAAACGCAAACCAGACTACCTTCACATCAGAGAATCCTAATGTTCCTAATTTGGCCGAGGCACTTCACTGTCCGTGTGTAGGAAGGAGCTGCAGATGCTGGTTTACACCGACGATAGACACAAACATGCTGGAGTAACTCAGCGGGACAGGCATCGCCTCTGGAGAGAAGGAATGGGTGATGTTTCGGGTCGGGACCCTTCTTCAGACTCCCCGCTCATTCTTCCCTCGTCGATGTGAACTTGTGGGGGTGCGAGGAATCGGGCGTCGCTGGGTAAGGGGAAGAGAGGTTTTACTGCTGAATAATGCGCAACAGAAGCATGAAGTGGGGGTAAGGTCCGTTTAAACTATCTTGTCGTCCCCCCCCCCCCCCCCAATGTTGGGAGAGAGAGGGAAGAGAGTTGTGCAAACAAACCACAGGAGACTGCATCTTTGGAGGGAAATCATAAAATGTATAGGGATGTTTTGGGCCAGGACCCTAAAGGTTGACTACCCGTTTCGCAGATGCCGTTCCTAGCACCCCCTCTCACTCCTCCCCACCCATAGTCTTTGCCTTCTCCCAATTCCACCATCCCTCGCCCCCCCCCCCCCCCCCCCCCCCAACCTGTCCTCGCCTGAACTGCTGAAGATAACCGAGTGCTTTAAATGCGAATCCCGGACTGCAGCAACAACACACGCCCTGAGCGGGAGAGGAACTTGGTAACTCAAGAGCAAACGGGAGGGGAACTTGGTAACTCTGGAGACGATCTCGGAACATCGCAGATTACCATACCCGTGGGAACTCGCCTCAAACACTTGCACATCAACTTGGAATATCGTACACAACCACGAGTCTGTCACTCTGGGTCACTCGTGTGTCAACTCGCACCGTGAGACAGGGCCTTTAGGCAATTTAAAAAAAGTTTATCTTTTCTTAAGAAATGGATAGATGTTTAGATCTACTAATTGAATTTTGTAATTAGCTACAATTAGATAACTAACTAATTATATGCTTTAGTTTCAGGTCATCCAAGTAAGATTGTTTCATATTTGTTTCAGAATGCTTCAATCTATAATAACTGAAAATTTCATTGAATTCTCTTAATTTTTAAGTAAGTTATGGGCTTTTAACTGTTCTAGATCACAGCTTTTGAGTTAAGTCAATTGAAAGGCTATGGGGAACAAGATGCTAATTTCCGAGTATGAAAATGGTCATAGCTTTCTTAATACTGAAGATATGAAAGTGAATTAGGTGTCAAATTAAACTTCATTTTATGCTTTATCTGATGGGATAAATTGCAGACTTGATTTTTTAAATCTCAAAATTTTGTAACATTGCTACTTACAGCGCTGGAGACCCGGGTTCGATCCTGACAACGGGTGCTGTCTGTACGGAGTTTGTACATTTCCCCCCCCCCCCCCCCCCCCGAGTGCTCCGGTTTCTTCCCGCACTCCAAAGACGTACAGGTGTGTAGGTCAACTGGCTTGGTATAAAATGTAAATTGTCACTAGTGCGTGTAGGATAGCGTTAGTGTTCAGGGATCGCTGGTCGGTTCGGATTCGGTGGGAGAGAAGGCATGGGTGACGTTTTGGGTCGAGACCCTCCTTTAGATAAAGAAGTGTGAAGGTGGGAAACCAGGACAAAGGGAATGGAGATCAAGGAACATGTAGAACAGATCATTGTTAGCTGGGAGAAGATAACGACAAAGCAAACAGATAAAATGTAGCCGGACACAGTACGACTTGTCGGAGAACTGGGAAGGGGGAGTGATGGAGAGAGGGGGAAAGCAAGGGTTACCATTCTCCCTTCACCTCTGGGACATCTTTGGAGTTGCAATCCAGGCTGATGGAATGAAAACTTCTATTTTGGTGCAAGCGCGAGTAAAGATTGGGAAAGCTTGGCCCGTTTCCCGGTGGGCAAATTCTCATGCAAGCAAGACCGTAATTCATCGCAGGATGTCAGTAAGTTGGACACTTTTGATGAGAAACACAAAAAGGATTGCTGTTCCAGCAATAAGGAAAAATCACACCAGGGCATGAAGAGGTGGTCTATGGAACGTGAAGCTGAGGTCTGATGTGGGGCCAGTGTTATATGTACTCCTGGCATCAGACGTGTACATGAGGGATAGTACTCTTCCCGACAGTGACATTCCTTACTGTGGTGAACAGGTTCGTTTACTGGAAGACCGGTTCGCAACAATGACCGCACATGGAGGGCTCGTAATAGCGGCGCCAAACTCCAGAGCCAGACTCGGTCAATAGGTTCATTACTCACCCGTTCATTCTCACACCTTCTCCCTCACCCCACAGCGGCAATCCTCTCTCTTGCCATTTCCATCCCCAGCTTTCCTCAGCTTCCTGGATTTTACCATCCATCTTTAGTTTTCAGTTTGGAGATACAGCGCGGAACCAGGCCCTTCGGCCCACCGAATCCGCGCCGACCGGTGATTCCCGCACATTAACACTATCCCGCACACACTTACAATTTTAAATTACACCAAGCCAATTAACCTACAAACCTGTACGTCTTTGGAGTGTGGGAGGAAACCAGAGCACCTGGAGAAAACCCGTGCTGTCGCAGGGAGAGCGTGCAACCTCCATACAGACAGTGCTCTTGGTCAGGATGGAACCCAGGTCTCTGACGCTGTGAGGCAGCAACCCTGCCGCTGCGCCACTGCGTTGCCGTCTCGTCTCTTGTCAGTAATCTCCGCGTGTTCTGCCTCCCTCTCACACACTGTTTGTACTGGTTTGTGGTAACCCCACCTCACCATCATCTTTGAGTGTCCAGCCCTCCGTGCTTGCTTCCTCAACTCTTCCTCTCAGTGGAAACAGAGGCAGAGGAGGAATCCCAAATGATTCTTGCCACTGCTAATACTACTGATGCTACATGGCATTGTCGACAGAGACACCATTGATGCCGTCCACCAGTAATGCTTCTCTGTTGGGCGGTGGGGGCGCTGTAACCCGGCAGCCCTGCCAGCAGCGTGTTAGTTTTTTCTACTTTTTCAATTTTTTTAGTGTGTCTCAATGTGTGTTTTTAATGTTTCTCCGTGTGTCTTGTGTGGGGGGGTAAGGGGGAAACCGCTTTGGTCGCCTCCTCCACGGAGAGGCGAATTTTTCCATGTCGCCTCCCCCGTGGCCTAACATCAAGGATCGGTGCGGCCTTTCCCGGAGATGCACCCTGGGCTTCAGCTGCGGGCGCTGCGAGGACTCTTTCGTCGCGGAGCGGGCGAGCCCTCGCCGTGGATCGCCGGAGGGGAGCGCTCCGTTTGCTGGCCCGTGGCAGCCTGAAGCCGTGGTCTGCGGAGCTCCTGCTGGCGCTGCGTCCTGTGCCTGGGATCCCTCGTTGGGGACCCGGGAGGAGAAGACCTCCGACCGCCGGCCCGCAACCACCTTCTACCGTGGGCGCGGTGGGGACTTACCATCCGGAGCCTGGGGTTCCTCGCCGGGGTTCCCTGGAGAGGAGCTCTGACCGCCGGCCCTGCGGTCTGCGGTGCTTCTGGCTGCGGCGCGGCGGGGACTTTAGATCTTCGACCGCTAAGCTGCGGCCTACACCAACTTGAAGCCACGGTCTCCAGTGGGGAAGCACCGATTCAGGACTTACCTGGACTTACCTTGTCTGCACATCTGAACACCCGCAATGGAGGAGGTCTGGCCAAATTTTGTGCCCTCCACCACGGTGATGAATGCTGTGGTGGAAGTTTGTGTTAAAGTTTTATTGTGTATTGTGTGGTTTTTTTTAATTGTACCGCTGCTGGCAAATTCATTTCACTTGTACTTTATGTGCAAGTGACGAATAAAACTTGACTTGACTTGACTGTTGTAAACAGATAGTTTATTATAGGTTAGAGATACAGCGCAGAAACAGGCCCTTCGGCCCACCGAGTCCGTGCCGACCAGCGATATCCGCACATTAAAACTACCCTACACACATTAGGGGCAATTTACATTTATGCCAAGCCAATTAACCTGTACGTCTTTGGAATGTGGGAGGAAACCAGAGCACCCGGAGAAAACCCACGAGGGTCACGGGGAGAACGTACAAACTCCGCACAGATAGCACCCATAGTCAGTGGCTCTACCGCTGAGCCACCTTGCTGCCCACCATAGCGGCAGAGCTGTTGTAACACAAACACACCAAGGTGGAGAATTAAAACAGAGCCAGAGACCCAGGTTCCATCCCAACCTCAGGGCCTGTCTGTGTGGAGTTTGCACTTTCTCCCCATGACCGCTTGGGCTTCCTCCGGGTGCTCCGGTTCCCTCCCACATCCCAAAGATGCGCGGGTTTGTAGGTTAATTGCCCTCGGTAAATGTTCCTGTGTGTAGGAAGTGGATCTGACAGTGGGATAACATAGAACTAGTGCGAGCAGGTGTGGACTCAAAGGGCTGAAGGGCCTGTGTCCATGCTGTATCTCTACACTAAACTACAAACAGAAAATAGGGCAGGGCAGACAGCATCTGTGGAAAGATGAATGGAGCCACTATTTCAGTCTGAAGGCCCTTTGTCTAAAGTGGAAGAGAACAAGAATGGAGACAAAGGAGACTGCAGGTGTTGGAATCGCCAGCTGAGCGCTCAGAATGCTGGAGGAATTTAAAGGGTCAGGCAGCATCTGTGGAGGGCATGGAAAGGCAACATTTCAAGCTCTGATCTTTCTTCAAGCATAGTTTTAATTTCTTGACAGGTATAGCGAGGTATAGTGAAAAGCCTTTGTTCCCTGCTAACCGGCCAGTGGAAAGACTATTCATGATGACAATCGAGCCATTCACAGTGAATAGATACATGATTGGGGTGGAAGATTGCAACCTTCACGTGGTCCGCCCTGTCTCGACTAATGCAATCAACTCGGCGTGCACAAACGGAAGATCAAATAGAACAAGTTGTTCAACAACTCTAGGCTGTGCACGCCATACGAAAGAAGAAGAAGAAGATACATGATGAGGGGTTGCATTGGATGCACAATGTAGAAACAGGCCATTCTGCCCAACCAGTGCAGGCTGGTGCTTATGCTCAACCAAAGCCTCCTGCATTTGCAAGTCTAAACCTGCAGATTGATTAGTAGGACCGGTTGTTACAATCCCAAAGATTTTGCACTACATTCTTGGGGATGACCACTAGGTGATTTGGTAATGCCTCCTGTATTTGCCAGTCTAAAGGGCCTGTCCTACAAGCATGCAACTCCATGCGATGAGCGCGACCTAACGTGGTCGCTTGAGCCGTCCGGCGTCGCGGGGCCGGTCCCACTTCGATCGCCGGAGCCGTGCGGAATTGTGCGGAGTTCGTCCCGACATCGCGCGGGGCTCCGAAAAACTGACTATGTTCAAAAATTCCGCGCGGCATCGGCTTGTCGGCTCGCTGTCGCCTCGACGCATTACACACCGTCTCGACATCGTGCCTCCGTGAACCTATCTGTAGGTGCCTCTGTGACCCTCTATGTGTGTGGCTCCGTAGCCCTCTGTGTGTGTGTGCCTCTGTGCCCCTCTCTGTGTGCCCCTCTCTGTCCTGGCGAACTTACCTTAAGACTTCGCTCCAAGTTCGCCTCACTTTGCGCCGCGATGCGCCACTCACCCAACCTCCGCGGGGCCATCACTGCCGGTTTGGTCGCGCTTGCCGCATGCAGGCGCATGCTGGTGGGAACGGCCTTGTATAGGGATCACCCGACCTCACTGAGAGGGAAGGCTCCAAAATTCAGTCCTCCTCCTCTGTTGTCCTCCCGTGGTCGGGGGGCTCCCGAACCCCCCGCTGTCGCCTCTACGGGCGGCCCGATGTTCAGGCCCGCTCGCCGGGGTGATGGAAGTCCGACGTCGGGACTGGAGGACATCCTCAATGGCTTGGACATCCGAATCGGCCGCCTTCTACCGGAGTCCGCAGCTCCCGAAGTCCACAGGCCGCGCTGGGCGCAGATTCAACGCTGGCGGCCCTCGGCAAAGAGCCCCTGGACTCCGCCATGTTGAAGTCAGCGCCACCCGCGCTGGATTAGTACACACATGGGAGGAGGCTGGGGATTGTGGTGCTGGTACGTTTGCACACATTTGCACGTTGGTGAGAACGTGCTGAGAGAATGGTGCAGCTGGGCTTGTAAATCTGGAGTTTAGAAGGATGAAACATATAAGATTGTTAAGGGTTTGGACACGTTAATCAGTCTGAAGTAGGGTCTAAGAGTCTCGACCCGATACATCACTCATCCTTTTTCTCCAGAGATGCTGCCTGACCCTCTGAGTTACTCCGGCACTTTGCGTCTATCTTTGCCCTTGAAGACAAAGTGGGTTTTTTTCTGCTTTCGGCCCTTGAGCATCAGAGTCAGTGCCGGCAGCAACAGACTGACTGCTTCACACTTGGTTATGACATGGTTCCTAATTGTTACGTCTAAAATAACTTGGTTAATGGTGCTGTTAAAATATCCGTCAAGGAATGTCACAGAGATGAGCTACATACCATCAACAAGCAAGTCTTGTCTTCAATGGCAAGATATTGTATACTTATAGCAACAAAGACGGAGGCCGTTTGTCCCACGGAGCGCATGCTCGCTTCCAGGGCTACAAACCATATGTGGTGTGTGGGTGTCATATGTGTGTGTGGGTGACATGTTCGTAGGTGTGAGATGTGTGCGTGTGAGATGTGTGTGTATGTATGTGTGGATATATATGCGTGTGTGTGAGTGTGAGTGTGTGTGTGTAGTGTGTGTTTGTGTGTGTGAGACGTGTGTGTATGAGTGTGAGTCATGTGTGTCTGTGTGTATGAGTGTGAAACGTGTATATGTGTAAGATGTGTGTGTGTGACGTGCAGTGTGTGTGAGACATGTGTGTATGAGTGTGAAATGTGTGTGTGTGTTTGATGTGTGTGTGTACGTGTGTGAAACATGCGTGTGTGCATGTGAGTGTGTGTGTGACATGATGTGTGTGTGCGTTTGTGTGAGTGCGAATGTGTGTGCGTGCGTGCGTGGTGTGAGTGCGTGTGTGTGTGTGTGCGTGTGCGTGTGAGTGGTGTGTGAGTGCGTGTGTGTGTGTGTATATATAGGGACATATAACAATAAAACACTCTTGATGATACAGAATAGTTACATGGTGATGGAGTAATAGGTAGAAAAGAGGTTCAGAAGATTAGAACACATGTATCGGAGGATGGTCTATCCACCTCCAGTAAGAGGACACACAATCGCCACTCTCTGGTGCCATCTAGTGAGGAGATAAACATGTGACAAGGCACCAAGGTGTACTTGCACGTCGACATACAGTGGTTACCTCAGGTGTGACCTTCAGATTGGCCATCAGGCCATTCCTCTTGTACATTCTGCCGCTGCTTGTCAAGCAGTCCTTAGTTGAGCCTCAGCCAGTGACGACACATAATAGATGGACAATCCCTGCAGAAGAAAAGAGAAACAATGGGTTTAAATGAAGACTCTCAGTAATAGTGCCAGGCAGCTGAGCCGTCTCTGCTTGTTTCGTGTCTGGGTGGGTTAGATTACAGGGGGGTTGGTTTTCCTAGCAGTTTCCAATGTTAAATTTGCCTTTCCTCTTTGAGCAGGTTGGTGGTGCAGCGGATAGAGCTGCAGCCTTGCAACACCAAAGACCTGGGTTCAATCCTGACCTTGGGCGCCGTTAGGGTGTAGAGTTTGCACGTTTTCATAAATGCAGCCAAATTTGCAAACAAATATTTTTGGCCACGAGACACATATTTAAAGATGTGGAAAATAAATAAATAAAATCTGATTCTGATTCTGAAATGGTTGAAATAAATTTTAGTTAGAACGAGTTTTGTTTTTGTTCAAGGTTTCAGTATCTGCTCTTTGTCTCTTTTTCCTGGCGTTGCTGCAAATTTCTCTCCTTCGGGCCTTCGGATCAGTGATGCAGAGAAAGATCTTCGCTGCTAGTTGATAGTTCCCTGAACGTGGAAAGGGAGTAACGAAAGGCTTTCGATAGGTGGGGGCATCGAAAATAAGAGTTGTGACGGGTTCCTGATGTACAGTACAATGATTAGACCGCCCTTGCAGCATTGTTCACAGTTCTGCTCACCACACAACTATCTTCTTGCTTCTAATACACCTATAAAATGCTCTACAACTCTACACGTGTTTCACAGTGGAAATGAAAAAGTTGTGCCCTGTGTATGGGTGGCACAGTGGAGCAGCGGGTAAAGATGATGCCTCAGGGCGTCACAGACCCGGGTTTGATCCAGACCTCGGGTGCTGTCAGTGTAGAGTTTGCACGTTTCTCCCTGTGACCATGTGGGGTTTTCCGGTTTCCTCCCACATCCCAACGTTTGGAGTTTAATTGGCCCTCTGTAAATTGCCCGGAGTGTGTAGGGAGTGGATGTGAGAGTGGGCTAGCATAGAACTAGTGTGAGCGGGTGATCGATGGTCGGCGTGGAATCGGTGGGGCGAAGATTCGGTTTCCATGTTATGACTTTAAACCAAAACTAAACATGGCGTAGAAACAAAACTGCAAACGCTGGCTGATGCACAAAAGGACCCACGGTGTGGGAGCAACTCAGTGGGTCGGGCAGCATCTCTGGAGAACATGGACAGGCGACATTTCTGGCGAGACCCTTATTCAGATTGATTGTAGAAGAGGGAGAAGTTAGCAGGAAAAGGGGAAAGGCAGGACAAAGCATGGCAGGTAACAGGTGGACGTAGGTGAGGGGGGTTTTAATATACAGTTGGTTTAAATAAAGGCCAGTGATAAGAGCAGAAGGTGCGAGACAGGTTTGAAGAGTTGCGGATTGTGAAACCAGAGGGAGGAATGTAGTGATGGGGGGGGGGGGGGGGGGGCAGATGCTGGAGGATCTCAGCGGATCAGGCAGCATCTTTGGAGAGAATGGACAGACGACATTTTGGATCAGGACTCTTTTTCAATTCTACGCTATGAAATGGCTGAGAGAAGAAAGTTTAGTTTGGATGAGTTTTGTTTTTTGTTCGAGGTTTCAGCATCTGTGGTATCTCTTTGTCTCCTTTTCTCCCTGTTGCTGCAAATCTATTTATTTCCCTCCAAACACAAAACTTGTGTGAACTTAAATTTCTTCTTCCAGCTGCCTCGTGGCATAGAATATTTCCCATCTTCCTCACGGCCCCTGTGTTACACGAATAGATGTCAGCATTCCCCTTGAACAGTTTACAATAGACTTTCGAGATACAGCGTGGAAACAGTCCACCAAGTCCACGCCGGCCGCTATCCTACACACTAAGGACAATTCTCCATTTTTACCAAAGCCAATTAACCTACAAACCTGTGCATCTTTGGTGTGTGGGAGGAAACCAGTGTACCCAGAGAAAACCCACGTGGTCACAAGGAGAACATATATACACCGTACGGACAGCACCCAAGGTCATGGTCGAACCCAGGTCTCTGCCGCTGTAAGGCAGCAACTCTACTGTGCTGCACAAACACATTCCTGCCCATCTAATGCTCCATGTACGTGAGGTATAAAGCAACAATGTATGGCGAATGCCTCCATCCCCTCCATGGTCTGTCAGTGGAGGGCGGCTACATCTTAAGGTTAACAACGTCACCTTTTTCCAGGCATAGTTCCAGATATTTATATCAAATACAGATGGACAACCTTGACCCTGGGAACAATCTTCATGAAGAGCGTTGCTAATCCTGAGCCAATTTGTTTGATGAAGAACACATTTACAATTTCAACGCACACATTAAATTCTTCCCTTCGATGAATTCTCCCTTCTGATGCCACAGTTGTGCATGCTGTAATCTAGCGCGGGACCTTCTGATACCTGGAGCAAATGTGCCCTCTGCAGGAACTCCTCTGCTAATGCAGCTTTCATCTTTCCATCTTCGACATAAGGAACTGTCGGTGCTGGTCTACCAAAGACACAAAATGCTGGAGTGACTCAGCGGGTCAGGCAGCATTGCTAAGAAAAGTCACAAAACGTCCCTGACCCAATGAGTTCAGTTTAGAGGTACAACGTGGAAACAGGACCTTCGGCCCACCGAGTGTACAAAGACCAGCGATCCACATGCACTAGCTCTATCCTAAACACAAGGGTCGATTTACAGAAGCCAATTAACCTTCAAAACCTGAACCGTCTTTGGAGTGTAGGAGGAAATCGGAGCATCAGAGAAAACCAACGCAGCTCACGGGGAGAACGTGCAAACTCCATACAGACAGCATCCATAGTCAGGATCGAACCCAGGTCTCTGGCGCTGTGAGGCAGCAACTCTACCACTGCGCCACCGTGCCGCCCCACATCTACTTGCCTACTGAACAGTAAAATGGAAACACGAGACACTGCAATGCCTCAGGTATTTTAACCTTTTTTTAATGATCATGATGAATTAAAACAATTAAGATACGTGCAGAGAATGCTGGAAATACGCAGCAGGTGAGGCAGCATCTGTGGCAGGTTAAACCGAATTGTCCAAACACGCAGAAAACAAGGAACTGCAGATGCGAGTTTACAAAAACAGACACATAGTGCTGGAGTAACTCAGCAGGACAAGCAGCATCTCTGGAGAATAGGGATCGGCGATGTTTCGGGAAGAGACCCTTTTTCAGACTCTGTTCAGCCGGGTACAGTGGTGCAGCTGGGAGAGTTGCTGCCTATCAGTGCAAGGTTCCAGGGTTCAATGCTGACAACGGGTGCTGTCTGTACAGAGTTTGTACCTTCTCCCCGTGGGTTTTCCCCAGGTGCTCCAGTTTCCTCCCACACTCCAAAGACGTACAGGTTTGTGGTTTAATTGGCTGTAAATTGATTGTAAATTGTCCATGATTTGTAGGATAGGGCGAATGTACAAGTAATACTTGTCGGGGTGAACTCGATGGGCCGAAGGGCCAGTTTCCGCGTTGTATCTCTAAAGTCTAAGATAAAATCCAAAGTAGAGTAAAGGTGTTGGGGTGGATGAGTGGTGTGGCCAGGTACCCATCCAAAGCAGAGAAAGCTCCATTAATCTATTATCATTCTCTATGAATCTTTCAGTTTACTCTGTCCATTTACTAGCTTCCACTCCTGTAAACAGATCGCCCGGGTACCCAAGATTCCAGAGCGTTAAGGGCCTGTCCTACCAGCATCCGACTCCATGCGATGAGCGCGATCAAACTAGAAGCGGGGGGCGCGCGGAGGTCGGGTGATCCCCTGTACAGGGCCGTTCCCACCAGCATGCGCCTGCATGCGGCAAGCGTGACCAAACCGGCAGCAGGGGCCGCGCGGAGGTCGGGTGAGTGGCGCAACGCGGCGCAAAGTGAGGCGAACTTGGAGCGAAGTCTTAAAGGTAAGTTCGCCAGGACAGAGAGGGACACACAGAGAGGGTCACGGAGGCATGACGTTGAGGCGGTGAGTAATGCGTCGAGGTGACTGCAAGCCGACAAGCCGTTGCCGCGCGGAATTTTTGAACATGGTCAGTTTTTCGGAGCCCCACGTGATGTCGGGACGAACTCCGCACAATTCCGCACGGCTCCGGCGATCGAAGTGGGACCGGCCCCGCGACTCCGGACGGCTCAGGCGACCACGTTAGGTCGCGCACATCGCATAGAGTTGCATGCTGGTGGGACAGGTCCTTTAGCTTCAGCACCACCAGATTCAGGGACAGTTTCTTCCCAGCTGTTATCGGGCAACTGAACCATCCCAGCACAACCAGAGAGCAGTGCTGAACTACTATCTACCTCTTTGGTGACCCTTGGACTGTCCTTGGGTCACCCTTTGATCGGATTTTGCTGGCTTTACCTTGCACCGAACGTTATTCCCTTATCACGTATCTCTAATCACGTATTGTCTGTCTGCCTGCTGACTGGTTAGCACGCAACAAAAAGCTTTTCACTGTACCTCGGTACACGTGACAATAAACTAAACTGAACTGAACTGAGACCTGGCTGTGGCCTCGAGAGACGAGCTTGTACCAATAACTTTGGGCTCAGAGACAAATGTTCTAAGGTCAAACACAGTGGCTGCATTTGGAGAAGAAAATAAAATCAGGTATTTATCACACAGACTGGGTAATCTGGGTGCATAAAGGTTCAGGCAGCATGAAGACAAATATATCAGGTTGCCCTGAATATAAACACTGGAGAGGACAGATTTGGAATTTTTAATTTAATATTGTTCCTTTCCAAAATTGCATTGGGAAATGCAGCTTTTTTTGTTGGCAGGTCAACTCCGTAATTACTGAAAAATCCCTCGACAGGGAAATTACACGTTGCAAACAAATTTCAGTCATAAAACTGTAACGTGGAGCAATAGAAACAATTGGTATTAGGAAAATTACACCATGTGGAAATGATTGTGGTGCAGACTGCTGCTGTTGAGGCACATGTCGTCACAATGGACAAACACAACGGCAGCTGCACAGTGTGCAGGCAAGAACTGCAGGCGCTGGTTTAAATCGAAGATAGACACAAAATGCTGGAGTAACTCAGCGGATGAGGCATCATCTCTGGAGAGAAGGGATGGGCGACGTTTCGGGTCGAGACCCTTCTTCGGGCCGATGTGAGAGGAGGGAGCGGGACAGAGATAGAATGTAGGCGGAGACAGTAAGACTGGTGGGAGAACTGGGAAGGGGATGGGGATGGAGAGGGAAAGCAAGGGTTGCCTCAAGTTAGAGAAGTCAATGTTCAGACCGCTGGGAATGAAGAGACCGTTCCTTTCCTAACTTCCTGGCCAACCCGTCCCTTCCCACCCAAACCACCCCCTCCCCAGGTACTTAACCCTGCAACCATAGGAGATGCAACACCTGTTCCTTTACCTCCCCCTCGACTCCATCGAAGGGCCCAAACAGTCTTTCCAGGTGAGGCAGAGGTTCACTTGCACCTCCTCCAACCTCATCTACTGCATCCGTTGTTCCAGGTGTCAACTTCTCAACATCGGCGAGGCCAAGCGCAGGCTCGGCAATCGTTTCGCTGAACACCTCCGCTCAGTTCGTCTTAACCTACCTGATCTCCCGGTGGCTCAGCACTTCAACTCCCCCTCCCATTCCCACACTGACCTTTCTGTCCTGGACTTCCTCCATTGTCAGAGTGAGGCCCAGCGCAAATTGGAGGAACAGCACCTCATATCTTGCTTGGGTAGTTTACACCCCAGCGGTGTGAACATTGACTTCTCTAACTTCAAATAGCCCTTGCTTTCTCTCTCCATCCCCCTACCCCTTCCCAGTTCACCCACCAGTCTTACTGTCTCCATCTACATTCTATCTTTGTCCCACCCCCTCCCCTGACATCAGTCTGAAGAAGGGTCTCGACCCGAAACGTCGCCCATTCCTTTTCTCCAGAGATGCTGCCTGCCCCGCTGAGTTACTCCAGCTTTTTGTGGCAGCTACACAGTGTCGTACACACTCGGGGAATCATTTATCGATGTTGTTAGCTCAACTGTTCGAGACACAGCAAGGAAACAAGCTCTTTGGTCCACCAGGTCCACACCAACCAATGATCACTAGATCTACCCGACAGACTACGGCCAATTTACAGATTTGTAAATTCTGACAATTAACCTACAAGCCTGTACGTCTTTGGAGTGTGGGAGGAAACTGGAGCACCCGGAAAAAACCCAAGCGGTCACAGGGAGATCGTACAAGCTCCGTACAGACAGCGCCCGTAGTCAGGGTAGAACCCCGGTCTCCAGTGTTGTAAGACCACAACTCCACCGCTGCACCACCGTGCCTGGCCCGGAATGCATCAATAGTCACGTGGACCATTTGAGGATTTCTCACTGGGGTTTGTGAGAGGCTGGAACTCACCAGCTAGTCCAGAGTTGGAGGGAGAACCTTGGTGGTAAAATGGATGAGCAGCTGATGTACTGTAAACTAAAAGGCTACTGAGAAAGAGCTTATGGACCGGTCCGATGAGACCTTGTTTTTGTCCAGCATGGGCTATATGGACCCAATCATGTCCAGCATGGGCTATATGGACCCAATCATGTCCAGCATGGGCTATATGGACCCAATCATGTCCAGCATGGGCTATATGGACCCAATCATGTCCAGCATGGGCTATATGGACCCAATCATGTCCAGCATGGGCTATATGGACCCAATCATGTCCAGCATGGGCTATATGGACCCAATCATGTCCAGCATGGGCTATATGGACCCAATCATGTCCAGCATGGACTATATGGACCCAATCATGTCCAGCATGGACTTTATAACCCCAATGATGCCCAGCTTGGACATCAAAGTTCAGCATGCAGTATGTGGGGCTAATGGTCAGCATGATCTATATGGGCCAATAATGGTCAGCGTGGACTATATGGACCCAATGGCCACCTTCTTTGCCTGTCTATATCCAACCCTGACCTGGCAAAATATCTCTACATTCTGACACAATTTTTTAATAAAGTTTATTTTGTTTCAGTTTAGTTTTAGGGAAAAGCGTAGAAACAGCCCCTTTGGCCCACTGAGTACGGCCAGCAATCACCCATACGCCAGTTCGATTTTGTTTTACACAAGCCAAGTGACCTACAAACCCTCAAGTCTTTGGAGTGTGGGAAAAATCTGGAGCGCCCAGGGTGAATGTGCAAACTCCGTACAGACAGCACCTGTAGTCAGGATCGAACCGGGGTTTCTGGAGCTGTGAGGCAGCAGCTCCACTGCCGAGTTACTGTGCCGCCCGTTGTTTATCGTTGATTATGGACACATAGAGCGTCCTGAAATCATACAGCGTGAAAACAATCCCTTCAGCCCAACACGTACGTGTCGACCAAAAACAGCCCCATTTGCCCGTGTTTGACCATTGCCTTGTGAACCTTTCCTATCCAATCCCCATCCATCCCATGATAGTGTCATTGTCTTTTCCTTAAATGGACCACTTGATGCTTTGAATTGGGTACAGCTGCTGACAAGCAGGGTTAGTGAGGCACTAGTACAGCTATAATAAAACAGCTCAACTACCAATTACTTATGTACAAGTAATTCGGACCGTTCTATTGAAAATGTTGCTTTTCTAAAACATCGCCTTTGATTAGAGAGGGTTTAATTTAGGACAAGGCTACTAAACACAGGGTTCAAAGTTCGTGGCTATTTCAGCACATTCATCCGTTTATTAAATGGGTTTATAATGGTGAACAATTTATGTTGACACTCGATTGCCTCCCACAAGAGTCTAATCAATCCTGATTTTCTCTCTCCAGCCACTCTGTTTGACCTTAGAACAGATGCAAGAAGCTAGATAACTCCGCGGGTCAGGCAGCAACTTTAGTTTTCCTTTTTTTTTGGTATTAGAGATAGTGTAGAAACAGGCCATTCAGCCGCCGATTCCATGCTGACCAGCGATCACCCCGTACACGAGCACTATCTTACACACGAGAGACATTTTACTATTTTCAGCGTAGCCAATTACAGCTACAAACCTGAAGTCCTTTAGGATGTGGCAGGAAACCGGGGCACCTGGAGAAAACTCACGTGGTCACAGTGAAAGAGCCAATAGTCAAATCTAGAATGGAGTCGTTCTTCTACAAAATTATGGACTAGTAGAACAAAAAAATGGCTCGATGCCAAGTCTGAATGACTTTGTAAATTATATGGAACACAATATGGGCGACAGGTTGTCTTTTCAATAAAGACATTAAGATGGCAGCCTGCAGTAATAACATGTGCTTCTTCAAGACCATAAAGAAACCAAGATTTTAAAAAAATAGCTGACATTCCAGAGATAAGTAATAACTTGTCATTGGATGAGCTTGATTTGGACCCAGCTTTCCTATATTGTGAAAGGCTACAGAATCTTTCAGTCATGCCATATTCAGACTTGGTAGGAGTTTTTTACTGATAACATGTATAATTGTGCTAACTGTCCTTTGTCATGTGAGTGGGAGCCCGAGAAGCACTGAGCAACGTTTGTGTAGATCTTTTGCCAAAGAGTCTGGAGAAAAATGCAAGGGTCCCTGGTACGCTTTATTCCGAACAGCTCCGTCACAGAGGACTCTGTGATTTACGGACTGTTCCCAGGGACACATTCAGAGACTGACATCGAGTGCTGCTGGAGGGTCATCAACTCGGTGAAAGACGCCCTTTGGTCTGCCCGAGCATTGTTCACCACCCAGCAGAGTGAGATGTCCGTCAGGGAATGTTGCCGACTGGCCCACTGCAGACTGCAGGAGACGTGCTGAGGGACGCACTGAAGCTCGGTGCAGCCAACGCCAAGGCTCGGTGGGGGAGGGCCACAGTCTAGGGTCCTTCCGCTGCTGGACATGGGGGGCACGGTATGGTGGAGACGCCCCTCAAATTAAGGGAAGGTATCCCACGCTAGTGGGCCACATGAGTGGCACGGGTGGGGGACACATTTGTGAAATTTGGGGAAAAGAAATGTCTAAACTGTATTGATCAATTTGTATAGCCTCCGAAAATGTCGGATGGATTTTCCGCAAGGTTCATGTATTGTATATATTTATCATTTGAATAAAGTCTATTTTGAAATTTTAAAAAAAAGTATATCTTTTGCCACTCTCGTCTGATGAATCAATTAAAGATTGCCAAGGTTTTACCTTTAACAGTTTTGTTGCTATCTGCTTTTAAGAAACAAACTTTGACACCAGGAAGATCGTACAAACTCCGTACAGACAGCACCCTTGGTCAGGATCGAACCCGGGTCTCTGGCGATGTATGGCAGCAACTCTATAAGGCAGCTGCGCCACCGTGCCACCCATTTTGGGTCAGGACTCTTGTTCAGACTCTGGACCTGAAATGTCGCCACTCTAAGTTCTCCAGAGATGCTGCCTGACCGGCTGAGTTGCTCCAGCACTTTGGGACTTTTTCTGTAAACCAACACCTGCAGTTCCTGGTTCCTACTCTGTTTGACCCGATTAGAGAGTCATTGAGTGATACAGTGTGGAAACAGGCCCTTCGGCCTAACTTGCCCACACCGGACAACAATGTCCCAGCTACACTAGTCCCACCAGCCTGCGCTTGGTCCACATCGATAGATGATAGATTTTTCTACATCCAATTTACAGAAGCAGCAGGTCACAGGATTTTCCGCCCTAAAATTTTGGCTAGACATTTACCACCAGTCCAGATATTTCCATCCACAGACCGTAAATTGTTCATCATTTATAAATAGCGTGTATAAAATTGTTGGCAGACAAGGAAACTGCTACCTTTCAAATATGTTAGAATCCTAAATAGCAAACAGAAATTATGCAGTTTAATGTTTAGTTTAATTTAGTTCAGAGATAGAGTGTGGAAACAGGCCCTTCGGCCCACCGAGTGCATGCAGATCAGTGATTCCCATACACCAGCAATATCCTACACAAATAAGGGCCAATGTACTATATTTTTTTTACGGAAACCAATTGACCTACAGACCTGTACATCTTTGGATTGTGGGGGGGAACCGGAGCACCCGGAGAAAACCAACACTGTCACAGGGAGAACGCACAAACTACGTACAAACAGCAACCCTAGTCAGGATCGATTCCGGGTCTCTGGTGCAGTAAGTCAGCAACTCTACCGCTGTGCCACCGTGCCGCCCAAATTGTACAAGTGGAACAGATTGAAAAGAAGTGGACAATGTCAAAGTGGAGAAGATTGCTGCCACCACAGGACAGTCACACAGACACGGCATGGGGGGGTACAGTGACTAAGTTGGGTAGGTATAGTTTAGTTTAGCGATACAGCATCCAAACAATCCCTTCGGCCCACCGAGTCCACCATCGATCACCCATTCACACCAGTTCCATGTAGTCCCTCTTTCTCATGCACTCTGCACACTAGGGGCAATTTACAGAGGGCCAATGAACCTACTAACCCGCACGTCTTTGGGATGTGGAAGGACAACGGAACCCCCGGAGAAAACCCATGCAGTCACAGGGAGAACGTGCAAACTCCGTACAGACAGCACCCATAATCAGGATCGAACTTGGGTCTCTGGCGCTGTTAGACAGCAATTCTATCACTGCACCACTGTGCTGCCATAGTGTCGTTTGTTGTCACGTGTAGCGAGGCGCAGGGAAAAGGTTTTTTAGTGCGTGCTATCCAGTCAGCGGAAAGACTGTACATAATTACAATCAAGCCGTCCACAGTGTACAGATGCAGGATAAAGGGAATAATGTTTAGTGCAAGATAAAGTCCAGTAAAGTCCGATTAAAGATATTGCTTTAGAAAATACTTCAATCTGCACCGATTTAAAAATATTAATACATATTGCCCGTCATGTGGTTACGAAAGTGGGATAACATAGAAGTAGTTTAGAATGGAGATGTGGAGGAATTCTTTTGGTCAGAGGGTGGTGAATCTGTGGAGTTCATGTGGATAATAAAATGAAGGCAATTAAAAATCGGGGACTGAGAGTGGATTTGCCAGATATGAACTGTATCCAACCTTTCAAACAACCTAAGATAGACACAAATGCTGAAGCAACTCGGCGGGACAGGCAGCGTCTCTGGAGAGAAGGAATGGATAATAAACAATAGGTGCAGGAGTAGGCCATTCGGCCCTTCGAGCCAGCACCGCCATTCAATGTGATCATGGCTGATCATCCACAATCAGTACCCCGTTTCTGCCTTATCCCCATATCCCCCTGATTCCGCTATTTTTAAGAGCCCTATCTTGCTCTCTCTTGAAAGCATCCAGAGAACCTGCCTCCACCGCCCTCTGAGGCAGAGAATTCCACAGACTCACCACTCTATGTGAGAAAAAGTGTTTCCTCGTCTCCGTTCTAAGCGGCTTACTCCTTATTAGAAACATAGAAATATAGAAAATAGGAGCAGGAGTAGGCCATTCGGCCCTTTGAGTCTGCACCACCATTCAAGAATACCAGAGATTCACCACTCTCTGTGTGAAAAATGCTTTCCTAATCTCGGTCCTAAAGGAATTCCCCCTTATCCTTAAACTTCTCCCCATATCCCCTGAATCCACTATCTTTAAGAGCCCTATCTGACTCTCTCTTGAAAGTATCCAGAGAACCGGCCTCCACTGCCCGTTCAAGGCAGAGAATTCCGCAGACTCACAACTGTGTGTGAAGAAGTGTTTCCTCGTCTCCGTTCTAAATGGCTTACCCCTTAATCTTAAACTGTGGCCCCTAGTTCTGGACTCCGCCAACATCGGGAACATGTTTCCTGCCTCTAGCGTGTCCAAACCCTTAATAATCTTACATGTTTCAATAAGATTCCCTCTCATCCTTCTAAATTCCAGTTTATACAAGCCCAGCAGCTCCATTCTCTCAGCATATGACAGTCCCGCCATCCCGGAAAGTAACCTTGTGAACCTACGCTGCACTCCCTCAATAGCAGGAATGTCCTTCCTCAAATTAGGGGACCAGAACTGCATACAATACTCCAGGTGTGGTCTCACTAGGGCCCTGTGCAATTGCAGAAGGACCTCTTTGCTCCTATACTCAACTCCTCTTGGTATGAAGACCAACATGCCATTCGCTTTCTTCACTGCCTGCTGTACCTGCATGCTTACTTCCATAGACTGATGTAGAAGTACCCCCAGATCCAGTTGTACTTCCCCTTTTCCCAGCTTGACACCATTTAGATAGTAATCTGCCTTCCTATTTTTGCTACCAAAGTGGATAACCTCACATTTATCAACATTAAACTGCATCTGCCATACAACTGCTCACTCAACCAACCTGTCCAAGTCCCCCTGCATTCTAATAGCATCCTCCTGAGCCAACCAGTTTTGTGTCATCTGCAAATTTGCTAATGTTAATGTAATCCTTTCATCTCAATCATTAATATATATTGTAAATAGCTGTGGTCCCAGCACTGAACCTTGCGGTACCTCACTAGTCACTGCCTGCCATTCTGAAATGGACCCGTTAATCCCTACTCTTTGCTTCCTGTCTGCCAACCAATTTTCTATCCATGCCAGCACTCTACCCCCAATACCATGTGCCCTAATTTTGCCAACTAATCTCCTATGTGGGTCCTTATCGAATGCTTTCTGAAAGTCCAGGTACACTACATCCACTGGCTCTCCCTTGTCCATTTTGCTAGTTAATTCCTCAAAAAAGTCCAGATGATTAGACAAGCATGATTTCCCCTTCGTAAATCCATGCTGACTCGGACCGATCCTGTTACTGCTATCCAAATGTACGGCTATTTCATCTTTTATGATTGACTCCAGCATCTTCCCCACCACCGATGTCGGGCTAACTGGTCTATAATTCCCCATCTTCTCTCTCACGTCTTTCTTAAAAACCCTTCTTCGGACACAACCTTGAAACATTCCACACTCCCTTTGTGCAGGACTCAGGTGTGGAGGTGCGGGGTGTGCTGACAAGTGCCCTGCAGACAGACAGACGTCCGTAGAGTCACCTGCACCGTCCCGCCATCATCTTCAGCCATCTCCAGAGGAATGTAGCTGTTGTGATTCACTGGGTCAAATACAAGAGGGAATAGCTTTGACAGGGACAAAGTTTACAGGAGACATGCAGGGCAAGCTTTGTTGCTACACAGAGGCTGGTGAGTACCTGGAACATTTAGTTTCATTTAGTCTCCTTTAGTCCAGTTTAGTTTTTATCACGTGCACCGAGGTACAGTGAAAAGCTTTTGTTGGGTGCTACCACTAAGTAGATACAATACACAATGTGCTGATGAACATGCTGTTGGGATGGTGGTAGAGGCAGATATGATAGCGGCATTTAAGAGGCTTTCAGGTAGGCACATGGACATGCAGGGAATGGAGGGATATGGATGATGTGCAGGCAGAGAGCGGTTTAACTTGGCATCATTTGGGGAAAGAAGAAAATAATGGAGTAGGCATATTACCTAGAATTGAAAACAACTCCTATCCATGTTCTCCAGAGATGCTGCCTGACCCACTGTGTTACTCCAGCACTTTGCGTTCAACGCAGGACTCCAGCACCTGCAGTTCTCTGTATCTTGTCTAGAACTTCCTTAAAATGGCCCTGCAATCATTGTGGGCCAAAGGGACTGATCCTGAGCTATGCTGATCTATGTGTTGGAAGGAACTGCAGATGCTATGTTTAAACATAGTCCCCGCCTACATTTTACCTATGTTTGCTTTGTTGTCACCTTCTCCCAACTAACAATGATCTCTCTATTCTACATTTTCCTTGATGTGCATTCCCTTTGTCCTGTTTTCACCCCTTACACTTCCTTATCTATACACTTCCTCTTCCATGTACTGCCCATTCCCCTGACATCAGTCTGAAGAAGGGTCTCGATCTGAAACGTCACCCATTCCTTCTCTCTAGAGATGCACACTGTCCCACTGAGTTACTCCAGCTTTTTGTGTCTATCAATGCCGTTCTATGTTGCCACAAGAAAGTGCAGATGCTGAATTATTATGTAGAACACAAAGTGTTGGAGTAACTCAGCGAGGCAGGACATGGATAGGTGTTGCTTCAGTTCGGGACCTTTCTTCAGTGAATTAGTTCAAAAGCAGGATCCCGGATGGTCCAGACCCGAAATGTTGTCCATCCATCTTTCAAGTAAAATATGTAGGAAGGAACTGCAGATGCCGGTTTACACCGAAGATCGACACAAAATGCTGGAGTAACTCAGCGGGACAGGCAGCATCTGCAGAGAGATGGAACGGGTGACATTTTCGGTTGAGACCCTTCTTCAGACTGAGAGGGGAGAGGGAAACGAGAGATACAGACGGCCTTTACAGAGAGATTAGAACAAAAGAAATGAAGGATATGCAAAAAAGTAACGATAATCACGGACAGTCCATTGTTAGCTGTGGTCTGGGTGAAAATGAGTTGAAGACAATAAAACTCACCAGGACACCAGCGATACTAGGGTGGGGTGGGACGGAGAGAGAGGGGGGATGCAAAGATGACTTGAAGTTAGAGAAATCTTTATTCATACCGCTGGGGTGTAAGCTGGGCCCTCTGCAGTTTACATATCGGGCCAATAGATCTGTGATGATGCAGTCAACCTGGGCCTGCACGTCATCCTACAGCACCTAGACCGCCAGGGGACCTATGCGAGGATCCTGTTTGTTGATTTTAGCTCTGCATTCAACACCATTGTGCCAGAGCTACTACACTCCAAACTTTCTGAGTTGACTGTGCCTGAACCCCTCTGTCAGTGGATCACCAACTTGCTGACAGACAGGAAGCGGCATGTGAGGTTGGGAAAGCACATCTCGGACGCGCAAATGCTCAGCATAGGAGCACCGCAAGGATGCGGACTCTCCCCTCTCCTTTACTCTCTCTACACCAACGACTGCACCTCCACAGACACTTCTGTCAAGCTTCTCAAGTTTGCGGACGACACAACCCTGATTGGACTGATCCAGGATGGGGAGGAATCTGCCTACAGGCAGGAAGTGTCACAGCTGGCGTCCTGGTGCCGTAGCAACAACCTAGAGCTCAATGCTCTTAAGACAGTGGAATTGAAAGAAGACTTTAGGAGAGCTCCCCCTCCCCTCACCATCAACAACACCACAGTCACATCGGTGGAGTTTTTTAAGTTCCTGGGAGCCATCATCTCCAAGGACCTTAAGTGGGGGCTACCATCGACTCCACAGTCAAAAAGGCACAACAGAGGATGTACTTCCTGTGACAGCTGAGGAAGCACAATCTGCCAAGGGCAATGATGGTCCAACTCTACACGGCCATCGTAGAGTCTGTCCTCACCTTCTCCACCATGGTCTGGTTTGGCTCAGCCACCAAGCACGACACCTGGAGGCTGCAGCGAATCGTTCGATCAGCAGAGAAGGTTATTGGCTGCAACCTTCCCTCCATTGATGAACTGTACACTGCAAGGGCCAGGAAGCGAATGGGCAAGATCATCTCTGACCCCTCTCACCCTGGCCACAAACTCTTTGAATCACTTCCCTCTGGAAGGCGACTCCGGACTGTCAAAGCTGCCACAGCCAGACATAAAAACAGTTTTCATCCACGAGTAGTTGCTCTACTCAACAGCCAAAAATCTGTAGCCTCCCTTTGATATGGTACTTTGTTGGTTCACATGCTCGATCAATGGTGTTTTATCATTAATGTTTTATTATTATTAATGTTTAGTGTTTTCTGAGTCAGTCGTAACTGTCACTGTATGTCATGTTGTTACTTGTGGGAGGAGCACCAAGGCAAATTCCTTGTATGTGAACACTTGGCCAATAAACTTACTGGCTTACTAACTATTTTAAATCATCTTATGGTGCATGTTAAAACCTGAACCTCTTGCCTCAAACCTGCTTCTTGATTCCCCGACTGGGTAAAAGCCTGTGCATTTACCCTATCCATTACCCTCATGATCTTATACACCTCTAAAAAAACAACCCACATCCTCCTGCGCTCCAAGGAATAAACTCGCAAACTCTCCTTATAAAGGAAAGCAGCTTGGAACACTGAATTTTTTCACAATTAATTGCAGTTTAATTGCATGTGTAATTTATGTGTGTGTGTTATCTATGTGCCTGTAATGTTGTAACAAGCAAGATATTCATTGTACCAGTATCTGAGCATACTTGTATATATGACAATAGACTTAACTAGAAAATTCGAAAGCCGTATCTTGTTTAGCATTCAGTAGACGCAATGAGCAAGGACACCCCCAGAGGGCGACGATGAGTTATCCACTGAGCTCTGAATCACTGCAGTTTTAGTTTTAGTTTTGAGATACAGCAGGGAAACAGGCCCTTCGGCCCACCGAGCCCACGATGACCATCAATCATCCATTCACACTGATTTACTTTAGACTTCAGAGATACAGTGTGGAAACGGGCCCTTTGGCTCATTGAGCCCACGTGGACCAGTGATCACCCCGTACATCCCACATACTAACATTATCCTACACACTGGGGACAACTTACAAAATTTCGCCAAAGCCAATTAACCTACAAACCTGTACGTCTTTGGAGTGTGGGAGTGTTGTTCTAGGTTATCCCGCTTTCTCAGCCATTCCTTAGACCTCAGAGGCAATTTATAGAGGCCAATTAACATACCGACCCGTACGTCTTTGGGATGTAGGAAGCTAACCAGAACATCCAATGGAAGTCTAAGCAGTCACAGGGAGAACGGGCAAACTCCACACAGACAGCACCCGAGGTCAGGATTGAACCAGGGTCTCTGGCGCTGTGAGGCATTGATTGGGGAAAATTGTTAACTTGATTCAAAATGTTTTTAAAGTCCTTGAATTCAGTCAGACGATTAATCAACGTTGCCTCTTTACAGGAAGAGTACAGGTGGCACGGTGGTGCAGCGGTAGAGTTGCTGCCTTACAGCGACAAGAGACCCGGGTTCGATCCTGACTACGGGTGCTGTCTGCACCCATTGTACATCCTCCTCATGACATGCGTTGGTTTTCTCCAGGATAGAAACATAGAAAATAGGTGCAGGAGAGGCCATTCGGCCCTTCGAGCCAGCACCGCCATTCATTGTGATCGTGGCTGATCTTCGGTTTCCTCCCACACTCCAAAGACAGACAGGTCTGTAGGTTCATTGGCTTGGGTGTAAATGTAAATTATCCCTAGTGTGTGTGTGTGTGTGTGTGTGTGTGTGTGTGTGTGAGATAGTGTTAATGTGCGGGGATCGATCACTGGTCGGTGCGGACCCGGTGGGCCGAAGGGCCTGCTTCCACACTGCATCTCTAAACTAAAGCAAAAATATGTAGAATTTCACTCTCTTGTTTTGCAACTTTTGTTTACTGCGACACTTTGATATATCATTCCCTGCCGTCCACAGACTTCCGTTCCTCTGCAGCGCCGCTTTGATCAATACCAGAAATATCCTTTGATGATCCGGCACCGCTAAACAATTCACTTTGATTCGAGGGCCTGTTTGAGATGCAGATGGAGATGCTGTAGGAAGGAGACAGGGAAAACTGGACCAAGGCATATAAAGGCTCCATTTACAATGTGGTACAGACTGGCAATTTATCCTGAGTCCAAATGCCAAACACCCTCAATAACACGTACAAATTAATTGAAGTAACTATTAACAAAGATTTACATATTTAATATTCCTATTTTCGGACAGTTTAGCACATGATACAGGATTCAAAAATCACTATTTGTGCCCCACACAATTAAAAGGTCTCAGATCACAAAGACTTAACTTATTTGCGCACTGATATCTTTTACAACTTAGCAAATATTTAGCTTTTTAATTTGATGAGAAAAAATACATTGGTTAGCCAGAGATTTGGATCAAAGATGGGAAGTTGATTTGTTACTTGATTGGTTTATGGGTTTGATGGGTATAGTTGAATTTAGGTGAGAGAAACGGCATGGAAACAGGCCCTTCGGCCCACCAAGTCCATGCCAGCCATCGATCACCCGTTCACACTAGTTCTATGTTATCCCACTTTCGCATCCATTCCCTGCACGCCAGGGACAATTTACAGAGGGACCGATTAACCTACAAACCCCCCTTTGGGATCTGGGAGAAAACAGGAGCACCCGGAGGAAAACCAAGCGGTCACATGGAGAACGTGCAAACTCCAGATAGACAGCGCCCATGGTCAGGGTCGAACCCGGGTCTCTGGCGTTGTCCGACAGCAACTCTACCGCTGCTGTTTTGTGCTGAGAATATTTTGGCTTTAATGAAACGTGATTTCCAGTCATCGTCAAAGTAGAGAGAAAGCCGAGTCCATCTGACAGATCAGCCTCTCCACCATCAACTCCATCTACACTTCACATTATCATCAAAGACCAGTTTCACCCTGGCTATTCCCTCTTCTCCCTTCTCCCTAGGCCAAAGATACATGAGCTTGAAAGCACATGCCACCAGATTCAGGAACAGCTTCTTCCCTGCTGCTGTTGTCAGTCATAGAATCATAGAATCAGTGACGTTTCGGGTCGAGACCCTTCTTCAGACTGTTGTCAGGGGAGGGGGCGGGACAAAGATGGATAAACGCGGCTCAGCACTTCAACTCAACTTCCCATTCCCAATCTGACCTTTCTTTCCTGGGCCTCCTCCATTGTCAGAGCGAGGTCCAGCGCAAATATTTTGCTTGGGTAGTTTACACCCCAGCGGTGTGAACATTGACTTCTCTACATTTTGTGTCTACCTTCGATTTAACCAGGCACGTGCCGTCAGGGTAGGCAAGGTAGGCACTGCCTATCCTGACTAAAATTATAACATGGTAATGTCTAAATGTAAATAGTAAAGGCATGGGAGAATTATGCTTATGTAAGAGACCAATCTCTTATGTAGGCATAATTCTCCGTGCCTTTCATCCGTAGCGCTTGTAACACGGGAAGCTCTGTGCAGCCCACGTGCCGTCAGCGCTGCCTGAAGCCGTCAGTTTCAAGCGGGGCTGAAGGCAGCAGAAATTCTGCCTTTGCAGCACTGCGCAGGCGCATCAGTCTACTGCGCATGCGCAGCGCATGTTTCTTGGCGGGGTTTTCAAATATGGTTTGTCGTGTACCAATGATGTGGTAAGTACATTTTGTGTTTATGTTTTTAAATACCATATTTCGCGGGGTGTGGGGGTGGGGGGAGAGCTCCTTTCACAGCGTTTGGGGAGTCTGGCCCGGGGAAAAGTTGCGGGAAGGGCACGAACGTTCTGAAGGAGGGGATTGGGATAATGCCACTTGCGACGCTCCTTACACGGAGGCGTGGAATGCCACCACTTTGAGGCCGGGGGAGGGGATAGAAGTAGCTCGGGTGGCTGAGCGGCTGCCGGGCCGGACAGCGGAACCAGCCACCACCTCAGCTCCTTCTGCCGGTCCCCGCTCACCTCTAGCAGCTCTCCGTCTAAAAACCTCTCTCCTGCCGCTCGCTGGCCTCACATGTCCTTAAATTCCGACAGCGCGATTGAGGTTACTCGGCTGTGGGAATTTAAGGATTTGCAGGAAGCCGCAGACGTGAGCGAAGTCGGCGAACGGCAGGTGACAGGTGTTCCGACGGAGAGCACTGCCAAAGGTGAGCAGGCCGGCAGAAGGTGCTGAAGTGGCGGCCAGATCTGCTGTCGGGTCCCGGAGGCCGCTCCCCGAGCTGCTTCTATCCCCAGCTGCAGTGCATGGCTTCGTGCCTGGAGAGCTGCCATAGCGGTGAGTGAGTTACTGGCAGTATCCCCGACCCCCTCCTTCTCAACACTCGTGCCCTCCCCACAACTTTACCCCTGGCACAGACTCTCCACACGCTGTGAAAGGAACTGTTCCCCCAATTGGTCTAGGACCGGGAAGCCTAGGAAGGGCAAATTGAAATGTCACTGGTTTTTATTTATTTATTTATTTAACGGAGAGAACAATCTGCACATGCGCAGTTTAATTTTTTTTTAAAGCGGACTGAGTGCCTACCCTGAGTAATTACTCACGGCATGTGCCTGGATTTAACCCAGCATCATTCCTACACTATCTACTGAACGGTCCTCTCACGAGTTAGGGTGTAGTCCTGTTCTTCCAACCTGCCCATTGCCGGCCTTGCGCTTTTTCTTTGTAACTGTAGCACTTTAACATAATATTCTGCACTCGGATATTTTGCTCTTCGCTGGACCTGTTGCACCTGTGTGTGGTTTGATGGTACTCATGTACTGTGTGATTAAACTGGATAGCCAGCTGCCAAAGGTTGTCACTACATCTTGGTACAAACCGATACCAAAGGGACAGAAAGGGTGCAGTTTATCTAAAATTGGAACATGCAACGTTGACGCCTTTGGGTTGTCGACTACCCCAGGTGGAATACAAGAAGCTGTTCTTCCAGTTTGCATTTGGCTTCACTCTGGCAGTAGAGGAGACAGAGGACAGACAGGGCGGCACGGTGGAGCAGCAGGTGGAGCCGCAGCCTGACGGTGCCAGAGACTTAGGTTCGATCCTGACCTCGGGTGCTGTCTGTGCAGAGTTTGCATGTACTCCTTGCGACCACTTGCACTAAATGTTCAAGTGCACTTAATCCTTTATCTGTGCACTTGATTGTTGTCGTCTGTAGTTTTTCCTTTGACTGGACAGCATGCAAGTGGCGGAGTGGCGGCGCTGCTTGGCAGCTGCGGCTCACCTGCAGTCCGTCTGTCTTTTATTTTATTTTTGTCCTCGTCCCTGTTTTTGGTGTTTATTTTTGGTTTGTTGGGTTGTGTATGTGTGTGTGGGGGGGGGGGGGAGGGTGGGAGAAACGGGGTTTTAGTCTCTCCCTTCGGGGGGATGCGACTTTTCCTGTCGTGTCCCCTGACACCGTCTCCGTCTGTGCTGAGGCCCTGGTGACGGCTTTCCAGCTTCCAGCGGCGGCGGCACGGCCTTCAGAGCTTCAGCGGCGACCTGGCTTCCGGCGGCGGCCTGGGTTTCGGGAGCTGCGGTGCTCCAGCGGCGGCCTGGGTTTCGGGAGGTGCGGTGCTCCAGCGGCGGCCTGGCTCCCTCTGAGCTGCGGTGCTCCAGCGGCGGCCTGGCTCCCTCTGAGCTGCGGTGCTCCAGCGGCGGCTTGGGTTTCGGGAGCTGCGGTGCTCCAGCGGCGGCTTGGGTTTCGGGAGCTGCGGTGCTCCAGCGGCGGCCTGGCTTTCGGGAGCTGCGGTGCTCCAGCGGTGGCCTGGCTTTCGGGAGCTGCGGTGCTCCAGCGGCGGCTTGGGTTTCGGGAGCTGCGGTGCTCCAGCGGCGGCCTGGGTTTCGGGAGCTGCGGTGCTCCAGCGGCGGCCTGGCTTTTGGGAGCTGCGGTGCTCCAGCGACGTTCCTGCGGCGGGCCCTGTGGCGGTGTTCCGGCGTCAGCGGTGGCGGCGGCCTGGATCCCCTCAGCGCAGAGGGAGAATAAGGAGGGGAGAAAAGACAGAGACCCTAAGACTTTTGCCTTCCACCACAGTGAGGAGGTGTTTGGTGAGCTCACTGTGGTGGATGTAAATTTTGTGTTTATTGTATGGTATTGTTATTTTTTATATATGTATGACTGCAGGCACGAAATTTCGTTCAGACCGAAAGGTCTGAATGACAATAAAGGCATTCAATTCAAACAAGAGCTTTTCAATGTACGTCAATATAAACTAACCTAAACACATGGGTCTCTTTGGGGTGCTCGATTCCCTCCCACCTCTGTAAGAATTATGCGTTTGTAGGTTAATTGGCCTCTAGTGTGTAGGGCATGGATGAAAAAGTGGGATAACATGGAACTAGAGTGAACACGTGATTGATGGTCAGCATGGACTCAATGGGCTGAAGGGCCTGTTTCCGTGCTGCATCTCTAAACTAAACCAAATAACGGAAGGCTGATGCGGGAATGGGAAGGGGAATTAAAAGAGATGAGAACATGGAGCTGCAAATGGCCATTGTGGACGGCAAAGCTGCCGCCCAGCCTGTGTTTGGTCTCACCGATGTCCTAAAATGCTTCACAACAACGCTTGAAGGGAACTCATTCCGTATCAGAGATACACAAGGACACTCACAGGAGACATCAATCAGCATGATGCATGCAACACAAAGCGGTGGCCAAAGGCCATGTGAAGCAGAATAATACTGTCAGAATAAATGCTGGGGAGGATAATGGCCAATGTCGTAATGCTGAATGATGCCTTTAATTCAAGATCTGAACGCCTTCGGGTTTTGACGCAGTTCCTCAACATGGAACAGCTCCTCGGGCTAGATGTTTGGCTTGTTTGATGTTCTGCGGATGGAAGGAATGCCGCATGATCAAATATTAAACATGGTCGATACTCATAACCCTGGGCGGAAATTAATGTCGGCAGAGGAAGCACAGGCGACGTGACCGACCTGATCACACTCCAAGGCCAAGGAGCGGAATTAGGCCATTCGGCCCATCAAGTGTGCTCCACCATTTGATCATGGCGGATCTAGTTTGCCCTCACAACCCCATTCACCTGCCTTCTTTTTACGAGAATGATCCCAGGAATGAGTGGGTTAACATATGTTGCGCATTTGACAGCACTGGGTCTGCAATGTAATTGTCTGAAGATCATAAGTTCTAGGAGCATAATTAGGCCATTTGGCCCATCAATCATGGCTGATCTATCTCTCCCTCCTAACCCTATTCTCCTGCATTCGCCCCATAACCCTGACACCCGTACTCATCAAGAATCTATCAATCTCCACCATAAAAATATCCATTGACTTGGCCTCCACCGTTGTCTGTGTGAATGAATACCCCAGATTCTCCACTTGATATCTAAAGACATTTCTCCTCATCACATTTCTAAAGGTACGCCCTTTATTCTGAGGCTGTGGCCTCTGGTCCTAGACTCTCCCACAAGTGGAAACATCCTCTCCACATCCACTCTGTCACATCTCCTGGAGCGTAGCTGCTCTGTGCATCATCTTCTGCCACTGCACATAGCTTTCCAGATCTTCGTTCGACCCAGTGCCTCTCTGTATCTTTAGTTGAAGTTCAGTTTAGAGATACGGCAAGGAAACGGGCCCTTCAGCCCACCTAGCCCACCAAGCAGTGGTCACCCATTCATACCCATTCTATCCTACATACGAAGGACAATGCACAGAGGTCAGTGAACCGACAAACCTTCTTTGGAATGTGAGAGGAAACCGGAGCACGCAGAAGAAATCAACACTGTCACAGTGAGAACGTGCAAACTCTGTACGGACAGCCGCCATGGTCAGGATTGAACCAGAGCGCCTGGAGCTGTAAGGTAGCAACTCTACCGTTGTACCACTGTGCTGAACGTGACTGGCAGCATCAGAGCAAAGGGCCATTCTGTTATTCAGACCTGCACATCATTCAACAAGATTAGCAACGTGGAGCTGCTGCCTCACAGCGCCAGAGACCCATGTTCGATCCTGACCGTGGGTGCTGTCTGTACGGAGTTTGCACGTTCTCCCCGTGACCGCCTGGGTTTCCTCCCACACTGCAAAGACGAACAGGTTTGTAGGTTAATTGTTTTTTTGTAAATTGCCCCTAGTGTACAGGATGCAAAACGGGGATAAACAGGGGAAGGGGAGGAATGGGTGGGAATCCTGTTGGGGACCAGGGAAAGGAAGGGGGAGCTGGATGTTGTTTGCGGGCCAGTTACCTAAAATTGGAGTATTCAACATTTACACTTATGCAGAAGGGCAGAAATAGTGGTCTGCACATCTGACCATCATGAGGTTGACTTCCCACGCCACCAGTCTCATCCTCGTCTAGGACCGTCTCTTCCGTGAGCGGCAGGTGTGAGTTACTATGGCGAGTAATGAAATGCAAAGGCATCGGGCCAATCTTTGGAGGCCTACCAACGGAAGAGGCCCCGCAGATTTCAGAGACATGATGAAGAGGTACCAAGAGAGAAGGTGTTTAAGAAGGAACTGCAGATGCTGGAAAATCAAAGGTAGACAAAAATGCTGGAGAAACTCAGCGGGTGCAGCAGCATCTATGGAGCGAAGGAAATAGGCAAAGTTTCAGGCCAAAACCCATCAGTCTGAAGAAGGGTTTCGGCCCGAAACGTTGCCTATTTCCTTCGCTCCATAGATGCTGCCGCATCCGCTGAGTTTCTCCAGCATTTATGTCCACATTCACATATTATTTCTGCTTTAAATTTCTCACAAACTAAACATATTCACCAATCAAGACACGATATATACCACAATGACATGCAGCAAAATTATAATACAATATCTCAACTCTTTTTACATATTGCAATTAATGCAATTTCTATTAGTTCTTTCCACTTCCAAACAAAAATGTGTCAACAAATCCTGGACCATGGTAACATATATGCTTAACCATACACACTACATGATGCTGCTGCACCCGCTGAGTTTCTCCAGCACTTTTGTCTACCAAGAGAGAAGGCTAAGACAATGGGCATCCCTGCCTCCAGCAGTGGACAGTACACACGTCATCCAGAGCCAATGGTTTGTCCCAGCACCTTTCCACTATGGAAAAATATGTACTGTTCATGGGAACCACAAGTATATAGCAGTGTATTTTTGATCAGAAAAACATCTTCCATCCACTCTCACAGGCTGAAGAATGTTTTAACTGTGAACGGCCTCTTCCGTTTAGTTTAGTTTAGTTTAGCTCAGTTGATACAGTGCGGAAACAGGCCACCGAGTCGACCAGCAATCATCCATACAACAGTTCTATCCTACACGCTCGGGATAGTTTCCAGAGGCCAATTACCCTAGAAACCCGGAGTGTGGGAGGAAATCAGAGCACCCTGAGAAAACCCACATAGTCACGGGGAGAACGTACAAACTCCATAGAAACAGCACCCGTAGTCAGCATGGAACCTGGGTCTCCGGTGCTGTAAGGCAGCGAGCGGCTCTACCCACTGCGCTCTCCCAGTTACAACTAAAGTTTTGGTTATGATCATTGTGTGAGTCATCGAGTCAAACTGCTTGGGAATAGGCCCTTCGGCTCAACATGTCTTCATTTTAATTGATTGAAAGATACAGCATGGAAACAACAGGCCTTTCGGCCCACTGGGTCACACCTGACCATCGATCACCCGTTCATACTCATTCTGTCATCCCTCATTTCGCATCTACTCCCCACACCAGGGCTGACTAACAATGTCCAATGAAGGTACAAACCCACACATCATTGGGATGTGGGAAAACTGCAATAGCTGGAGGAAACCCATGTGGTCACCAGAAGCGTGGACACACACACACACACTCAACCCCCCCCCCACACACACCCAACCCCCCCCCACACACACACACACCCACCCCCCCCACACACGCACACACCCAACCCCCCCCACACACACACACACACACACACCCAACCTCCCACACACACACACACCCAACCCCCCCACACACACACACACCCCCCCCCCACACACACACCCAACCCCCCCCACACACACACACACGCAACCCCCCCCACACACACACGCAACCGCCCCCCACACACACACACGCAACCCCCCCCACACACACACACGCAACCCCCCCCACACACACGCAACCGCCCCACACACACACACACGCAACCCCCCCCACACACACACACGCAACCCCCCCCACACACACACACGCAACCCCCCCCACACACACACACACGCAACCCCCCCACACACACACACACGCAACCCCCCCACACACACACGCAACCCCCCCCACACACACCAAACCCCCCCCACACACACGCAACCCCCCCACACATACGCAACCCCCCCCACACACACGCAACCCCCCACACACACGCAACCCCCCCCCACACACACACACAAACCCCCCCCCCACACACACACACACGCAACCCCCCCCACACACACACACACGCAACCACCCACACACACACACACACGCAACCCCCCCCACACACACACACGCAACCCCCCCCACACACACACATGCAACCCCCCACACACACACACGCAACCCCCCCCACACACACACGCAACCCCCCCCACACACACACACGCAACCCCCCCCCACACACACACACGCAACCCCCCCCCCCACACACACACACACGCAACCCCCCCCCCCACACACACGCAACCCCCCCCACCCCTGCATGGAAGGTCTATCCGCTGCGCCACTATGCTGACCCTGAAAGAGAAATCCTTTTATAAAATACCCACCTTTCTCCACCTTCTCAAAAATGCCTTGCATATATTGGTAATAACTTACGCGACAATTGAATACCACTCTACAGTTGGGCAACTGGTCTATGCATGGTCTTTCACACACTACACGATGAAAGGCCACAAATCAGTTTCAGGCAAGACTTCTGGCAAATCCTTGCTCTCATGTTAACTATTGTAAAGAAGGGTCCTGACTCGTCCCATCCACCTTCTCCAGAAATGCTGCCTGACCCGCTGAATTACTACAACATTGTGTGTCTTTTTTTTAAAACAATTTGTCCTCTTGGTCAAAGGAAATTTAAAGAGATATATTTTGAAGGAAATATACTATGAAATCGTAGCATTTTAGTTTATTACTGTCATGTGTATGTGTGCGGCACGGTGGCGCAGCGGCAGAGTTGCTGCCTTAATGGCGTGTGAAAGTGGGACAGGCACTTAACAGCGCCAGAGACCCTGTGACCGCACAGGTCTTCTCCAGGTTCTCCAGTCTCCCCCTACACTCCAACAGTGTACAAATTTGTAGCTTAATTGGTTTTGGTCCCCTAATTTGAGGAAGGACATTCTTGCTATTGAGGGAGCCCAGCGTAGGTTTACACAGTTAATTCCCGTGATGGCAGGACTGCCATATGCTGAGAGAATGGAGAAGCTCGGCTTGTACACTCTGGAGTTTAGAAGGATGAGAGGGAATCTCATTGAAACTTATAAGATTGTTAAGGGTTTGAACTCGCTAGAGGCAGGAAACATGTTCTCGATGTTGGGGGAGTCCAGAACCAGGAGCCACAGTTTAAGAATAAGGAGTAAGCTATTTCGAACGGAGATGAGGAAACATTTTTTCTCACAGAGAGTGGTGAGACTGTGGAATCCTCTGCCTCAAAGGCCGGTTCTCTGCCTCAGAGGCAGGTTCTCTGGATGCTTTCATGAGAGAGCTAAATAGCAGAGTCAGGGGATATGGGGAGAAGGCAGGAACGGGGTACTGCTTCGGGATGATCAGCCATGATCACAGTGAATGGCGGTGCTGGCTCGATGGGCCGAATGGCCTACTCCTGCACCTATTGTCTATTGTTTCCATTTTTTTTAAATTGTAAATTGTCTGCGGTGTGTCAAAAGACCCGTTTCCACACTGTATCTCTACAGTACTAAATAAACGTTATTCACATTATTCCATTCATCATGGATCTGTACACTGTGGACGGCTCGATTGTAAGCATGTATAGTCTTTCCACTGACTGGTTAGCGCGCTACAGTAGCTTTTCACTGTACCTCGTTACATGTGAACTAAACTATGAAGGACTGAGGTACAGTGAAAAGCTTTTATGTGGCATGCAATAACAGGATAACAGGTACAACATTCGGTGCAAGATAAAGGTTGACAATGTCTGATTAAAGAGAGTCCAAAGAAATCTGAGCTTTCTAACGCGAGCACATGCACAGAACACAATCCACATGGACCTGGGTTTGGGCTCGGTATTTGGGATAATCCCGTGGGATCCTGAATCAAGCAGAGCTGGGATCAGATCACAGGTCAATGAAGGGTTAGATTTCCAGAACCGTCACAGACTATTTAAAGAAAGCAAAATTGGTTTTGCTGAGAATGACACAGGAATAAAAGAATTAAGACACAAAAAGCTGGAGGAACTCAGCGGGACAGGCAGCATTTCTGGAGAGAAGGAATGGGTGACGTTTTGGGTCGAGACCCTTCCTCAGTGTTACTCGGAGTTACTCCAGCATTTGTATATCTATCTTCGGTTTAAACCAGCATCTGCAGTTCCTTCCGACACAAATAGGTTGAGTCAGCGTGACTGCTCCGCTGTTGAGTCAAATCACATCACAATTCTGACCTTGGCCTCCGTTCCACATTGCTGCCCGTTTCCCATAACCTGCACTTCCCGAACAGTTCAAAGCAAAATCCACTCAGTGAGTGGGATGGCAAGGAAGGTCAGCCAAGAGTTGTCCAAACGTGACGTGCTGGCCAAGTACCGCCGTGGGTGACTGTGGCCAAAGTGGCACGAGGTGCAAGGACAATCTGCTCCCCGAGGCAGAATAGTCTCCCTGAGAAACGGGACCACAACACAGGTGCGTCCCCTCATCCACACTAAATCAGCAAATTAACACTGCGGTGTATTAACTATTTTAGTATATTACCACGTTCTTCCCTGCAAGCATCAGGCTATTAAATACTACAACCTCCAAATAAGCTCTGAACGACTAGAACTGGGGGGCATTAGCTTTGCAGTGGGTGTGTACTGAAAGTCACAGATGTATACACACACACATATATATATATATATATATATATATATGTATACACCCGTGACTTTTAGTCTAAAGAAGGGTCTTGACCCAAAACTTGACCCATTCCTTCTCTCCAGAGATGCTGCCTGGCCGGCAGAGTTACTCCAGCATTTTGTGTCCCTCTTCGGTTTAAACCACCATCTGCAGTTCCTTCCTACACATGCATATACATACACACACACACACTGAACTTTTTTTTCTCTCGATTACCATATTCTTTACAGAGTACTACGTTTACATATCCTGCTGAGCTGCTGCAAGTAAGCAATTTGTTGTTCTATGTGGGACATATGACAATTAAACACTCAGAAAAAGGTTAATTCTCCTCCACTGCCAGAGTGAGGCCTCACACATACTGGAAGACCAGCACCTCATATACCGCTTGGGTAGCTTGCAATCCAAACCTATGAATACCGAATTCACCAACTTCTAGTAATACCGTCCCACTCCCCGCTTCTCTTCCCCCTCCCACCCGGGTGTGCACATATTTGTCCCACCATTTCCCTACGTCCCCTGTACCTTCACCTCACACTCCGAAGCCCCCATTGCCTATTCATCTCCCCTCTTTCCCCTTTCCCTTCACCCATATCCCAAACCTCTCATATTTTGCTCTGTAATAAAATGTAATAGAAAATTACATGTGGGTGGATGGAACAAGCTGCCAGAGGAGGTAGTTGAGGCTGGGACTATCCCATCGTTTAAGAAACAGTTAGACAGGTACATGCATAGGGCAAGTTAGGAGGGATATGGACCAAGCGCAGGCAGGTGGGACTAGCGTGGCTGGGACATGTGTGGGCAAGTTGGGCCAAAGGGCCTGTTTTTACACTGTATCACTCTATGACTATACAAGATAATCAAACTGAGGGGAAACAATTTCATCTCAGCTGTTCTGCGGAGACATCCAACCCCAATACCGGTAGTTCTGCTGGAACTCAATAGTTGCAATCAAAAGCCATCTTGTGGTCAAGAACATGGTTCTGCTATAAAGCCATTGTGTCAAGGGCGGAGATGGGTGCGAGTGGTTGGAGAGTTTCAGACGACCACCAATGGGCCTGTCCCACCGCAACTTTTTCGGAGACTGCCGGCACCTGTCATAGGTTGTTGCAGGTCGCCGAAAATGTTCAACGTTGAAAATCCAGCGGCGACCAGAACAAGGTACGACTCTTTGGGCGACTGAGGAGACAACTCACGACCATACAGGCGACAACCTGGCGACATGTCGCGGGGTGACGCCTCTATGGTCGTGAGTAGTCGCCCCAGGAGTCGTGCCATGTTCTGGTTTTCAACATGTTGAAAATTGTCGGCAACCTGCTGCAAGTATGACGGTGCCGGCAGCCGCCGAAAAAACCATTAAGGTCCTGTCCCACTTTCACGACCTCTGCCGAGTTTGCCCTTGACTCATACTCGCAGCATGGTCGTCACAAGGTCGTAGATAGGTCGTAGGTAGTTTGTGATGCTACTCGTAGGTACTCGTGGCATCAAGTAGGTCAGGCCGTTTTGCTAGCATGATGAAAAATGTCCACGAGTAAAAAAGATTGTGAATTAGTTCATGAAAGTGGGACACGCCCTTTACTTGCAGAAATACAAATAAAGATAGCTATTATGAAGACCTATATTTTAATAATTATTTGTTTGCAATTAATAAATTATTAATAAATGTTATTAATAATATCCAATTATACCTATGATAATTAATAATTAAAGATGACATATTTAATGATTAAATATTATCTACAATAGTTGTCTTTATTATAGACAGTACAGATCTATATGAACATAGAAACAGAGAAAGGATGCAGGAGTAGGCCATTTGGCCCTTCGAGCCAGCACCGCCATTCAATATGATCATGGCTGATCATCCACAATCAGTACCCCTTTCCTGCTTTCCCCCCCCCCCATATCCCTTGATTCCGTTAGCCCTAAGAGCTAATTCTAACTCTCTCTTGAAACCATTCAGTGAATTGGCCTCCACTACCCTCTGCGGCAGACGATTCCACAGATTCCCACTCTCCCAGACCTAAATAGCCTACACCTTACTCTTATATTGTGACCCCTGGTTCTGGACTCCCCAAAATGGGTAACATTTTTTCTGCAGAGAAAGATATCCTTTGGAGAAATATAAAGGACCTATATTTCTCCCATAAGTCCAGAGAGAGAAATAACTTTGTGTTTCGTGGAGTATTGTTGCACAAGTATCAATAGAAGCGATTCATGTCAATTTCAATGACTAATCAATGGGTACAGAAACGATTTACGAGGATGTTGCCAAGACTAGAGGGTCTCAGCTACAGGGAGAGGTTGAGTAGGCTGGGTCTCTATTCCTTGTAGCACAAGAGGATGAGGGGTTATCTTATAGAAGTGTACAAAATCATGAGAGGAATAGCTCGGGTATTCCTCCAAGAGCCTCTTGCCCAGAGTAGGTGAATTGAGGACAAAAATATATAGGTTTAAGATGAAGGGGAAAAGATTTCATAGGATTCTGAAGAGTAACCTTTTCACACAAAGGGTGGGTGTATGGAACAAGCTCGCGAAAAGGTAGTAGAGGCTGGGACTATCCCAACTCTTAGACAGGTACATGGATTGGACAGGTTTGGAGGGATTTGGGCCAAACGCAGGGAGGTGGGACTAGTGTAGCTGGGGCATGTTGGCCAGTGTGGGCAAGTTGGGCCGAAGGGCCTGTTTCCATGATGAATCACTCTATGACTCTAATCATTGTGAAACTGACAGGCTGTGTTCTTAAGAGTTAACGATGGCTTATATATTGCTGGGAATTTACATGGAAACACCCTGGACTGTTTTTCCACCAAGACAGCTTTTTTTCTACTTGGCAATTTCCAAAGTAATTGTTTCACCATCATTTATACCAGGTTTATTTTCCAGATTTTTTTCTTAAACCTATTTTATTTAAGTAACCAAAATCTCTAGTTTCCAATAGAAATCTCATTATAACCAATTTGGCTGGCATAATAAATATATAGAGGCCCTCACTTCATCAATCGCATTATACCTAATTCACATTATGTAAACACATGTTATATCAGAACTAAATGAACATGTTTAACATGCCTTCAGCAGGATGTTTGCCATTATCTAACCAATTAGTAATGCTTAATCTTAGAAAGTAATTCTACAAGCATGTAGTATTTTTATTCAGAATACACAAGAGGATATGACGGCTTTATATCACTTCAACACCTCCTAGATTTGTCATCCTGCTTGGAACCGAGCCCACACTTGCAACATCCTGCTCCTACAAAGGAGTTTCTGACTGGCTGGTGGTTCTGTACGGGGCTCGGAAATCTTTTAATTTAAAATGCTCTTTTTTTGCAGACCCCGACCTCTCCATTGGCAAAAACCCTATCTCCCCCCCCACCCTGGTCAGTCAAACCCTCCAAACATTCCCAGTCCCCAAGAATACGTCTCCGTTAATGAAAGAGAGAGCGAGAGACAGAGACAGGGACATGGAGAGAGACGGAGAGGCAGACAGGGAGACAGAGACAGGGAGACAGAGACAGGGAGACAGAGACAGGGAGACAGAGACAGGGAGACAGAGACAGGGAGACAGAGACAGGGAGACAGAGACAGGGAGACAGGGAGACAGAGACACAGGGAGACAGAGACACAGGGAGACAGAGACACAGGGAGACAGAGACACAGGGAGACAGAGACACAGGGAGACAGAGACACAGGGAGACAGAGACACAGGGAGACAGAGACACAGGGAGACAGAGACACAGGGAGACAGAGACACAGGGAGACAGAGACACAGGGAGACAGAGACACAGGGAGACAGAGACACAGGGAGACAGAGACACAGGGAGACAGAGACACAGGGAGACAGAGACACAGGGAGACAGAGACACAGGGAGACAGAGACACAGGGAGACAGAGACACAGGGAGACAGAGACACAGGGAGACAGAGACACAGGGAGACAGAGACACAGGGAGACAGAGACACAGGGAGACAGAGACACAGGGAGACAGAGACACAGGGAGACAGAGACACAGGGAGACAGAGACACAGGGAGACAGAGACACAGGGAGACAGAGACACAGGGAGACAGAGACACAGGGAGACAGAGACACAGGGAGACAGAGACACAGGGAGACAGAGACACAGGGAGACAGAGACAGGGAGACAGAGAGACAGAGACAGGGAGACAGAGACAGGGAGACAGAGACAGGGAGACAGAGACAGGGAGACAGTGAGACAGAGACAGGGAGACAGAGACAGGGAGACACAGAGAGACAGGGAGACACAGAGAGACAGGGAGACACAGAGAGACAGGGAGACACAGAGAGACAGGGAGAGAGCTGTGGCTCTGAAGGACCAACACAAGGTTCGAGTGTTCACCACAAAGAAAACACAATTTGCAGTTGCTAAATTAATGGTCTCAACAGCAAGTGGCACTGAGTAGGACAATAATAACACACAACACTCCTTTAATTTAGATGGACAAAGTGCTGGAGTAACTGAGCAGCATCTCTGGAGGACATGGATAGGTGATGTTTCTGGTCGCCATCCTTCCGACCCCTTTGTCATTTAGGTTTATTTTTAAGAATAAAACTTGCAGGGGGTGATTATCTTTATGTTGGTTTCATACTTGGTTTGCTATTTCAGAGGTGACAACTTCTTTGAAGTTGTGTTTGTGCTGCCAGTGGGAGTGCTGCATGGAGTCTGCAGACCCAGCATCCAGGAGCAATGACAGCTGGCAGTGAACGTGACAGAGAGATACATCATTCAACCAGGCAACAATCTCCTCAATGCTTTCTGCACTCTTTGCAGCTTAATGCATTTGTCCTGTAACAGGGTGAAAAAACTGAATGCCCTACTTTGAAAAGCATTTAAACACAGAGATCGTTTATTATTAAGGGCCTGTCCCACTTACGCAATGTTTTCGGCGACTTGCCAGTACCCGTCATAGTCGCAGCAGGTTGCCAAAAATTTTCAACATGTTGAAAATCGAATGGCGACCAGAAGAAGGTACAACTCTTTGGGCAAACAGGCGTCACCCACAATCTTCAGTGATAAGAGTAGAATTAGGCCATTCGGCCCAACAAGTCTACTCCACCATTCAATCATGGCTGATCTATCTCTCTCTCCTAACCCCATTCTCCTGCCTTCTCCCCACAACCTCTGACACCCTCATTAATCAAGAATCTACCTATCTCTGCCTTTTATATATCCACTGACTTTGCCTCCACAGCCGTCTGTGGCAAAGAATCCCACACATTCACCACCCTCTGAAATTCCTCCTCATCTCCTTCCGAAAAGATTAAATCTCAGATTAAATCCTTTAATTCTGAGTCCGTGACCTCTCGTCCTAGACTCTCCCTTTAGTGCAAAGATCCTCTCCACATCCACTCTATCCAAGCCTTTCACTATTCTCACTATTCTGTATGTTTCAATGAGCTCTACCCCCCCCCCCCCCCCCCTTCTAAACTCCAGCGAATACAAGCCCACTGCCGTCAAATGCTCATCACAGGTTAAATGGGTGCCATTTCGGGTCCGGGCTCTTTGTAACCACAGCAAAATGGAAATGCACACTAATTTCCTGAAACAATCAGTCAAACAGTCAAATGTCAAACAGTCAAACAAACTTTAATGTCATTTAGAAATACATCGATATATGTAATTCCAAACGAAATTCCGTTGCATTTTGTAGATGATGTGTGTACACCTTTAACAGTAGTGACGCAGCCCTTGCTAACCACTCCCCCCCCTATCATCTAGTATAACTGTGACCTTCCCACCCATAGCTCTCTCTCTAGTGTCCGTGACAGACCACGTACAGCTAGGGCAGTGATGTGCGTGTTTAATTAATAAAGTGTAGTAAAGATTCATCTGTGTACGCGCCAATTCTTTACATTTCAATTGTAGTATTTGATCAATAATGGGTTAATCAGGAATGTGCCTGACCATTCAACCTTTCATTGTGTTTTAACATGCTCCGTTGCAGACTTGGCATGAGTTACCAGGTAAACAGTGTCACCCATCTAGACATTGAGCTAACTGGAGTTGCACACAGAGGCCGCCGTGCAGGCAAACAGCTCGGCAGATAAGGTGTGTGAGGAAAGGGTGTATGGCCAAGATCCTGTCCAAGGCCAACCCATACTTCATGAGTAAGTCCACTCTTGAAACACCCAGCACAACCCCAACTTCAACCCACCCGCAGTGCCAAACCCCGATGGACTTTGCACTGCTGAAGTTGCACCACACACTTTGGCACGCACTACAAGGTCTGATTTACCTACAGTAACAGATGAGTATATTTATTTGTGCGGTTGATCTTAACGTGCCTGCAAAGCCACAGCAAAGTGATAATTTTACTGTTTGAGTCACAGTCTTTTAGTTTAGTTTAGTTTAGGATTCAGCGCAGGGACAGGCCCTTTGTCCCACAGAGTCTGCGCCCACCAGCAATCCCCCGTACACTAAAACTATCCACACACACGGGACATTTTACATTTATACCCAGCTAATTGACCTACAAACCTGTACATCTTTGGAGTGTGGGAGGAAGCCGGAGCACCCAAAGAAAACCCACGTAGGTTACAGCACCTGTGCAAACTCCACACAGACAGCACCTGTAGTCAGCTTCGAACCAGAGTCTCTGGTGCTATAAGGCAGCAACTCTACCGCTGCGCCACCAGCGGCATAGACACACAGGGCAGGGAAACAGGCCCATCGGTCCAACTTGCCCATGCCGACCAAGATTCTCCATCTAAACAAGTCCCATTTGTCCATGTTTGGCCCATATCCCTCTAAACCTTTCCTATCCATGTATGTGTCCAAGTGCCTTTTAAATGCTATTATAGTACCTGCCTTAACTACCTCCACTGGCAGCTCATTCCAGATACCCATCACCTTCTGAGTGAAAAAGTTGCCCCTCAGGATCTTATAAATGAGTTTAGTTTAATTTGGAGATACAGCATGGAAACAGGCTCTTCGGACCCGAGTCCGCACCTACCAGCGATCCCGATACACCAAGCACTGTCCTGCACACCAGCTACAATTTACAATTTTACCAAGGCCAAGTTAACCTACAAACCTGTACGTCTTTAGAGTGTGGGAGGAAACCCATACGGTCACAGGGAGAACATACACACTCCATATGATAGCACCTGTAAACAGGATCGATCTTTACTTTTTAGACTTTAGGGATAACAGTGCGGAAGCGATCACCCCATATACTTGCACTACCCCACACACTAGGAACCAGTTACACGCCAATTAACGTATAAACATGTACATCTTTGGAATGTGGGGAAAAAGCAGAAATCCCGGAGAAAACCCTCGTGGTCACAGGGAGAGCGTACAAACTTTGTACAGACAGCACCCATGGTCAGGATCGAACCTGGATCTCTGGTGTTGTAAGGCAGCAACTCTACTGCTGTGCCAGTCCAATCAGTTGTGTAATTGGTACGAACATATTTGTTTTTTAATGGAGATGCCAAGACACAACGTCGCTCATATACATTCCAATGTGGCTAAAGGGATCAGGGGGTATGGAGAGAAGGCAGGTACGGGATACTGAGTTGGATGATCAGCCATGATCACATTGAATGGCGGTGCAGGCTCGAAGGGCCGAATGGCCTACTCCTGCACCTATTTTCTATGTTTCTATGTCTATTCCCTTAGCTAGCTACCCAAAGGTCAGCCACAAGTGGTAATCAACTCTCACTAAAACCCACTGCTTAGTTAGATTGCATGAGATCCATGGTGAAGGGCAAGATTTACTGGGAAGCTGAGGGGTAACGTTTGTCACTAAGTGGGTGGTGGGTGTACGGAACGAGCTGCCAGAGGAGGCCGTTGAGCCAGATACAAAAACACCATTTAACAGGCACTTGATCGGGTATAGTTTAAGAAGGAACTGCAGATGCTGAAAAAATCAAAACTAGACAGAAAATGCTGGAGAAACTCAGCGGGTGAGGCAGCATCTATGCAGAAAAGGAGTAGGCGACGTTTTGGGTAGAGACTATTTCTTATAGGATTGGTTGGCCCAAAAGGCCTATTTCTGTGCTGTATGACTGACTCCATGACCACAAGACTGGACCTAACAAGAAAAAGCCGTCGGAGATCAGTCATGGTTGAATGGCAGAGTAGACTCGATGGGCAGAACGGCCTAATTCTGCTCCTATTTCTTATGGAGCGGGAGATTAATCACAGTGAAAAGAACTGGCAGAACAGAACTATCAAAGCCAACACGCTGACTACAATGGAGACGCAAGGAATTGCAGATGCTGGTTTACAAAAAAACAACACAAATAGCCCAGCTGATTCACTTGCTGGGTCATTCCAGAGGCCATTTAGGTTCAGGTTTATTATTGTCACATACACCAATGTGCAGTGAAAAGCTTTGTCCTGCATGCTATCCAAACAGATCAAATAATACCATACATAGACACAATCAAATCAAACCCAAGTACCAGAGAGCAAGAGCAAAGGGGGAGATACAGAGTGCAGGATATAGTTCTCAGCTCTGTTGCGGAGCGGTTCAGAAGAACCATGACAAAGCTCCTTGCATCCTTCTCCAGACTCTCTTCAGCATTAGTACAATGTCTCACTTTGTTGGGCGAGAGAGGCGTGTGCACGTCTCTGAAGTGGCTTGAACTGACAACTTTGAGGCAAGATTGCAGGGTGATCCAAGATGGCGCCCAAGCCAGGCGATGCCTTGTGTGCGCCCACACGTCACAATCGCTCTACTCTTCTATACATTCTAGACGGCTCGATGGTAAGATTGCATTGTCATTCCGCTGACTGGTAGCACTGGTAGCACGCAACCCATCCTCGGAACACGTGCTGAAGATAAACACAAATGCTGGAGCAACTCAGCAGGACAGGCGAGAAGGAATCGGTGATGTTTCAGGTCAAGACCCTTATGAACCTTCTGAATTTTGTAGTCTGCATATCGCCAACTTGGACAAGTTTAGATTTTTATCAAGCCAATTAATCAATTTAATTTTTTTTTGTACTGGAAAACAAAGTTCGTTAAGAACCTTCTTTAGACTAGTAAGAGCACAGATCAGAATCTCACAGCCCATACAGTGCTTTCTGCATGATGTTTAAAACATATGTGGAGACCTCTGCGTCCAGTCATCAACCTTTGAAAGCTCTTGGAAACTTGAGCTCAGAGTAAGATGCTATTTGCAACCTCGTAAGTTCATAAAACGCCCAATTTCGAACGGGGCCAGAGAGCGTTTTGCACCTGGTCCCACATCACCCCTGAGTAACCCCTCAAAAACCAAGACAAATGCAAGGTGACGAGTAACCTCAAGCCCACAACCCCTGGCTGGAGACTTACGTTCACAGTCCTAGCCCCATACCGAATGTGTCAGTGCAAAGGTGCCAGTGTTTACAAACTGATATGGACTGGCGGTTGACAACATTCCCTGACGGACATCTTGCGCTGCTGGCAGGCCAACAAGTTGATGGTCTTCCAGAAACACTTGATGTCCATGTCCGAATGTGTTCTGGGAACAGGGGTGGCACGGTGGGTTCGATCCTGACTACGGGTGCTGTCTGTGAGGAGTTTTACGTTCTCCCCGTGACCAGCGTGGGTTTTCTCCGTGTGCTCCGGTTTCCTCCCACACCCCAAAGACGTACAGGTTTTTTATGTGAAATGGTCCCCAGTGTGTAGGGTCGACCTCATGTATGGGGTGATCGCTGGTGGGCACGGACTCAGTGGGCTGAAGGGCCCGTTTCCGCGCTGTATCTCTCCGAGGTCCAGAGCAGAACCACAGGAGGGTGGCTTCCCAAGTGAAACTTGGGGACAATTCTACAGCTCTTCAAAATAGAGCCAGGCTATATTTCACAACCAGCTCCAAGGACAGAACCCTGCTTCACATCTCAACTGAAAGACGACACCCGAAACAGCGCTGAACTCCCACCCTGTTAACCTGCAGTGTTAACCTGATGTGTCTGGTGCCCTTGCCACGCCTTGCATTGTCTGCTGGCTTCAAGGGACTGAGTCAGTCGCTGATGATGATGTGTGATACCTTTGTTAACATCCCCAACCCACAAGCAGATGTGTCAACAATCCAGTCAGAAATTTGATTCCATTATGGAACAAATCACTGAAGCCAGATGTTACAGCATGAAGCTTTTTTTTTAAAAAACTCTCCCATAGAACAATCTTGTTTGTTGCATTATTTTTGTAAGTAAGAGTTTTGCACATGACTACACGATCCTACTCGTTTAGACACAAAAAGCTGGGGTAACTCAGCGGGACAGGCAGCATCTCTGGAGAGAAGGAATGGGTGACGTTTCGCATCGAGACCCTTCTTCAGAAGTGTAGTTTAGTTTAGAGAGCACGGAGGGCCCGAACGCCGCCAGCTACAGGAGTCAAGATCGTCCCGACAACGGAGGCTCGAGGCCCACGACCGAGGAAGAGACTTGAATTTTATTTTGCCTTCCATCACAGTGAGGAATGTGTAGGAGTCACTGCGGTGGATGTTCATGTTAATGTGTTTTTGAGTGGTCTGTTGTTTTTTTATTGTAAGACTGACCTGGCCAGTGAAACTCCCCGTATGTTGCAAAACATAAGTGTGATTCAGATTCTGACTCTGAAAAACAGCATGGAAACAGACCCTTGGACCCACCGAGTCCACGCAGACCATCGATCACCCCTGTACACTGGTCCTATCCTGCACACTAGGGACAATTTACTGAATCCAATTAACGTACAAGTCTGCACGTCTTTGGGATGTGGGAAGAAACTGGAGCACCCGGAGGAAACCCACACGGTCCCGAGGGGAACGTCCTAGCTCCGTACAGACAGCACCCGTATTCAGGATGGAACTCGGGTCCCTGGCATTGCGGGGCTGCAACTCTACCGCTGTGCCACCGTGCCATCCACAACTGATGTTACAGCATGAAGCTTTTTTTAAACTCTCCATATAACAATCTTGTTTGTTGTATTTTGTTTCAATAAGAGTTTTGTGCATGACGACACGGTGCTGCTGAATGCCAGGCTAAAGTGAAACCTGCCTTCAGAGGCAGCTGATGCAGACGAGTGGCTTTGTTCTCTCAGGAGAGAGATGTGATTTTAAACATCACAGCTTCAAATTGCTTCAACACTGCCTTCTTCAAGAGACCAGTAGACAGCGCATGTATACGGGGTGATCACTGGTTGGTGCGGACACAGTGGGCCAAAGGGCCCATTTTCACACCTTACCTCTAAAGTCCAAAATCTAAAGTCGAGAGCAGAACGTCTGGCGGGTTACCTGGTGAATCACCCGTGGTCTGGATCAAACCCGGGTCTCTGGCGCTGTGAGGCAGCAGCTCGACCACGGCGCCCCACCAGTATGATGTTAAGCAGGGTTCTGTTCTTGGGGGTGGTTGCGAAATATCCCGTGGCTCTATTTTAAAGAGGTGCAGCTTTGTCCCCAAGTTTGACTGGGTAGCCCCCCCTCCAAAGGTCCTGCTCCAAGTCGCAAGTGCAGCCAGACTTGGCAATATGTTAGCTGTTCCTGCTTTATCAAAGCATCCCTACCAAATGGCACATTGGGGGCACTATCACCACTTGGACTGCTCTGGTTTAAGCAGAAGCTCGGCACCACCTTCCCAAGGACATGTCGGAATGGGCGATGAAGGATGGCCTTGTAGATACAAGGAACGACAGGTGCAGGTTTACAAAGAAAGACACAAAGTGCTAGAGTAATTCAGGTAACTTACTGTGTCAGGCAGCATCTCTGGAGAATGGTTAGGCCACATTTCAGGTCGGGACCCTTCTTTGGATTGAATATAATGATGGGGAGAAAGCTGAAAGAGAGATGAGGGTGGGACAAAGCCCAGCAAGTGATAGGAGCATAGATACAAAGTGCTGGAGTAACTTGTTGAGTCTAGTCTCAGAATCTGTTCCGTTAAATGCATCCAAGTTATCAAACAAGAAAGGGCTCAAAAGTAACTCAGGGGGTCAGGCAGCATCTCTGGAGGACATGGATAGGTGATGTTTCGGGTCGGGATCCTTCTTCAGACTTTTGGAAAAAAGGTACCGATCTAAAACGACACCTATCCATGTTCTTCAGTGATGCGGCCTGACCAGCTGAGTTATTCCAGCACTTTGTGTCCTTTTTTAACCAAGAACATTTGGTCAAGAAAGGGTAACAGGAGATCAAATTATCCAAAGCAGATGGAGCTAGGATTAGAATTCACTCAGCTAGACAAACATGTGTGTTGTCAGCTCAAGAACCGCAGGAAACACTCGAAACATGAGACCAGGGGTTGTTGTGACTCGAGTCCATAATACGACACGTGGTGTGACGCGTGGAGCGCGCCCTGTGGGACCACCACGAAGATGCCGAGGTGGAGGTGTCCATGCTTTGACATCTGTTCTCAACAGGACAAAGGACAAAAGACATTCATTGTCACATACACCAGTTGGTGCAGTGAAATTTGAGTTACCATGCAGCACACAGATAAGATAAACCCAACATTATAGAATTTAACATAAAGCGGAATCACTGTTCCCACCGTGAGGGAAGACAATAAATGTTCAGTCTTCTTCCCCTTGTTCACCCGTGGTCGGGGCCTATCGCCGCTACGTTCAGCCCGATGTTTCAGGCCCTCTCGCCGGGATGATGGCGAGGGAAGAACACTCTCAGCAGCTTGGAGTTCCGAAACGGCCGCTTCCGACCGGAGACCGCAGCTCCCGAAGTCCACAGGCCGAACTGGGCGGAGCTCCAACACCAACGGCAAAACTCCAACGGCGAAAGATCCGCGATGTTACACGCCGCGCCGCCCGCGGTTGAAAGCTCCGCAGACCACAGCTCCGACCCACCCACATGAGCGATCCATCAGTCAAGGGTGGAGACACATAAACTCAGCATAAGCCCCAGAGACTGAGGGACAACCACTGAGGGAGCGTTGGTGTGGAATCAAAACTGCCTCACCTAGAGTCATAGACCCACAACATACCCCACCGGCCTAACTTGCCCTCACCAACCAACATGCCCCATTTACTCTAGTCCCACCTGCCTGCATTTGGCCCATATCCCTCTAAACCTGCCCTATCCATGTACCTGTCTATATGTTTATCAAACGTTGCAATAGCACCTGCCTCAACCACCTCCTCCAGCAGTTCGTTCCATACACCCGCCACCCTTTGTGTAAAAAAAGTTGAATAAGATTCCTATTAAATCTATCCCTCTTCTCCTTAAACCCCTGTCGTCTAATTCTTGATTCCCCTACTCTGGGAAAAACACTGTCCATTTACCCGACCTATTCCTCTCACAAGCTACTTGAGGTAGATTGGGTCTGGTTGGGGTGTAATTTAGAACTGGTGATGACGGTGAAGCGTGGGCGCTGGGTTTGATCCCGACTACGGGTGCTGTCTGCAGTCTTCAGTCTCCCCGTGACCTGCATGGGTTTTCTCCGGGAGGTCCGATTTCCTCCCACGCTTCAAATCGGCTTGGTATCAATTGTAAATTGTCCCCAATGTGTGCAGCTCGGCATGGACCCGGTGGGCCGAAGGGCCTGTTTCCACGCTGTCTCTCTATACTAAAACTAAAAGACAGCCTTTTGAACTCTGGCAACGTTACAAGGCATCAAAACAAAAAGAAAAATGTTTTTCTCAACAAATATAACTGAAGCCAGAATGAGAGAATTGGGATCTTTTGTCGCTAGTTATTTAACAATATTCTTCCACAATCCCTCAGTAATTACACCCACACACACGATGCATTTTCACAAGACCCACATCTATTGTACATCACCAGCTGTCCCCACAAAGTTGGTAAGGAGCTGCCTTTTCCACCCATCGCTGTTTATGGGGTGAATGTGCTTCCACGACCAACATGATCAAGGACTTGTCCCACCCTGGTCATTCCCACTCCCGTCCGGCAGAAGGTACAAAAGCTTTTCTGAAAGTGGAGCCAAGCATTCTTTCAATCGTCATTATCTCAAGTTTAGAAAAACTAGTCCCACAGACTGATTGAGCAAGATAAATATTGGTTTTATTTTCAACCCAAAGCTTGTTTGGGCTAAAATTGTTTGGGCGGCACAGTGGCGCAGCGGTAGAGTTGCTGCCTTACAGCGAATGCAGCACCGGAGACCCGGGTTCGACCCCAACTACGGGTGCTGTCTGTACAGAGTTTGTACGTTCTCCTCGTGACCTGCGTGGGTTTTCTCCAAGATCTTCGGTTTCATCCCACACTCCAAAGACGTACAGGTTTGGCTTGGTAAATGTAAAAATTGTCCCTAGTGGGTGCAGGATGTGCTGGTCGGCGCGGACTGGGTGGGCCGAAAGGGCCTGCTTCCGCGCTGTATCTCTAGACTAAACTAAACTTGTATTACTCAGTTAGAAAGTATGGTTTGTCAGAGGCTGTTCGGAGACAATTCATCAGGATAATCCTGTAGCCATGCACTGTGGATGGCTTTATTGTAATCACGTGGTGTCTTTCTGCTGACTGGCTTACTGACTAGCACACAACAAAAGCTTTTCACTGTACCTCGTGTACACGTGACAATAAACTAAACTCAGACCGGGTACAGAGGAGTTGTCATTTAAGGAAAGGATAAACAATTGGACGACTCTTTTTCTTCTGGACTCCAGTCTTATTGAACCAGGTAAGATTCTTTGGAGTTGGAGAGGGTAAAAGCAGGATGTTTCCTCTCATACTTCACTTTAGAGATGCAGTGTGGAAACGGGCCCTTGGGCCTATCGAATCCACGTCGACCAGTGATCTATCGTGTATTATCCTGCACACGAGGGACAATTTACAGAAGCCAATTAACTTTCAAAAACTCTTTGGAATGTGGGAGAAAACCCTCGCGGTCAAGGGGAGAACGTGCAAACTCCGTACAGACGGCACCCGTAGTCAGGATCCAACCTGGAGCTCTGGTGCTACAAGTCAAAGGGATAGTCCAAGACCAGAGGGAATGGTCTCAGAATACAAGGACACCCATTTAAAACAGAGATGCAGAAGAAGTTCTTCTCTCACAAGATCGTTCCTCATTGGATCTTCATGGATCTAAGAGCTATGGGGGATAAAGACTTGGACAGATTTCTAATCAATAAATGAATCCAGGATTGTGGAGAAAGGGCAGGAAAGGAGACCCGAAAAAATGTCAGCTCAGCCATGATTCAGCTGAATGGGAGTGAATGGCCTTGCAATGTTAATGTTACTGGGTTTTCTGTCTTGATTGAAAGATTGAATGAAAGATACTGCCCACCGAGTCCTTGCCGACCACCGATCCCATTCACATTAGTTATCCCACTTTCTCATCCACTCCCTAGGGGGAATTTACAGAGGGCCAATTAACCTACAAACCCTCACGTCTCTGGGATGTGGGAGGAAACCGGAGCCACCCGAAGGAAACCCACAGGTCGAATGTGCAAATTCCACAGAGACAGTGAACATGGGTCTCTGGTGTTATGAGGCAGCAACTCTACCAGCACTGTCTGGTATTACTTAAAAAGCCTATGAGTGCCTGTGCAATCTTGTAACATGTACTGAGGCTATTATGTATTGTAATGTGCCTGTAAAACGGTGGCAAGTAACCGGCTTGCTGCAATGGGCAGAAGATCTAGACCCCACACTTGAGGCCAGGACCCTCCCTCACCAAACCCAGGTCATCGTTACATGGGGAAATTGCCAGTGTGGGGAGAGGTAGCAATGAGGGTCTTGGAGGAGCTGGGTGGTGACAGAGAGAAAACCTGCTGGTGCATAACAGCTGAACCAAAATAAATAGAAGTATCTGTCCAAGGTAGACAAAAATGCTGGAGAAACTCAGCGGGTGAGGCAGGGAGCGAAGGAAATAGGCAACGTTTCAGGTCGAGACCCTTCTTCAGACCCTTCTTCAGTAGGGTATCTGTCCATGTAGAATCTGTGATGCAGCAAAAATAACCTGGCCCAGCTTAAAACAAGACGGACAAGAAGTCCACATGTATTATAAAAATACACAAATTAACTCAGCATCTCAGATGGTCAAGCAGCATCTCAGGAGAAAAAGGGTGGGTCGAGACCCTTCACCAGACTCTGGCGGACATGGATAGATGATGTTTCGGGTCGGGTACTTAATTAGTGTGAGTGTCGGGTTATGGGGAGATGGTAGGAGAATGGGGTTGAGAGGGAAAGATAAATCAGCCATGATTAAATGGCGTGGACTCGATGGTTCGATTGGCCTAATTCTGCTCCTATAACTTGTGAACTTAAGGGACCATTCGTCAGACTCCCAAATCGAAATGTTACCTATCCATGTCGTCCAGAGTTGCCGCCTGACCCGCTGAGTTACTCCAGCGCTTTGTGCCTTTTTTTTTGGAAGCCAGCATCTGCAGTTCCTTGCGTCACCACGCCCATGTACATGCCAGTAAATTACAGGCCAAGTTGATGAACTAGCACATTTGCACTCACCCATATCTCTTGTTCTGCTCTTACATACGCAGTCTTCGAGTGACCGGTACCTTGGCAAGGAACGGTCAGGGCTGGGGATTAATCAAAAGCCGGACTCTGTTGACGGACCTGAAACGGAACAGGAGCCAGTGTTACGGCCTCGCAAACAGTCCACGACTCAGTCAACCGTGCAAATGCCTTCATTTTGCTTCCAATTTGTCTTTGGAATGGCCAAAGATTTCTCTGTGAATCACAGGCAGCATTATTCTGTAACGGTGACATCACAACCGCCTGGCGGAGATTTAATCCACTCTCATTTCAAGGCTGTCTCGCCATCTAACCCTCACCGGGGAGGGTGTTGCCGGGACTCGGGGGCCCGAGCTATGGGAGGGAGAGGTTGAGCCGGATAGGGCTCTGTTCCTTGGAGCGCAGGAGGATGAGGGGGCGAGCTTCTCAGGAAAGGTGTGCTAGATCAGGAGAGGAATAGATCGGGTAAAATGCAGAGTCTTTTACCCAGAGTAGGGGAATCGGGAGGACATAGGTTTAATGTGAGGGAGGAAAGATTTAATAGAAAACCTGAAGGGGCAACTTTTTCCACAAAGAGGGTAGTGGGTGTCCGGAACGAGCTGCCGGAAGGGGTAGAATCACACGTTTAAGAAACATTTAGACCGCTTTGGATAAATAGTATGGATAGGACAGGTTTAACGGGATATGGGCCAAACACAGGCAGGTGTGACTGGTGTAGATGGGGCATGTTGGTCGGTGTGGGCAAGTTGGGCCGAAGGCTGTATGGCTCCATGGCCTACTTTCAACACTCAAGAGCACTGCTAGGACAGGCACTTGTATTAATCTAAGTGAGAACACACATAGAGTTTATCAAAATCATTTCATCAAATAGTTACTGATCATTTATAATTGAAAAGGGGATGGAGGGGGGCAGTGGGTCGATAGCTATGAGACAGCGTACCCTTGAGTTTGACACATGGTACCGTTTGTGTCTGTGCCCTTCCCAATAATAGGACAATTATATAAGGTCTGGATAACGAGCAGTTTTTATGACCAAACAATTTTTTTAATGCCACGCACCTTTCCATTTGCAACAAGATTTATCGGAGCAATCTGATTGTCTATCTATTCAGTGGAATTGCCAATTCAGGAGGAGAGCTCACGAGGATGTAATCAAAAAGGAACTGCAGATGCTGGTCTATGCTGCAGTAACACTGCAGGTCAGGCAGCATCTCTGGAGAATGGATCTCTGAAGAAGGGTCCCGGACCCGAAACGTCACCTTCTCAATTCTCTCCAAAGATGTTGCCTGACCCGCTGGGTTAAGGGCCTGTCCCACTTGGACGACCTAATCCACGAGTTTAGAAGACCCTAGACGAGTTGAAAAAAATGTCAAGGTCGTGTTGACTCGCCAAAGTAAAAGACCTACTACGACCCCCCTCGAACTCAGTCTTCCACACCTAAGACCAACTACAACTAGCTACGAGTGGAAAATGATCTCATGATAAAATGATGTAATGTTTGCATTTTTTTTCTCGGGCCAGTTACCGACCTACGACTACCGTCACGACCTACTGCGACCTACCTACGAGTAAAAAAGTATCAATTTTTTCCATGCGAACTTTTTATTACTCGTGGACATTTATCAGGCTGGAAAAAATGCCGCGACCTATTTGAGGCCACGAGAACGCAGAGACCACTCATGAGCATGAGGAAGAGTTACGAAGACCTCCTATGACCTTGTGGCGACCATGCTGCGAGCATGAGTCAAGGGCAAACTCTGTAGAGGTCACCAATTAGGTTGTGAAAGTGGGACAGGGGCTTTAGTCCAGCACTTTGTGTCTATCTCAAGAAGATGTTGTTGGAACTGGGGAATTATAGCCATTAGGAAAAACTGGCTAGACAAGATTTGGGTTTTTTTTTCTGCTAAGTAATGGACATTTAAGAATATTTAATTGAGATGTGCAAAATAATAAGAGAGCTAGACTGGGCAACCATAAAATAACTGTTTCCCATGGCAGGGAGAGGTCATTAGCCAGGGAACATGAATCCAGGTTAGTTATTTGAAGGATTTAGATGGGAGTCTGGAAGGCGCTTGTCCAAAGGAATGATGAGAAGAAGTCAGTGAGGTGTCAGGTTGAGGGTGTAAACAGCAGGACTACACAGCGTGCAGAGAAGATATGCGTGGATGGTGCCAGGACTCAAGGGCTTGAGCAAGAGTACCGGGTTGGGCAGGCTAGGGTTTTATTTCTTGGAGGTCAGGAAGCTGAGGGGTGATTTTATAGAAGTGTGTAAAACCCTGAGCTCAGACAAATTGAGAACAGGATTGCTAAAATTGAGAGTTACCACGGCGACATGTACAAATTTGCACCAACAAACCCTCTCAACAACTTCTTCTTCAACTCCTCCCACGTCCTCCAAGTCCAAGGCGTAGCTATGGGCAATCGCAAGGGCCCCAGCTATGCCTGCCTCATTGTAGGGTACGTTGAACAATCACTGTTCCACTGGCCCTATCTCCAAACTCTATCTCGGGTACATTGACGACTGCATCGGTGCTACCTCCTGCACCCATGTAGAACTCACGGACTTCACCACCAATTTCCATCCTGCACTCAAATTCACTTGGATCATCTCCGCCATCTCCCTTCCCTTTCTTGATCTCACAGTCTCCATCACAGGAGACAGACTATTGACTGGCATCTATTACAAGCCCACTGACTCCCACAACTACCTCGACTACACTTCTTCCCACCCTGCTTCCTGTAAAGACTCTATCCCCCACTCCCAATTCCTCCGCCTACGCCGCATCTGCGCCCAAGATGAGGCGTTCCATATTAGGGCATTGGAGATGTCCTCATTCTTCCATCATAGTTGAGGCCCTCACTCGTGTCTCCTTGGTACCCCGCAGCTCCATTCTTGCTCCCCCTCGCCCCAGTCGCAACAGGGCCTCACCACCCGCCCCATCAGCCATCACATACAGCAGATAATCCTCCAACATTTTCGCCACATCCAACGGGATCCCACCGCTAGCCCAAGCTTCCCATCTCCACCCCTTTCCTTTTTCCGCAGAGATCGTTCCCTCCGCAACTCCCTGGTTAACTCATCCCTTCCCACCCAAACCATCCCCTCCCTAGGTACTTTCCCATGCAACCACAGAAGATGCAACGCCCGTCCCTATACCTCCCCACTGTCTGTACGGAGTTTCTACGTTCTCCCCGTGACCTGCGTGGGTTTTCACTGAGATCTTCGGTTTCCTCCCACACTCCAAAATCGTACAGGTTTGTAGGTTATTAAATGGCTTGGTATGATTGTAAATTGTCCCTAGTGTGTGTGTGTGTGTGTGTGTGTGTGTGTGTGTGTGTGTGTGTGTGTGTGTGTGTGTGTGTGTGTGTGTGTGTGTGTGATAGTGTTAATGTGCGGGGATCGCTGGTCGGTGCGGATTCGGTGGGCCGAAGGGCCTGCTTCAGTGCTGTATTTCGAAACTAAACTAACCTAACCATGCAGGTGGTGTTGCTGGACTGAAACCAATCAAACCCATACTTCACTGCTGATGCACGTTAAGTGGCACTAAGCCACCGCCTGGATTAGGGGGTATTAGCTACAGGGAAAGGTTGCACAGACTTGGCTTGTTTTCTCTGGTAGCTCGAAGGTTGCAGCAACTCTTGTGCGCGACCTCAGTGTAATCTACAATTCTTACACTCAAGTATGATTATGCCTATAAATCTTTAAGAAGGAACTGCAGATGCCAGAAAAATCAAAAGTAAACAAAAAATGCTGGAGAAACTCAGCAGGTGAGGCAGCATCTATGGAGAGAAGGAATAGGCGATGTTGTGAGTCGAGACCCTTCTTCAGACTGAGGAAGGGTCTCGACCAGAAACGTTGCCTACTCCTTTTCTCCATAGATGCTGCCTCGACAGCTGTGTTTCTCCATGCTTATAAATCTGGCCTTCAGTAAGATTCTGACTGAAATGTGTACAAAACGGGAATTTCACCGTACCCACACACATGCAACAATTAAGTAGAGTCATAGATTCATACCGCACGGAAACAGGCCCTTCGACCCAACAGTCCACGCTGACCGTGATACCCCATCTATGCTAGTCCTGCCTTTGACCCTTCCCTATTCATGTACCTGCCCATTATTGAGATGACCCACAGCAAAGCCTAGCGTCAAGCCAGATGAGCATGAACAAGCAACGTCAAAGAGAATGTCCCCCATGTTGGTGGAGTCCAGAACCAGGGGTCACGGTTTAAGAATAAAGGGAAGGGCATTTTGGACTGAGATGAGGAAAAACCTTTTCACCCAGAGAGTTGTGAATCTGTGGAATTCTCTGCCACAGAAGGCAGTGGAGGCCAATTCACTGGATGTTTTCAAGAGAGAGTTAGATTTAGCTATTAGGGCTAATGGAATCAAGGGTTATGAGGAGAAAGCAGGAACGGGGTTCCAATTCTGGATGAACAGCCACGTGCATATTGAATGGCGGTGCTGGCTCGAAGGGCTGAATGGCCCACTCTGACCCCTATGTTCTATGTTTCCATGACCAAAGTCCACCTTTGAAAGGAACAGTGATTAATGTTTATGCAAAAAAATAAACCTTGAATATCACTCTGAAACATAGACTCAGTAAAGAGAGGCTGCAAACAAAACGGATGTTGGAGCAGCTGGACAGCCCGGGAGAAGTAGCCCACTCCGGACACACCCTCCGAGAACAAAAGCCCGGTCTGAAAATTCATAGAGTCCCACAGCATGGAAACAGGCTCTTTGGCCCAACTTGCCCATGCTGACCAAGATCCCCCATCTACACTGATTCCATGGGCTTGGGTTTGGCCCATAACTTTTGCGATCCGAGTACCTGCCCAGGTGTCTTTTAAATGTTGTTATAATATCTGCCTCAACTACCTCCTCGGGCAGCTCACTCCATTCACCCACCACGCTCTGAGTGAAAGCGTTGACCCTCAGGTTCCTATTAAATCTTTCCCCTCTCCCCATAAACCAATGTCGCCTGGTTATTGATTCCCCTACTCTCGTTAGCATGGGTTTCCATCCTTTGTTGATTCAACAGTACAGTTTCCTGGCCGGTCTGGTCTCTCTTTAGTAGAGGACGCGCACAGTGCCAAGCCCAGCACTGGAAACCTCTACCAACCACCTTCATAGGTGACCACAGATTCTTACCGCTCGCTTGCAGCAATGTAGCGTGCAATAGAAAGGGAAGATGAACGAGGGTATGGCTCTGGTTGTCTCCCAACAGGAAGGATGTGGAGGCTTTGGAAATGGTGACTGGATTCGGGGGCTATTAGCTACAGGGAGAGGGTACACAAAAGGCTGGAGAAACTCAGCGGGTGCAGCAGCATCTAAGGAGCGAAGGAGATAGGCGACGTTTCGGGTCGAGACCCTTCTTCAGACTGGTTAGGGATCAGGGAAACGAGAGATATAGACAGTGATGTGGAGAGATAAAGAACAATGAATGAAAGATATGCAAAAAAGTATCGATGATAAAGGAAACAGGCCATTGTAAGCTGTTTGTAGTGTGAAAATGAGAAGCTAGTGCGACTTGGGTGGGGGAGAGATAGAGAGAGAAGGAATGCCAGGGCCCGAGGGCTGAGGGAGAGGTGGGGAGGGGGAGGAGGGAGTCTGGGTTAACAGAATTGAAAAAATTCAATGTTTAAGCCCAGAGGATGCAGACTCCCCAAGCGGAATATGAGGTGCTGTTCCTCCAACTTGCGGTGTTGCTCACTCTGGCCGTGGAGGAGGCCCAGGACCGTGGAGAGGTCGGATACGGAATGGGAGGGGGAGTTGAAGTGCTGAGCCACCGGGAGGTCAGGTTGGTTATTGCGGACCGAGCGGAGGTGTTCGGCGAAACGATCGCCAAGCGTCCGCTTGGTCTCACCGATATAGATCAGCTGGCATCTGGAGCAGCGGATGCAGTAGATGAGGTTGGAGGTGGTGCAGGTGAACCTCGGTCGGACCTGGAACGACTGCTTGGGTCCCTGAAAGGAGTGGAGGGGGGAGGTGAAGGGACAAGTGTAGCATCTCTTGCGGTTGCAAGGGAAAGTGCCCGGGGAAGGGGTGGAGCGGGAGGGAAGGGATGAATTGACAAGGGAGTTGCGAAGGGAGCGGTCTTTGCGGAAGGCAGACGGGGGGGAGATGGGAAGATGCGGCGAGTGGAGGGGTCACGCTGGAGGTGACGAAACTGGCGGAGGACAATGTGTTGTATGCGGCGGCTGGTGGGGTGAAAGGTGAGGACCAGGGGGACTCTGCCCTTGTTGCGAGTGGGGGAATGGGGAGAGAGGGCAGTGTTGCGGGGTATGGAGGAGACCCTGGTGTGAGCCTCATCTATAGTGGGGGAGGGGAATCCCCGTTCTCTGAAGAATGAGGACATTTGTGATGCCCTGGTGTGGAACACCTCAGCTCCAGGGAGAGGTTGGACAGACTTGGATTGTTTTCTCTGGAATAGCATAGGTTGAAGGGCGAACTGATAGAAGCATGTAAAATTATGAGAGGCATAGAGAGAGCACATGAAGGAAGGGCGAGAATAACATGAACAGTATAAAATCATGAGAGGAATAGACCGGGTAGATGCACAGTGTCTCTTGCCCAGAGCACGTGAATTGGGGACCAGAGGACAGAGGTTTACGGTGAAGGGGGAAAGATTTATAAGGAATCTTTAGGGGTAACTTTTTCACACAAAGGGTGGTGGGTGTATGGAATGAGCTGCCAGAGGAGGTAGTTGAGGCTGGGACTATCCCAACGTTTAAGAAACAGTTAGACAGGTACGTGGATAAGACTGGTTTAAGGGAGGTGGGCCAAACGCAGGCAGGTGGTGCTAGTGTAGCTGGGGCATGTTGACCGGTGTGGGCAGGCTGGGCCAGTTTCCACGCTGTATCACTCTATGACTAACCGTGCGAGCAGGTTCACTGATACCATTGCTTCTAAACCAAACTATGTTCGCTGCCAACTGTGGCCGCCTGTAAACACACTGGATTAACCGATTCAGCAAGCGTTGCTAGGTAGCAGCACTCGTTAGTGGGATCCAGGAAACAGCGCCTAGTATTTGTGTTTGTTGTCAGGCTGGAGAACGTGGCAGTTGGCCGGTTGAGGAAGTGGTGGGCTGATTGGTGGTGAAGCACACGGCATGTGGTGGAAACCAAGGGGGAAGCGTGCCGCGGTGGGGCACTGGCACAAGACCGAGCCCCAGCGCATGACACTCTGCAGCAACACCGACAACCAGACGTGCCCAAGGCCATTCATCACCTCCACTGGCAGGTGCTGAAGGCAAGCCCATGCACAACGCCGGTGGCTTCTCCAGGTAAAGAAGGCATACGGCATTGCTTGCATTCATATGATGGAGCATGGAGTATAGGAATCGGGAAATCATGATGCAGCTTTCGAGGACTTTGGGTCGGCAGTGCTTGGAAAACTGCGTGCAGTTCTGGTCGCCCCATCACAGGAAGGGTGTGGAGGCTTTGGGAAGGGTGGCAGAGGTGGTTTACCAGAATGATATTGGTGATATTATGCCTATAGGGAGGGATCGGACAGACTTGGATTGTTTTCTCTGGAACACTGTTGGTCAAGGGGCCACCTGATAGAAGCATATACATTTAGGAGAGGCATAGATAAGGTAGACAGTCAGAACCTATTTTCCCCAGGATGGAATTATCAAATATTAGAGGGCATAGCTTTAACGTGAGAGTGGCAAAGTTTCAAGACGCTGTACAGGGCAACTTTCTTTGTTAAACAGAAGGTGGTGGGTGCCTGGAATGAGCTGTTGGGGGTGGGTGGTGGAGGCAGAGATGAAAGTGGCATTTAAGAGACTTTTGGATAGGCAGGGAGTGGAGGGATATGGATAATGTGCAGAAAGATAAGAGTTGGTCTTGGCATCATGTTCAGCGCAGACATTGTGGGCCGAAGGGTCTCTTCTTGTGCTGTACTGTTTTATGGTCTATGTGACATGAATGTCACACCTTTTTAAGCTGCAGGCTGCCAGCATTGTTTCTTCGGGTACAGGGGGGGGGGGGGGAAAGAGGGGGGGGAGAGGGGGGGGAGAGGGGGGGGAGAGGGGGGGGAGAGGGGGGGGAGAGGGGGGGGAGAGGGGGGGGAGAGGGGGGGGAGAGGGGGGGGAGAGGGGGGGGAGAGGGGGGGGAGAGGGGGGGGAGAGGGGGGGAGAGGGGGGGGAGAGGGGGGGAGGGGGGGGAGAGGGGGGGGAGAGGGGGGGGAGAGGGGGGGGAGAGGGGGGGGAGAGGGGGGGGAGAGGGGGGGGAGGAGAGGGGGAGGGGGGAGAGGGGGAGGGAGAGAGCAAGCACGTTAATTCAATGGGGCATTACCTCAATTGAGCTGTACGTTAATTCATCACATAAATCGTGACTGTCTCCATGATTACCATGGATACTGAAAGAGCACGTCACAGCCAAAAGCAATTTTCATTTCAATTAAGCAGTTGCTTAGGTACTGGTAGCATTGCAGCAAAGGGTGTAAAACATATGCTGTAATATCTATTGATGTTGCAATTCATCATGGCAATGCAAAGGCATCGTCCTGGAAAGATTTTAATTTCATCTTCAACGTGTGAAGCAGACGGACAACAAGGTCTGTCGCAATCAAAAACTCCGGCTTCCATGAACCATGAGAACTCCCTGCAATCTGTGACAGATGCAGCAACACCCACCCAGCTTACCTGGTAACCAAAACATATCTGAACTTTAAGACCTAATAGCACACTCCTATTGCTTTATAACATAGAACAGTCCAGCGCAGGCCAGGCCCTTCAGCCCACAGTGTCTGTGCCAAACATGATGCCAAGTTGAACTCCTCTGCCTGCACACGATCCATATCCCTCTATTCATTACACTACTACAGTATCTGCCTCCACCACCACCCCGACAGCTTGTTCCATGCACCCACCTCTCTGTGTAAAAAAACATACCCCGCACATCTCCTTTAGTCATGGCCCCTTTCATCTTCAAGCTCTGTCCTCTGATCTTGACATTTCCACCTTGGGGGAAATAAAGGTTCTGACTGTCCGCCGTCTATGCTTTTAGTTTAGTTCAGAGATACAGCACGGAAACAGGTCCTTCGGTCCACCGAGTCCAAACCGACCAGCAATCCCCGCACATTAACACTATCCTGCACATACTAGAGACAATTTACATTTATACGTATGCCGACAAAACCTGTACCTCTTTGGAGTGTGGGAGAGATTCTTGGAGAAAACCCACGCAGGTCACGGGGAGAATGTACAAACTCTGTACAGCCAAGCACCCGTAGTCCGGATCGAACCCTGGTCTCTGGCGCTGTGAGGCAGCAACTGTACCGCTGCACCACCCCATATGATAACGTTTTATAAGCTTCTATCAGTTCTCCCCTCAGTCTTTGGTCCAAGTTTGTCCAACCCCTTCTCCTACCTCCGACTCCAAGCAGCATTTGGTAAACCTCATCTGCACCCTCTCCAAAGCCTCCACATCCTTCCTGTCATTAGCAATTAGAAAGTGAGATTCCAGGAAAGACTTTCTCCTCAATGGAATGCACGGATCCATTGTGGCAGTTCTCAGTTAGTTGATGGCAGCTTGCATCATCTCTGCTCTAATTCCCAATTTTATTCTGCACCAATTTTCCTTTCAAGTGAAAAAGAATCACAAATGGCGGAAGAAACACCAACTTCACACCAGTTGCCTTGATAGTAAAATTACAATTATCTGCCAACAGTCAATGCAAAACATCTCCCTCTTTTCCTCCAATCTTCCCAGTGACGTGCTTGGTGTAACGCACCTTATTTAGTTTAGTTTAGAGATACAGCGCAGAAACAGGCCCTTCAGCCCACCGAGTCCACACCGACCAGCGATCCCCGCACAGTAACACACCAGCGACAATTTACACATCCACCAAGCCAATTAACCTACAAACCTGTACGTCTTTGGAGTGTGGGAGGAAGCCGAAGATCGCGGAGGAAACATACGCAGGTCACGGGGAGAACATACAAAAACTGCGTACAGTCAGGTGTCCGGCGCTGCATACGCTGTAAGGCAGCAGCGCTACCGCTGCGCCACCGTGCTGCCCGGTTTCTTCTGAAACCTCCTGCCTTGAGAATGTGCACCCACCGCTGCCCATCCCCTGCCCACCAACTACAACAGCTGGAAATAAACCAACGGCTAAAGTCCATACTTTCTTTCGTCCCAGCTCAAGGATCAAAAAGCACCACGTATAAATCAAGATGCAAATGGGGCCGCTGGTAGAGCAGCCGCCCCACAGCGCCAGAGACCCAGGTTCAAGCCTGGCCTTGGGGTACAGTCTGGGTGGAGTTTGCACGTTCCAACTGTGACCTTGTGGGTTTCCTCCGGGTGCCGTCCCCATTCCAAAGTCGCGCAGGTTTGTAGGTTAATTGGCCTCTTTAAAATGTCCCCAAGTATGTACAGAGTGGATGTGAAAGTGGGCTAACATAGTGTGAAGGGATGATCGATGGTTGGCATGGACTCACTGGACCAGGGGGCCTGTTTCCATGCTGTATCCTTCATTCTAGAAATCATTCTCTGTCCAACTAACTGGACTAACCCCCTCAATAAATGTATTGCAGAGGCTAGCTTTTATTGAACATCTTTTACGTTTCTATGATCCGGACGGAACACAATATTGTCCCTCAAAGGGTTCCGACCCTAAACGTCACCTATTCCCTTTGCTCCAGAGATGCTGCCTGACCCGCTGAGTTACTCCAGAACTTTGTGTCTATCTACCATATTGTCCCTCGACAGTTACAAGTAATAGTCAACACAAAAAGAAAAGAGGAGGCACAAGGGTCTGCAGATGTTGCAATCTGGAGCATAAAGCTATCTGCTGGAGGACCAGCGTCTGTGGGAGGAATTGCCGGCATTTCAGGTTGAAACTGGATCACGTCCTGATGCAGAGTTTCAGCCCAAAACACTGATGATTCCTTCCTCTGTCCACCGACGCTGCTTGTCCTGCTGTGTGGGCTCCTCCGCCCTAGACACAGAGTGCTGGGGTAACTCAGCAGGCCAGGCAGTAATAGGTGACGCTTCGGGTCGGGACCCTCCTTCAGTTCCTTCCTACACATTTTGTGAGCTCCTCCAGCAGTTTGCTTGTTACTCCAACTAGAACTGTGTTCATACCGGTTCCATTGGCTCATCAAAACACCAGAACAGCACGGTGGCGCAGCGGTAGAGTTGCTGCCTTACAGCACCAGAGACCCGGGTTCGATCCCGACTAGGGGGTGCTTGTCTGTACTGATTTTGCACGTTCCCCCCGTGACTGCGTGTGTTTACTCCGAGATCCTCGGTTTCCTCCCACACTCCAAAGTCGTACAGGTTTGTACGTTAATTGGCTTGGTATAAATGTAAATTGTCCCCAGTGTGTGTATAGGATGGTGTTAATGTGCGGAGATCGCTGGTCGGGATGGACTCGGTGGGCCGAAGGGCCTGCTTCCGTGATGTGTCTCTAAACTAAACATTACAAAATAATTTGCAGAGCACAAAATGTTTGTAAATGCAGACACTGCTAATCTGCAGGTGAATCAGCTGCTACTGTAGAGATGGGGCAGATGAGAATCCCAAGAACACTGCCTGAGATTAAGGGTTTCACTCGAGGCGGGGAATGGAGCGTAGCTCGTGTTGGAGCAGATCGGAGGGAGGAAGGGAGTCCGGAGAGAGGTAGACAGAGGGGTATAAATAGAGACCAAGACCTTTTACCCCGCTGTAGAAGTATATCTGAAACTAAAACATTGACACAAAAAGCTGGAGTAACTCAGCGGGTCAGACAGCATCTGTGGAGAAAAGGAATGGGTGACGTTTCTGGACGAGGCCCTTTCCCAGTCTGAAGTCTCGACCCCACACATCTCCATCACGGACTGTTCACTCTGCTGCCCTTGGGAAAAAGATATCGCAGCATAAGGGGCAGAACATCAAGGTTCTGCAACAGATTCTTCCCACGAGCCATCAGACTCCTGAATGCCATGTAATGGGCTGCCACCATAGTCTATTTATCCTTTTATCCTTTTTATCCATGCCTATCCTTCTGTTAATTTATCGTGTTGCACAGGGAGCCAAATGCAATGGAATTTCGTTTGGAACTGCATATATCAATGTATTTCTAAATGACAATAAAGTTTGTTTGACTTGACTTGACCCAAAATGTCGCCCATTCCTTTTCTCCAGAGATGCTGTCTGACCCATTGAGTTGCTCCAGCTTTTTGTATCTATCGTCAGTTTAAACCAGCATCTGCAGTTCCGTCCCACATACATCTAAAACTACATAGGTTTAGGTTTATTGTTGTCACGTGCACCAAGGTACAGGGAATAGCTTTGTTTTTGCACGCTAACCAAACAGATCAGATATACCATGCATAAATACAATCAGTTCACACTGAAGTACCGTAGGTAGAGAGGGAAAGATACGGAATGCCGAATATCGTTGTCAGCATTGTAGCGCATCAGTTCCGTAAACAAAGCCCAAAGTGGAGTAGGTAATTCGGGGGTGAAGGGGAAGAAGTTCAGAGGAGATCTGAGGAAGAACATGTTCACCCAGAGAGTAATTAGAATCTGGGTGGGTGGAGGAGTTGGGGAGACACTCAACTTTGTATGCATCTAAATGGCCCCTGAATCTATAAAGGCAACACAGGCTTGAGCAAGTCATGATGCAACTGCATGACTGCATCATCTATATATTACTAAAACTCTCATCTTGTCTGTTTGTGTGCGTGCTTGCGATTCATGCCCTGAATTATGCCAAAACCGTACACGATAGTGCTACAATTTGTGGACCACCTTACTAAGCATTGTCCTGAGGCGTGGAGTATCAAGTTTCGTTCAGATGGATGGTAAATTTTACAAGTTTTTCACATTTAAAACTTTAAATATTTTACTTTTCACTTAACTTCTGTGTCAAAAATCCAATCCTTGCTGGCCCTGCACGCAACAACGCTACAAACACACGACACTGGGTCCTGGCAGCAAGTGAAATCCTTTTTTTCCTGGCAGCTTTTTTCCTAAAGTCTAAAATCAGGGAGGGTGAAGAAGGGGAAATGAGCAGCCCGTGCACAGTTTGGGCCCATGGGTGAGAGGTGGAATATTGCATTGGGGGAACGGGTTGCGTTGGGGAATGAGTGAGTGGTGGAAATGGGTTGCATTGGGGGAAACCGGTGAGTGATGGAATATTGCGTTGGGGGAAATGGGGCCCAACGGGTCCTACTTGGTATAGTTATCTCTAAAACGAAAACATTAAAAGTAAAATACATAGCTGTGAGGTGAGACGAGAAAACTTTAATGCTTTTGTGCAGGGCACAGAGGGTGGTGGGTGCCTGGAGCATCCTGACAGGGATGGTGGTGGAGGCACATATGATTCAGATATCTCCAATTGTGGCATTTAAGAGGCTTTTAGATAGGCATATTTATATGAAAGGATTAGCGGGATATGGATCGCATGTAGGCAGATATGATTAGTTTATCATGGCATTACGTTCAGTGTAGACACTTCAGGCCCAAGGGCCTGTTCGTCTTCTTTACTTGTCATTGTTCTATGTTCTAAGGCCACAGGCCAATTGCTTGTAAATGTGATGATTATAGATGCGTATTTGATCATCAGCATGGACATGGTAGGTTGAAGGGCCTGTTTCAGTACGAGTCATAGAGTCACAAAGCATGGAAACAGACCCTTCAGCCCAACTTGCCCATGCTAACCAAGATGCCCGATGTACACTAGTCCCACCTGCCTGCAATTGGCCCATAACCCTCTTAACCTCTCCTGTCCATGTATCTGTCCAAATGTCATTCAAATGATGTTATAGTACCTGCCACAACCACGTCCTCTGGCAGCTCGTTCTGTATACCCACCACCCTGTGTACATTGTGTATACAAATTGCCCCCCAGGTTCTGATTAAATATTTCCCCTCTCACCTTAATCCTATGTCCACTGGTTCTTGATACCCTTGCTCTGGGTAAAAGACTTGGTGCATTCACCCCATCTCTTCCCCCTCTCAATTTTAAGCTGTATGATTTTGGACATAGCAAGCTCCCAAAATGAACAGGGACCTACAAGTGACCCTTTCTGATATTAGAGGGAAGGAGTGGAGAGGAGTGTTTTTGAACACCAGGAAGGCTCTTGCAGCAAACAAAGGGCTGGAGTTGGCCCAGGGACAATCGATAAGATCATGGACAGTGTGATCATTAGCTTCCACTCCATAACCCTCAATTCCCTTCTGGTTCAAAATTCTATCTTGGCCTTGAATATATTCAATGATTCAGCATGCACAGTCTGTCTGGCGCACACTACTCAAAAGATTCACAACCCACAGCGAGAAGGAATTGCTCTTCCTCTAAATCGTGATTATGTGTTTTATCAATACGGGTGTCAGGAGTTATGGGGAGAAGGCAGGGGAATGGGGTTGGGAGGGAGAGATAGATCAGCCATGATAGTGTAGACTTGATGGGTCGAATGGCCTAATTCAGCTCCTAGAATTTATGAACCGTTCTGGGTTATCTCCTTCTCCGAGGGGCAACATCCTTAAGGGCCCGTCCAACTTTCACGACCTAATTCCTGACCTTTTTTTACTCATGGACATTTCTCATCACGCTAGAAAAACGCCCCTACCTACTTAATGCCACGACTAGCATCACGACCTACCTACAAACTCCTACGACCATGCCGCGAGTACGAGTCAAGGGCAAACTGGGCAGAGGTCGTGAATTAGGTTGTGAAAGTGGGACAGGCCCTTGAGGAAAATGCATGCTGTCAAACTGTTCCAATGCAGTTACAACTGGGATCCACCCTACAATTATGCTTCAAGGCTCGTGCCAGCTAGTTCGTTCTGACTCCAGAACCGTTTAAAATATCAGCGGAATATTACCCAGCTGTGCCCTGATCGCAAAGACCAAAATAAATTCAGGTGGATAATTAGCAACAACTCAAGTTTACAAAGAAATTAAGGCATCATCAACAGCGCCATCGAGACAGCAATTACTCCACAGTACTTCACCTCGAGGACGGCACAGTGGCGCAGCTGGGACAGCTGATGCCTCACCACGCCAGGTTAATTGGCCCTCCGTATATTTCCCAGAGTGCGTGGGGAGTGGGTGAGAAAGTGGGGTTACACAATTAGTGTGAAAGGGTCGGCAAGGACCCGGTGGGCCGAAGGGCCTGTTTCCATGGTGTCTCCCTAAACAACAGTCAATGGTCAAGAAAACCAAGCCCATTCCGTTCCTCTGGTCATCATTACCCCACGCCACAAACATCTTGCACTGAATGTACAGGAGCAGCACCAATACTCCCTCCTCACGTGTTCTGGGTGACGCACCCCTCCGCAGTATTTGCCCCCTTGGCACAATTCTAATCCTGTGTCCTCCCTTCCAATCCCATTTCAATCTGTTCTCAATTTAATGTGTACGCTACCTCAAAGAATCCAACTTTTTCCATTCAGAGGGCGGTGGGTGTATGGAACGAGCTGCCAGAGGAGGTCGTTGAGGCAGATACTATCACAACATTTAAAGGATACTTGGACAGGTACATAGAGGGTACATAAAGGTTTAGAGGGTTATGGGCAAATGGGACGAGCTATGATGGGGCATTTTGTTCGGCTTGGACCAGTTGGGCCGAAGGGCCCTTTTCCATGCTGTGTGATTCTAAGGGTTTAGGCTTTGGGATAAGGAGTAAGACTATCGATGGAGTCTTCACTGCAGAAATAAGGAAATGCAGATGCTGGTTTACGAAAAAAAGAGTGCTGGAGTATCTCAGTGGGTCAGGCAGCATCTCTGGAGAACTTGGAAAGGAGACGATTTGGGTCTGGGCCCTTTTTCAGACTAATGCATCAGTCTGAAGAAAGATCCTAACTCAAAACATCACCTGATCCATGTTCTTCAGAGATGTTGCCTGACCCACTGAATTACTCCAGCATGTTGCGTCTTCTTTTATTTTTTTTTGAACTCAACATTTATTGACATAGCAAAATACAAATACAGACAAAACAAAGGGACACACAAAAGACAATTGCAAAATGACAAAATACACATCACCTAACCTCTACTTGCATCACATCGCATCCTCTTAACATTCCATCATAGAAGCATCTCCTTGTTCTATTTTCACCCATCCCGTTTCCTCACCGTTCGTTAACCATGCTATCAAGGTTCTCAGCTGCACAGCCCAATAATAATATTTAAAGTTGGGCATATTTAGGCCCCCTTTTTGCTTTGATAACAACAGTGTCTTAAGTCTGACTCTGGGTCTCTTATTTTGCCACACAAATCTTGTTAACTCTTTGTCTAACGCCTTAAATGCCGCGCCAGGGACCCGTGTGTCTTCTTTTAAACGGAGTCTTCATTTATTTGTAAGCAACAGCATGAAGGCAAGTTCATGGAGGGAGGTTCATAAGTTTATGTGATAGGAGCAGAATTAGGCCATTTGGCCCAACAAGTCTACTCCGCCATTCAATCATGGCTGATCTATCTCTCCCTCGCAAACCCCTTCAGGGTGTCTTGTTGACTAAAATCAAGTTTGAGACCAGAATATCACGTCAAATGTTTTATCTTTTAAGTGTTATAATTGGAGGGAAGTCCAATAATTGGAGGTGGGCCGTCGGTGAGCATTTCACTGTATCTGGGTGCATGTGACAGTAAGGTTTCATTGAATTGGAGCAACTTTCCTCGAGCTAATTATTGATCACTTGTTTCTACATTTCCACCCTTCCCACCCTTGGCAGAATGCAACAGTGAAGAGCAGCAGCAAGACAATGCACAGAGTTAGAGTTCAGCAGACCTACTGGTTGGATGAAAGATCCGAACTCAAACTCCAGCAGTTGGGAGCGGTTCTGACTGACGAGGTCATCGTGAAGGATGACTACTATGACAACGACACGTTCGATTTGGCCACCAACCAAATCTGGCTGAGTCAGAGGGACACGCAGTGGCAGCTCATCATCGCGCGCCCAACGTCAAACGCAAATGGAGGTGGCGGGAGACGGGGAGAGCGGGGCTCGCTGGTGTCCAAGCCAGAGGCAAGGAGGAAGGGCAGGAGTGAGAGCACGGGTGCTGCCACCTCAGAGGAAAGCTACGAGCGCAAGCACGGTTCGACACCGAAGAGCACCAAAGGAGGTGCACCTGGAAAACAGGTCAAAGGACCGGGAGAAGGGAACTCAACAGAGGAAGACCAGGCAGCCACGGAACCTCATCTGAGAAGGAGAACAAGCAGCAACGAAGCTGGTGCAGTTACCAAAGAGGAGTCTCGATATACTCACGAGGAACTCCGGGCACACCAACAGATCATGGAGTATATTGCACAGTTCCTGCAGATCTCATTGGCAAAGGAGCAGGAGGAAGGAGACGCAAAGTTCAACCAGTTCCTGCAGACGGCTAAAATCCACCACTATGCAAGTTGTCACTCGGCCAAGAGAAGGACGTACATGCTGAACGATACCTACAGAGTGGTGATAGAGAAAGATGAGCTGGCCCCTAGATGTGCGGCCAGAATGGAAGTCGATGCGGATGTGTCCAATATCATCAGCGAGCTCGATAAGATGGACGAAACTGCAGTGCTTTTGAGAATGGAGCCTTGTCAGACTGATCAGATTTTAGCTTAAAATTCTTGTTCCAGTCCCAGCAGTCACATAGACAATAGGTGCCGGAGTAGGCCATTCGGCCCTTCGAGCCAGCACCGCCATTCAATGATCATGGCTGATCATCCACAATCAGTAACCCGTTCCTGCCTTCTCCCCATATCCCCTGACTCCGCTATCTTTCAGAGCTCTATCAAACTCTCGCCTGAAAGCATCCAGAGAATTGGCCTCCACTGCCTTCTGAGGCAGAGAATTCCACAGATTCACAACTCTCTGGGTGGAAAAGTGTTTCCTCATCTCCGTTCTAAATGGCCTAACCCTTATTCTTAAACTGTGGCCCTGGTTCTGGACTCCCCCAACATCGGGAACCTGTTTCTTGCCTGTAGCATGTCCAATCCCTTAATAATCTTATATGTTTCAATGAGATCCCCTCTCATCCTTCTAAATTCCAGAGTATACAAGCCCAGACGCTCCATTCTATCAACATATGACAGTCCCGTCATCCCAGAAACGGGCTTTTCAGATCACCCACCATCAACCACTCCTTCAACTCATCCAACAGTTATCCAATTGCTTTTATGTCTGCACTTTGAGTCTATCTTCGGTGTAAACCAGAATTCTTCCCTACACACTCCAAGAAAGCTGCATCTTGGTACACGTTTCGTTTAGTTTAGAGATACAGCACAGAAACAGGCCCCTTGGCCCACCAGGTCCATGTCGACCAGCGATCCCCGCACACTAACACTATCCTACACACAGTACGGACAATTCACAGATATACCAAGCCAACTCGCCCACAAAACTATAAGTCTTTGGAATGTGGGAGGAAACTGGAGAGCACGGAGAAAACCCACGCAGGTCACAGGGAGAACGTGCAAACTCCATACAGACAGCACCCGTAGTCAGGATCGAACCTGGGTCTCAAGTGCTGACCCACATCCTCATCAGCTTCCTACAATTCACCTACACAGAAGGAATGGCCAATTATCCAACCTACCTACAAGCCTTTGGGATGTGCGAGGAAACAGGAGCACCCGGAGAAAATCCAGATGGTCAGAGTGTGAAATTTGCAAACTCCACAGAGGCAGCGTCCGAGGTCGGGAATGAACTCGTCTCACCAGAACTGTGAAGGAGCAGCTCCACCGGGTTGAAAACCATTTTGGTCCATTGTACACCACTACCTGTGACAATGTGGACTGTGAAAACATAGGCAGTTCCTCCAGGAGCCATGCATTTAATGTTACAGAAGGCGGAAATGTGTTTTATGGACTCAAAATGCAAACTTTCTCACTTATAGTAAAGGCAAATTGAAGAATTGTATCATTTATATTTCAAGTTGTTTATTTTACAAGTAATTAGGCAATTAGAGTTCACTTTCTTTCTGCTACTGAAATATGTTTTCTGAAAATCGTAAGAAAGAACAAAAAGCTTTCCCTTTTAATACACAAATAGGAAACAGAAGGAAGATTATGCTTGAATTGTATAAAATTCTAGTTCGGTCACAGGGTTAGGAGCCACATGCCAGGAAGGTTGTACACCAAAGGGTGCAGAGGAGCCCAACGAGGATATGATCCGTACAGGAAGGAACTGCAGATGCTGGTTTACACCGAAGATAGACACAAATCTGTTGGAGTAACTCAGCGGGACAGGCAGCACCTCTCCATAGAAGGAGTGGGTGACGTTTTGGGTCGAGACCCTTCTTCAGACCGAGAGTCAGTGGAGAAGGAGACACGGAGACATGGAAGTGTAAGGCGTGAAAACGAGACATCAAAGGGGATGCGGTTCAAGGAAAATGTAGAATGGATCATTGTCAGGTCGGAGAAGGAGGTGACAACGAAGCAAACAGAGATAAAATGTTATCAAGGGGACAGTCAGACTTGTCGGAGAACTCGGGTGGGGGGGGGGGGGGTGGAGAGAGGGGGAAAGCAAGGGTTACATGAATTTAGAGAAGTCAATATACATACTGCTGGGATGTAAGCTGCCCAGGTGAAGTTTGCACCCTGACAGTGGAGGAGGCCCAGGACAAAAAGGTTCATGCGGGAATGGGAGTGGGAGGTGTTTAGCAACCGGGAGATCAAGTAGGTATAAGCAGATCGGGCGGATGTGCTCCCTGAATTTGGATGAACAGCACCTCATATTTCGCTTGGGCAGCTGACACCCCAGCGGTCTTCATCCCCTTTGATGTCTAGTCTGAAGGTGGATGTGACCAGGACAAGCCTCACAGCGCCAGGGACCCAGGTTCAATCCTGACCTCAGCCGCTGTCTGCACGGAGTTGGCACGCTCTCGCTGTGAATGCGTGGGGTTTTCTCTGGGTGCCTCCCACATCCCAAAGACGTGTGGGTTCAGAGGTTAATTGCCCCCTCGTGTGTGGGGAGCGGATGATAACGTGGGATAACACAGAACTAGTGTGAACGAGTGATCGATGGTCGGCGTGATCTCGGCCTGTTTCCACGCTGCATCTTTAAAACTAAACTAAAACACCTACATCATGGGGGTCTCAGTGCTGTGTACCTCAGGTGTACCTTTGAATTCTTCAATTAATTACAAGCTAAAATCTGGTTTTCCCACTCGCACAGTGACCATTCTGTCCTGGGCCTCCTCCATTGTCAGAGTGAAGCCACCCGCAAATTGGAGGAACGGGACCTCATATTCCACTTGGGTAACAACGGTATGAATGTTGAATTCGCTAATTTGAGGTGACTTCTGCAAATACTCCCCACCCCTGCTTCCCTAATCCCCACCTCCCTGCCACTAAAAGTCTGTTAACCAGTTCCACAGTTTGCAATGATGGATCCCTCCCCAGCCACCAATTGGCCTATCAGGGAACCTCCCGGCCTGAGGTCATCTGTTGCCGGCCCTGATATGTCCCCTCATTTTTTGCTGCCATTTCCACCGCCCTACAATCAGTCTGAAGAAGGGTGTTATAAGGTCATGTTCATAAGTAATAGGAGCAGAATTAGGCCATTCGGCCCATCAAGTCTACTCCGCCATTCAATCATGGCTGATCTAACTCTCCCTCCAAACCCCATTCTCCTGCCTTCTCCCCGTATCGCCTCATAGCTGGTATTGACCCGAAACGCCACCCATTCCTTCTCTCCAGAGATGCTGCGTGTCCCACTGAGCTACTCCAGCATTCTGTGTCTATATTTGGGGCAGCACGGTGGCACAGCTTGTAGAGTTGCTGCCTTATAGCCCCAGAGACCCGGGTTCAATCCTGACTACAGGTGATGACTGTACAGAGTTCGGATGTTCTCCGTGTGACCGCGTGGGTTTCCTCAGGGTGCTCCGGTTTCCTCATACAGTCCAAAGACGTACAAGTTTGCAAATTGCCCCTAGGGTGCAAGGAGTGGTTGAGAAAGTGGGAAAATATAGAACTAGTGTGAATGGGTGGTCGATGGTCAGTATGGACTCGGTGGGCCGAAGGGCCTGTTTCCAAGCTGTATGTTTACAACTAAACTAAACAAAAGAATGAATACCAGGTGGGCTCTCTGCAGCTGTTTACCTCATGTGCATGTTTGAATCCTTGAGCTCGTTTCTGGGCTGCTGATTCGCAGCATAATGCAGGACATGTTTTGATATCTTCTGCCATTGGTATCTAATAGCAACCAGAAGGTGGTCACGAAGAGCAGCATTCATGCGTGCACAATGCCACTACGTACAAGGACCAAAGATAATCGTTCCCTCAGAGTAACCCGATTGAAGATAGTAAATGATCAACGCTGTGTGGACGGGCAATGACTTGATGCTGTGTGTGGACCAAAGAGACCTTTTTAACTTAAACAAAAGTAACATCAGAATAAGTATAGTTTAGAGATACAGCGTGGAAGCAGGCCCTTCGGCCCACAGAGTTTGCACCGACCATCAATCCCACGCAGATAGCACTATCCTACACACTAGGGATAATTTATAATTTACCGAAGCCAATTAGCCTACAAACCTGCAGGGTGGGAGAATGCAACCTTCACGTGGTCCACCCTGTTTCGACTTGTGCAATCAACCCGACGTGCACAAACAAGATCAAATAGAACAAGGTGACCTATAACTTTAGCCTGTGCACACCATACGCTGGAAGATCAAACCTGTACACCTTTGGAATTTGGGAGGAATTTGGGAGGAAACCGGAGCACCCGGAAAAAACCCAACACGGTCACGTATTGCCATCACCCGTAGTCAGGATTGAACCCGGGTCTCTGGGGCTGTGAGGCGGCAATTCTACCGCTGCGCCACCATGCCACCCACAGGCTCCCAGAAACATTATACAGATAACTTCAACTTTAGCATGGTTATTCAGTTACACTTTAAAGTTGATATGCTCAGATGCTGCCTGAGTTTTTCAAGCCTTTCCTGGATCTGTGTGTCATCGTTGCTGTGACCCAGAATATTGTTTGCAACTTCAACAACCAACATTTCTGCGTGATCAGCTGCCTTCATGGTGGTGGTGAATTACGGCACCTTTGAGGCATAGAAGACTCTTTTCAATCCTTCACACAGCATGGGCATCCTTGGCAAACCCAACATGGAGTGTCCAGGCTAGCATCTATTGTCCATCCCAACTAGCCTTTCACTGAAGAGAACATGTAAGAAAACAATGGTCTGATGAAGGGTCTCAACCAGAAACATTACCAATTCCTATTCTCTGGAGATGCTGCCTGTCTCCCTGAGTTACTCCAGCACTTTGTGTCTATCTTCGGTGTACACCAGCATCAGCAGTTCTTTCCTACTTGTATAAGAATACAACACAAGAACAGGCCCTTCAACTCACAATGTCTGTGCCGAACATGAAGCCAAGACAAACTCCTGTCCACTTGCATACAGTTCATCCATACCCCTCCATTCCCTGCATCTCCATGAGCCTATCCACAAGCCTCTTAAATATCACCATCCTATCTCCCCATCCATCACCACCCATGGCAGGGCCATTCCAGGCTCCCCACACCCTTTGTGTACAGAGACATGCCCCACATATCTCACCTTAAAGCAATGCCCTTGTATATTTGATATTTCCACCCTGGGGAAAAAAGTACTGACAATCTGATAAGGGTCCCAACCTGAAACATCACCCATCCATGTCCTCCATGAGGCTGCCTGACCCGTTGAAGTACACCAGCACTTTGTCTCTCTGTTTTTTTCTGACGGTCCATATAACCTATACCTCTCATAATTATACTTCTATCTGGTCTCCCCTCAACTTCTGGCATTCCAGAGAAAACAATCCATGTTTGTCCAACCTCTCCCTGTAGGTATTATCCCCAAAGGCAGGCATCATTCTGGGAAACCACCGCTGCACCTTTTCCAAAGCCCCCACATCCTTCCGGTAATGGGGGCGACCAAAACTGCATGCAATGCTCAAAATGCGGCCAGACCGAAGTCCTATAAAGCAGCAGACAGACACAAAATGCTGGAGGAACTCAGCGGGTCAGGCACTGTCTCTGGAGGAAAGGAATGGGTGACGTTTCAGGTCAAGACCATTCTTCAGCGTCCCGACCTAAAACACCACCTGTTTCTATTCTCCAGAGATGTTGCCTGACCCGCTGAGTTACTCCGGGATTTTGTGTCTCCCTTCTGCAGTTCCTTCCTACAAGCTCCCAAGTGCTGCATCTTGGTGCACGTGACAATAACAAACAATGCCATTTACAATAACAATGCCTTTATTGTTTCATCAGGCCAGGGACGAGTTAAAAGTCCACAACGTTGTCGTGGAGCTGGAATCATTGAGGACATCTGATTTCCCCCCTGGAAGGGCAATGAACAGTTTGGACATCAGCAATAGCTGAACTGCACTGAAACTGCCCCTTATTTGTGTCCATTAAATTGCTCTGGTTTAAGCTCCCAAGTTAATGGGCTGAATGACCTCTACTTACGCCAAGTTAACATTCAACGTCGAGAGCAAAGTGAGCATAATGTTTAAGGTTACATTTCCGCAACTGGTTTGGTATTTAATTTAAATGCAAATGGACAGCACAGATTGGCACCGTATTTGTGGTGCATTCCCCATCAGGAATTTATCAACACGAAACACGCGTCTCTATTGCTCAGATCAATAAACACTTGTTTATTATAAACTCAGCATCAACATGAGTGACTTTGTCAATCCCCTACAGAGGAACAAAACGGAAAATGTAGAACATAAACAACTGTGAATATACATACATACGAGGCTTGGCACTTGTCATTATGTTCATTTGATTTTCTCACATTGGGAATTAAAAACCAATTTGATTCTGGAGCCTTGGGGACGTTGAAGACATTGGTGTACCAGAAGGAATTGCAGATGCTGGTTTACAAAAGGAATAGGTGGTATTTCGGGATGACTGTCTGAGTGAAGAAGGGTCTCGACCCGAATCATCACCTATTACCTTTCTCCAGAGATGCTGCCTGGGCCCCTGTCCCACTTAGGAGACCTAAACAGCAACCTCTGGTGACCTTGCCCGCCACCCAAAAAAAAAAATCAAGGTCGAGGTGACCTGCAACCTCCTACCACCTCCCATGCATATGTTGAAAACCTTCCTCAACTATGAAGAAAACCGGCTTCGACTAGATCTGCGACAAAAAAATTATTGATTTTTAAAACGGAAACCTATTTTTAGTCGAGGACGGTTTTAAACATGATGAAAAAATAGCAGCAACCTAGATGAAGCCTTCGCCAGGCGGAAACCACTTTTGACCATTAGGGAGAGAGAGTGACCAAAACCTCCGGTGACATAGAATCATAGAAAATAGGTGCAGGAGTAGGCCATTCGGCCCTTCGAGCCTGCACCGCCATTCAATATGATCATGGCTGATCATCCAAATCAGTATCCTGTACCTGCCTTCTCTCCATACCCACTGATCCCAGGAGGAGACCATTTGGCCCATCTTGTGAGGTGCTACTCGTCTTAATCCGCCCCATCCCACACTATTTGTTTGCTTCCATGTTTACACCCCGCTACCATTTTAAAATGTGGTTAGCGGGTGCTCTCTCCTGCACATGCTCTTTCCTTTCCTTTGGTAGATACGTCTCTACATAGAAACATAGAAAATAGGTGCAGTAGTAGGCCATTCGGCCCTTCGAGCCTGCACCGCCATTCAATACGATCATGGCTGATCATTTAACTCGGTATCCTGTACCTGCCTTCTCTCCATACCCCCTGATCCCTTTAGCCACAAGGGCCACATCTAACTCCCTCTTAAATATAGCCAATGAACTGGCCTCAACTACCTTCTGTGGCAGAGAACTCCACAGATTCACCACTCTCTGTGTGGAAAAATGATTTTCTCATCTCGGTCCTAAAAGACTTCCCCCTTATCCTTAAACTGTGACCCCCTTGTTCTGGACTTCCCCAACATCAGGAACAATCTTCCTGCATCTAGCCTGTCCAACCCCTTGAGAATTTTTGTAAGTCTCTATAAGATCCCCCCTCAATCTCCTAAATTCCAGCGAGTACAAGCCGAGTCTATCCAGTCTTTCTTCACATGGAAGTCCTGCCATCCCAGGAATCAGTCTGGTGAACATTCTCTGTAGTCCCTCTATGGCAAGAATGTCTTTCCTCAGATTAGGAGACCAAAACTGTACGCAACTGTGACCTCATGGAAACCTTGGGTGGCGGGCAAGTTCACCAGCGGTTGCTGTTTAGGTCTCCTAAGTGGGACAGGGGCTTAACTCCAGCACTTTGTCTATCTTTGATGACATTGGTGTCCATCAGCATTTGTAATGAATGTAAAATATCCTGAATTCAATTCTGCATCACTCCAAGAGTAACTGCCCAGAAGGCTCATCGCTCGACATGACCTAGTCCGAAGGCTGGACGGTCGCCGGGACTGGGAATCCACCGAAAGGCTCATCAGATGGCATAACCGGTAACCCGTCCGAAGGCTGGTCGGTGGGTGGGACCGGGAGTGAGCTGGAGACGCCAGACGTGAGGAGCAAGGGCCGGTCGGTGGGTGAACCGGAGTAATGCTTCCAGCGCCTTCAAGGTCGGCTGCAGGAGACACCCCCGGGACACATGGATGGCCAGGAGAGGAGAGGAGAGGGACGTCGGTTCGCGGGAACTGCTCCAGTACATCGAGCGCGCGGGCCGACCAGACTTGGAATAATGGTGCCAAAATATGGTTAATATATGCAAAAAGAATTGCACTGTGCAGTTGCAGACGTGACAAATGAATTCCGTTAACATTACATTCCAAAATATGGTTAATATATGCAAAAATATTCCATTAACATTACATTCCGTTGAAATGTAACGTTAAAGGTAGACAAAAGTGCTGGAGAAACTCAGCGGGTGAGGCAGCATCTATGGAGCAAAGGGAATTCGGAATGTTTCGTGCCTATTCCCTTCGCTCCATAGATGCTGCCTCACCCGCCGAGTTTCTCCAGCACTTTCGTCTACCTCCGATTTTCCAGCAGATGCAGTTCCTTCTTAAACAATGTAGTGTTAAAGGCAACTTGAATCCTGCAAGCCAGCATCTGTCGTTCTTTTCTAATGCATTCTCCGCACAAGCAGGCAATTCATCAAAATCTTCCACTGTCGATACTACAGTGTCAGCCAGCTGTTAATCCCCAATCTCCATCACTCCCCATTCAGCCGAGTCCCCGTCAGCTATCATTATTCATCGTGATATGGCATTGCATTCGATAAAACTATTTGAACAGTCAACGGCAAAATCTCTCAAACGGCAGCACCCAACCAAATAATCTTCGAGTGTTCGACAAGCTGCCAGAGGGTGAAACCTTCAAAACGAGGGAGACACAAGGAGCTGCAGATGCTGGATCCTCGAGTAAAACACAAAGTGCTGGAGGAACTCAGGGGGTCAGGCAGCATCTGCGGAGGGAATGGACAGGCAACGTTTCGGATCGGGACCTTTCTTCAGACTGGCTGGAGTCGGGAGGAGAGAGAGCTGTAAAAGAGAGGAGAGAGGCGGGAGCAGGACTTTAAAGGGCATGTTTTAAAGGGCCTGTCCCACTTGGGCGTCATTTGCACGTCATTTATGCGTCATCATATACGCGTCAGTGATGAGCACGTGATGCGCGAATGGCACGTGGTGGTGTAGGCAATGACACGCGGTTGCACGCGGTTCCCCAGGATTTGGGGATTCACAAAATCTTTGCGCGCTACCTGCGTGTGCAAATGACGCCCAAGTGGGACAGGCCCTTTAGGTTAATTTGCTTCTGCAAGTTGTAAAACTAGTCCCTCGTGTGTAGGATCGTGTTACAGTGCAGGGTGATCTCTGGTTGGCACGGACTCGTGAGCTAAAGGGCCTGATCCCATGCTGCATCTCTAAAGCTTTTTAAAAATAAATAAGGCAGAGGCGATGCTAATCTTTATCTTTCAGAGAGTTGTGGGTCTTTGGGACGCTCACCCTTAGCAGGGCAGTGGAAGCAGTTTTTGAACGTTACTAAGCTGCAGGTTTGCAAAGTAAAATAAGGACAGAAAATGTTGGAAATACTCAACAGGGTGATGGGTGCATGGAACGAGCTGCCAGTTGAGGCAGGTACCATAGCAAGATTTATAAGACATTTGGACAGGTACACGGAAAAGACAGCTTTAGAGGGATATGGGCCGAATGCACAGAGGTGGGACTTGTGCTGAAGGGGCATCTTGTTGGAGTGGGCAAGTTAGGGCGAAGGGCTCGTTTCCATGCTGAATGACACTCTGTCATCTGTGGGAAGAACAATCAAGTTCACAGTTCAGGTCGAAGACGGGCCTTTAGGCAAAGCATCTTCAAACCAAACCGCTCCCTCCGTTTGTCTTCCCAAGGATGCTGCCCGACCGGCTGCGTATTCCCAACAGTTTCTGCCTTTAGACTTCCAGTATCTGCAGTTTTTGGGTCGATTTCTACTTCCCGTTGAAGACTTGCTGATACATTTGTAAACATGCGTCTCAACCAGCTAGAGGCACCTCTGCCGCTAACGGGCGGCGTCAGTGCCCAGCGCCTGATAGGAGTCAACTCCTTTTGGCAGGTTAATTCCACTGTGATGCGTTTTTTTTAGTCCAACCAGATCGAAGCTGCGTTAGTGTGTGGTAAACCGGGGGAGAGAAAAGAGACACACTTTAAAGAAAAGTCATTGATGCCAATCTACCGCTGTGTTAAAAGCAACAGTGGGTAATGACTGCCAAGGACTCAGGGCCCTGGTGATGTGTGTGGGCTTTTCTTTGAATTACTGCAGGTATAACTGGATGGATAAGAAGCAAAAAAAACACCCCCCTCTCAAACAACATGTTCTATCTATAGTGTCGTTATGCATCTTATGGAACTGATTTTTTGAGAGCAAGGACAGTGTGGGGAAATCGGGGGATGGTGCATTGAAAGAGACAGTATGGAAACAGGCCCCTCGAGTCCGCACCGACCATCGATCACACGTTCACACAGTTTCTATGTTATCCCACTTTCTCATCCACTCCCTGCACTCTAGGGACAATTAACAGTGACAACATAACCAACAAACCGCTCGTCTTGGGGATGTGGGAGGAAACCAAAGCATCCGAAGGAAACCCACGCGGTCACAGGGAGAACGTGCAAACTCCACACGGACAGCACCCGAGGTCAGGATCGAACCTGGGTCTCTGACGCTGTATGGCAGCAGCTCTACCGGCTGCGCTGTTGAGTAGCACTAGCGGAGATTGCTCCTGCATAGAATTGAGAGCAGGGATCTTTGAGGCCTGCTATTCCCAGTGCCAGTGACGAGCTTCACCTTTGTGTGCTGCCAAGATCTGCAAGAAACCTGAGGCTATTGGAAAGGCACGACAACACACAAAGTAATTTGCCAATCCTTTTGCCCAATTGCCAGTGTGTTCTGTGTTGCAGACTCACTTCCCTTCCCCCTCCCATTTCCCATCCATCCATATCAAGCCTGTTGGGGTGGCACACTGGTGCAGCTGGTAGAGTCGCTGCCTCACAGCGCCAGCGCCCGGCTTTGATCCTGACCTCTGGGTGGAGTTTGCACGTTCTCTCTGCGACCGTGTGGGTTTCCTCCAGGTGCTCCAATTTCCTCCCACATCCTAAATAACATACTGAGCTTGTAGATTAATTGGCTTTTGTAAACTGTCCCTAGTGTGTAGGGAGTGGATGAGAAAATGGGATAACACAGAACTAGTGTGAAGACTAGGTGATCGATGCTGGCATGGACGGTGGGCCGAAGGACCTGTTTCCACACTGTATCTTTCCATCTATCAATCAATCAATATTTTCTGGGTAACATCTTACTTGATTTGCATTTCTGACTGCTCTGCACTGGGTAGAGGGATCACATCCACTCCAATCCTATGCCCATGGACCCTGCTCATCAAAATGCCATTCCCCACTCGTGGGCAGCACAAGCCAAGGCTCTGGCAGCATGATGGCACAGCGGTAGAGCTAGTGCCTTGCACCGCCAGAGACCCGGGTTCAATCCTGACTACAGGTGCTCTCTCTACGGAGTTTGTATGTTCTCCCCGTGACCCGTGTGGGTTTTCTCCGAGATCTTCAATTCCCTGCCACACTCCAAAGACGTACCGGTTTGTAGGTTAATTGGCTTGGTATAAGTGTAAACACCCTCGTGTGTTTGTGGGGTAATTCTAATATGCGAGGATCGCTGGTTGTTGCGGACTCGGTGGGCTGAAGGGCCCGTTTCCACGCTATCTCTATAATTAAATTCTAGCTCAATGCAGATGCTGCTTTATGCCAAAGATAGACACTAAGGGGCCCATCCCACTTGGCCGTCATTTGCACGTCACGCAGATGGCGCGCAAAGATTTTGTACATAACAAAATCCCGTAAATTATGTCGCATAAATTGCACGCGAATGATGGCCAAGTGGGACAGGCCCTTAAGTATTTATCCAAATGTCTGAATAAAAAAGATCCAGAGAGGCTGCATGACCCTCTCAGCCACTCAAGCACTTTAGACTTTAGACATGCAGTGTGGAAGCAGGCCAGCTCGGACTTCCGCATTTGGTCAACTGCATTGGGTTATCCAAGACAAGTCGTGACAGCCAGCTCCCCCCCCCCCCCCCCCCCATTCAGCCCATTAACCCCCTCCTTCCCATCCTGCACCTCCCATCCATTTCCTGTCTGGTTTCAGGTTTTCAGCACCAGTAATTCAACCAAAAACGTTACCCATTCCTACTGTCCGGAGATGCTGCTTGTCCCGCTGAGTTACACCAGCATGTTGTGCCTATCTCAGCAGTGAAGCCTTGTTGGGTACAAGGAACAAAAGGCCTGTTTCCATGCTGTATATCGCAGCTAAACTAAATTGCAGGATTTGATTGCTTTGTTGCAGTTACACCATTTAATCATCAAATACATGATATTCTGATAAACCACTCGCTTAAATCATCTGTGGCTGTGACCGGGATAACTAATAACACAATTTCAGCTTTTTCAAATATTTGAACTCTATGTTGGATCCATTTGCTCTCTGTTTGAACAACTATTTAAGATTAACACATTGTGCACATATGGTTGCTTGATAAATTATTAGATGGCTTCCGTTTAAGTAGAATCATAGTCAGAGAGTCATACGGCATGGAAACAGGCCCTTTTCCACACTCGACCATGTCAACCATGGCGTACCATCTACATAAACTAGTCCCATTTGCCCACGTTTGACCCCTATCCTCTCCCTGTCCAAATGCCCTTTAAATATTGTAAAAGTAACTACCACCTCTGGCAGCTCGTTCCATACACCCACCATCTGCTGTGTGGAAAAGTTGCCCCTCAGGTTCCTAATAAATCCTTCCCCTCTCATCTTAACCCTAAAGACTCTGTGCATTCACCCTATCTATTCCTGTCATTATTTTATACGCCTCTATAATACCACACCTCAGTGTCCCGTGCGCCAAGGAATAAAGTCCTAGCCTGCCCGACCTCTCCCCTAACACGGCCCCTAAGGGGACAGTCAGTATTCCGAGAATGCATACCAACAGCTGCTTTTAAAATCAAAAGGAATTTAACGTAACCAGGCGGCGTCAAACATTGGCCTCACTCACAGTTGATTGTCCATTAGAGCTCTCTCCTCACCTGGAGAAGCTTCTCAAACCAAACCAGCTCTGTACTCAAAATAACAGGGGTGTTACAGTAGTAGACCTGCTGCCTCATCACGCCCGAGACCTGGGATCGATCCTGGCCTCGGGTTCTATCTCTGAGGAGTTTCCACGTTCTCCCTGTGACCGCGTGGCTTTTCTCCGTGTGCTCAGGTTTTATCCCAAAAACGTGTGGGTTTGTTGGATATTTAGCTTCTGTAAATTGCCCCTGGTGTGTAGGGAGTGGATGAAAAAGTGGGATAACAGAGAACTAGTGTGGATGGGTGATCGATGGTCGGCGTGGACCCGTGCTGCAATTTGCAATCAATCAATCAATCAATAATTCATTTGTTGACTTGGAATAGTAGTGAACCTTAAAAATGACAAGAATGCTTTGAGAATTCTTCATTATTTTTCGTCAGTGATTAACTCCTTATGAAATTCAATTCCATAAACATCACACCACTCCCGACAGAGGGTTGTGGGTGTTTGGAACGTGTGTCGGGGGTGGTGGAGGCAGATATGAGAGTGGCGTTTAAGAGACGTTTGGATAAGCACATAGATATGCAGGGAATGGAGGGATATGGATGAGGAGCAGGCAGATAAGAGTTGGTCTTGGCATCATAAGCGGCACAGACATTGTGGGCCGCCGGGCCTGTTCCTGCGCTGTACTGTTTTATTCTCTGTTACTTTACCACACCCACAACTATTGCATTGTCCTGCGACGATTATGTTTTCATTCTGAGAATTGGGGCCAGCCCGAGTACTTTGTCAGGTAGCACTGCCGAGTTAGTTTCCAGCAACCGCACCCAGCTTGCTGCCTGCCGTGGAAGGACTGCCACGGTTTGAACGCTGCTCCTAGTTTAGAGATAAAGCGCAGAAACAGGCCCCTCAGCCCACGCCGACCGGCAATCCCCGCACATTAACACTATCCTACACAATTTACACTCGTACAAAGCCAATAAGCCTACAAAAGGGGTGGAAGATTGCAACCTTCACGTGGTCCGCCCTGTTTCGACTAATGCAATCAACTCGACAAACAGAAGATCAAATAGAACAAGTTGTCCAACAACTTTAGGCTGTGCACACCACACAAAATAAGAAGGATTAAGAAGCCTACAAAACTGCACGGCTTTGGAGTGTGGGAGGAAACGGAAGATATCGGAGAAATCCCACGCAGGTCACGGGGCGAATGTGCAAACTCCATACAGACAGCACCCGTAGTCGGGATCGAACCTGGGTCTCTGGCGCTGCAAGCGCTGTGAGGCAGCAACTCTGCCACTGTGCCACCTTTGAAGAAGAGATGTGTACTCTGCAATAGAGATATGTTTCACATTCATACCCATTTGTACAGTCAACATAGTAGCATTGGATTATTCATAGATATACAAAGTGCTGAGGTAACTCAACGGGAAAGGCAGCATCTCTGGAGAACATGGACAGGTGTCTTTTCGGGTCGGGACCCTTCTTCAGACAGAGGGAATGGATTATTCATGCAGAGATTAACTGGTCCAGAACACAACCGTCTAACTTAGACAAGTTGTGTCCAAAGGTATAAAATAATCAATTCACATTGTTTGAGAGTCTTGTTGCAATTTAAGAATATTTAGTTTACAGTGGGACTTAAACATGCAAAAATCAACAACAAAAAATGAAGCCACAGGGAACTCCATTGAAAGTCTCAGAAGTTGCAATCAATCACTTCATGCCCTAAAGCGAAATAGAGGAGAGGACTACATTGAACCTGTGGTATCAGATACGCCATGACAAAAAACCAACATGCAGGAGTCATAGATTGATACAGTGTGGAAACAGGCCCTTCGACCCAACTTGCCCTCACCGGCCAACATGCCCCTCTACACTAATCCCACCTGCCTGCATCTCGCCTATACCCCTCTAACCTGTCCTATCCATGTACCTGTCTAAATGTTTCTTAAACGTTAGTCCCCGACTCAACAACCTCCTCCATCACCACCCTTTGTGTGAAAAAGTTACCCCTCAGGTTCCTATTAAATCTTTCCTCCTTCACCTTAAACCTATGTCCTCTGGTTCTCGATTCCCTTACCATGCGCGTTTACTCGATCTATTCATCTCATGGCCCTCAAGTCCTGGCAACATCCTCAGAACCCTTTTTCCCAGGATGGAAATATCAAATATTGGACAGCAGAGCTTTGAAAGGTAAGAGGGATAAAATATAAGGATGCATGGGTGGTGGGTGCCTGGAACGTGCTGCTGGAGGAGGGGGGGGGGGGGGGGGGGGGAGAGATTGGTGGAGGCAAATAGAATAGTGGCATTCATGGGACTTTTGTATATACGGAGAATGGAGGGATATGAATTACATGCAGCCACATAAGAGATGTTTGTGGCATTGTGTTCAGCACAGACATTGTGGGCCAAACAGGGTTTTCTTGCATTGTGCTGTTCCATGTCCATATTCTAGATCACAAATCGGGTCGAGACCCTCCTTCAGACCAATGTCAGGAGAGTGGGCGATGCACAGATAAGGAAGTGTAAGGTGCGAAAACAGGACAAAGGGAATGGTGATCCAGAAACACGTAGAATACATCATTGTTAGTTGGGAGAAGGTAACAATAAAGCAAACAGAAAAGACACGCGCGCACACAAGGCACATGCACACAAGGCACACGCCTGGCTTCAGCAATGTTTAATATTGATTACATTATAAACTTTTCAGCTGCATTGTAACAAGACGTTGGCGAGGCCACATTTTAAGTATTGTGTTTAGTTTTGGTCACCCTGCTACAGGAAGGCCATTGTGGAGTCATGGAGTGATACAGCGTGGAAACAGGCCCTTCGGCCCAACCTGCCCATGCCGGCCAACATGTCCCAGCTACAATAGTCCCATGCGCTTGTGTTTGGCCCATATCTCTCTAAACCTGACCTATTCATCTACCTGCCTAAATGTTTCTTAAACATTGCATTAGTCCCTGCATCAATTACTTCCTCTGGCAGCTCTTTCCATACACCCACCACCCTTTGTGTGAAAAAGTTACTCCTTGGGTTCCTATTAAATAGGGTCCTGCCCTGTTGGTGTACATTCCTGGTGCGGAAAAGATGCGTTTAATCTGGAATGAAGATTTACGACGATGTTCCCACAGTTTAATGGCCTGAGCTATAGGGAGAGTTTGTACAGGCTAATACTTTATTCCTTGGATGCAGGAGGTGGAGGGGTGGTCTTCCACATGTGTACAAGATCATGTGAAGAATACATTGGGTAAATGTCTTTTACCCAGAATAGTGGAAGCAAGAACCAGAGGACATAGGTTTAAGGTGAGAGGGAACCAAAGCTGGGTGGCAATGTGAACTGTGAGGAGGATGCAGGGTGACTTGGACAGGTTGGGGGAGTGGGCAGATGCATGGCAGAAGCAGTTTAATGTGGGTAAATGGGAGATATCCACTGTGGCGGCAAAATCAGGAAGGCAGATTATTATCTGAATGGTGTCTCGTTGGGAAAAGGGGAAGTACAATGCGATCTGGGGGACCTTGTTGAATGAGTGCCAGCAAGTCTGACTGGAATTTATTCTATTGCATGATACTGTCTAGCAAATCTGCTCATTATTTGCAACACTGCTACTGCGGTCTCAGCACTCCAGCAGTGCCACAGACATCTCACTTCCCCATGATGTCGGCACCAGGAACTGCCGATGCCCAGTTACAAAAAAAGACTGGAGCAGCTCAACGGGTCAGGCAGTATCGGTGGAAGACGAGGATAGGTTTTAAAGTCCGAAGAAGGGTGCCAACCCGAAACGTCACCTGTCCATATTCTCCAAAGATGCTGCCTGACCTGCTGAGTTACTCTAGCACTTTCTGTCTGAGTTTAGTTCAGTTTAGAGATACAGCGCGGAAACAGGCCCTTCAGCCCACACAGATCCCCGCACTAACACTACCCCACACACACACACACACTAGGGACAATTTACAATTATACCAAGCCAATTAACCTAGAAACCTGTTTTTTGGCGTGCTGGAGGAAACAGAAGATCTCTGAGAAAACCCACGTGGTCACGGGGGGAACGCACAAACTCCGTACAGACGGCACCCGTAGTCGGGATCGAACCCGGGTCTCAGGCGCTGCAAGCGCTGCAAGCTAGTAACTCTACCGCTGCGCCACCGTGCCTCCCCCATCCATCTGTGGGCAACATGTTGTTAACTGCAACACCATGGACTTTGTTTTCCCTGAACAAATTTTAAAATAACATCTTATCAAATGCCTTCTGGAAGCTAAATACGGTTCATCCACAGGGTTTCTCCCCTGTCCACAGCACGATAAATCTTCAAAGAGCACCAATTAATTTATGAAACACAATTTCCTTTCACACAAACAAATTGGCTTTTGCCCGATTACTTTGATCTTTTCCACATCCACTGCTTAACTGGGATAATGTCTTTATTGACAGCTTCCAACATTCTCCCATGCCTAGTGTTCATCTAATACAGACAGCGAGGTACCAAGCTGTACTTCAGCTCTAGTTTACAGACGATATGGAAACTGCCCCTCGGCCCACCGATTCCATGCCAAACATTGCGCGCCATTCATATTAATTCTATGTTATCCCACTTTCTCATCCACTCAATAGACAATAGGTGCAGGAGTAGGCCATTTGGCCCTTCGAGCCAGCAGCGCTATTGAATGTGATCATGGCTGATCATCCCCAATCAGTTCCTGCCTTCTCCCCATATCCTCTGACTGCTATCTTTAAGAGCCCTATCTAGCTCTCTCTTGAAAGCATCCAAAGCACCCTGCCTCCACCGCCCTCTGAGGCAGAGAATGCCACAGACTCACCACTCTCTGTGAGAAAAAGTGTTTCCTCGTCTCCGTTCTAAATGGCTTACCCCTTATTCTTAAACTGTGGCCCCTGGTTCTGGACTCCCCCAACATCGGGAACAAGTTTCCTGCCTCTAGCACGTCCAAGCCCTTAACAATCTTATATGTTTCAATGAGATCCTCTCTCATCCTTCTAAACTCCAGAGTGTACAAGCCCAGCCTCTCCATTCTCTCAGCATATGACAGTCCCGCCATCCCGGGAATTAACCTTGTAAATCTACGCTGCACTCCCTCAATAGCAAGAATGTCCTTCCTCAAATTAGGGGACCAAAACTGCCAGTCCCGCTGAGTTACTCCAGCATTTTGTGTGTACATGATAATGATAGGTACAACAATAAAGATAGCAGAGTCAGGGGCTATGGGGAGAAGGCAGAAACGGGTTACTGATGATCAGTCATGGTCACAATGAATGGCGGTGGTGGCTCGAAGGGCCAAATGGCCTACTCCTGCACCTATTGTCTAACAAATGCCAGACAGTAGAATGGTGCAAAGTCCAAGCAATGCAAAATAATATTAACATACAAGATCAGAATAACTGAATAAGGTAGAGTTATGAGTAAGAATTCATGGCTGCATCTACGGGAAGGTGTAAAAGGGGCAATTGGTTCACGAGACTAATAGCAGTGGGGAAGAATCCTGTTTGACCTTCAGGCTCCTGGATCTTCTCCTAGAAGGGAGAGGAGAGGAAAGGGAATAGCCAGGGCATCCTTGACAACACTTTACAGCCTTCCCGATAAAACGCAGCATGAAGATGGACTGGATGGAAGGAAGTGATGAGCCTGTGATGGACTGGGCTGTGTTCACCATTCTCTGCAGGTTTATGTGGTTGACAGCAGAGCAGTTGCCTTAAAGGCAGAGGTGCATCGCCTCAGAATACTGTCCATAGCATATCTGTGAATGGTGGAAAGAATCATCATGGATATACGGAATCTTCTCAAATGCCCATGTTTAGACATACAGCACGGAAACAAATCCTTCGGCCCACCAGCCCCCGTACACTCACACTATCATGGTGGAGAGGGTCAAAAACCTAATTCCTGGGCGTCCAGATATCGGAAGATCTTTCCTGCACCCAGCATGAACATAATGCAAGGGTTTTTAGATTGACCAGAAGACGGATGCAACGTTCTGTTCAGCTCAGTTTGGTTTACTGTCACGTACACCGAGGAGCAGCGAAAAGCTTTTGTTGCGAGCTAACCAGCCACCGGAAAGACTATACATGATTACAATCAAGCCATTTCCAGTGTACAGATATGTGATAAGGGGCAACGTTTAGTGCAAGGTAAAGCCAGTAAAGTCTGATCAAAGATAGTCCGAGGGTCATTACCAGTACTTCAAAGCCCTTTATTGCGGTCGACGTTAGAGCGACTGGGCAGGAATGATAGAGTCAGGCAGATTTATTTTTTGGGGGGGACTGGAATGACGGAGGTTTCCTGGAAGCAGATGGGGGACATCAGACTGTTGATGTGAGAGGTTGAAGGTGACGGCAAAGTCTGTGGGAAGTCGATTGGAGCCCAGTCTCAGGACCGTCCAGGGAATCCATCCGGACTTTCCTCTTCAGGAAGTTACCCTGGTGAAAGCAGATCTGACTTCAGCCAGATGCATGGAACAGGGCCAGATGCATGGAACAGCAAGGGGGGGGGGGGACTGCATAAACAGTATCGCTGGTCAGCATCAAACACAGACTGCCAGGCAGAAATTTGAATGCTTAAAAGTAACCATCCCAAATCATAATTCAAAACTTTGGGTAAAATAGAACCCGTTTGTCCAAGGTGGAAATGACAAAGACTAGCAGGTAGTAGCTTCAAGCTTGAAGGCGAGAGGGGCAAAGTTTAAAGAAGGTGTTCAGGGCAAGATTTTAATTATTTTTTTACACACACACACGCATGCGCGTACAGATGCCTGCAATGTGCTGCCTGAGATGGTAGTGGCAGAGTGGCAGATACAATAGTGGCGTTTAGTAGGTTTTTAGACAGGTGGATATGCAAGGAACAGATAGAAGGTAGACACAAAATGCTGGAGTAACTCAGCAGGTGAGGCAGCATCTCTGGAGAGATGGAATGGGCAACGTTTCGAGTTGAGACCCTTCTTCAGACTGATGGATATGGATCACGTGCAGGCAGAGGAGATTAATTTAACAGCAAGCACCATGTTCAGTACTGACCCTGTGGGCCAAAAGGTCCGTTTCAATGGGTCAAAGGTACATTTAAGTATGTAGTTCTGTACAAGTATCACTATATAGTACAAGTGTAGCTCTAGTACACTGAGTCGCCAGTTTGCCACCATTTTCAAGTCCCAGTTGTACTTCCAGGAAGGTCTCCAAATCTGAGGAAGGACATTATTGCCATAGAGGGAGTGCAGAGAAGGTTCACCAGACTGATTCCTGGGATGTCAGGACTGTCTTATGAACAAAGACTGCATAGACTCGGTTTATACTCTCTAGAATTTATAGATTGAGAGGCAATCTTATAGAAACTTACAAAATTCTTAAGGGGTTGGACAGGCTAGATGCAGGAAGATTGTTCCCAATGTTGGGGAGGTCCAGGACAAGGGGTCACAGCTTAAGGACAAGGGGGAAATCCTTTAGGACCGAGATGAGAAGGACTTTTTTCGCACAGAGAGTGGTGGGTCTCTGGAACTCTCTGCCACAGAGGGTAGTTGAGGCCAGTTCATTGGCTATATTTAAGGGAGTTAGATGTGGCCCTTGTGGCTAAGGGGATCAGAGGGTATGGAGAGAAGGCAGGTACGGGATATTGAGTTGGATGATCAGCCATGATCATATTGAATGGCGGTGCAGGCTCGAAGGGCCGAATGGCCTACTCCTGCACCTAATTTCTATGTTTCGATGTTTCTAAGATATAAACTTGTATTAAACAAGGATCCAACGTTTCTCAGGGAGGAAATTTCAAAGACAAGAGGTCATAGATTTAGGGTGAGAGGGAGGAAGTTTAAAGGAGGCGACAGGTGCAAACTTTTCACAGAGAGCGGTGGGTGCCTGTAATGTGTTGCCAGGGGTGGTGGTGGAGGCAGATACCATAGTGATGTTTAAGAGGCTTTTGGATTGGCACGTGGATGTGCAGGGAATGGAGGAATACGGATCACATGCTTGCAGAAGAGGTTAGTTTAACTTGGCATCATGTTCAACACGGACATTGTGGGCTGAAGGGCCTGCTTCCTGTGCTGTATTCTACAGTCTCGCATCTTTTCAGTTGACAGATTTGAGAGCACTAGAGATGGAGACCCCAAACAGAAATGGCAGGAGAGTCGCAAGGTGGCGCAGCAGTAGAACCACTGCCTCACAGCGCTGGAGACACAGGTTCAATCCTGACTACGGGTGCTGTCTGTACGGAGTTTGTACATTCTCCCCGTGACCTGCGTGGGTTTTCCCCGAGATCTTCAGTTTCCTCCCACACTCCAAAGACGTGCAGGTTTCTAGGTGAATTGGCATGGTATAAGTAGGTATGTTACAAAACTTACCTTTACCGGCGCTGCACTTCTGCCGCTCCCCGTGTGCGCGACTTTGGCGCCTTGCAGAGGGGGGCGTGCTTAAAGTCCCGTTTTTCCACAGGCCTGGAATAATCGATGAATGTCGGGCGATTTGGTTGCTGAAGAAAAATCGCTCCGACATTTAATGAATGGTGGTATTTTTAAATTACGCTAGATTATTTATTAACTAGAGTAATTTAAAAATCACCTTCAAAAGCTGTGAGCACAGACAACCGGAAGCATTTTGCGTAGGGGAGAAAAAAAGGTAAATACTTTATTTTTATATTAAAAGTTGGTTTTTCGGGAGGCATTAATACTATTTTTATGTTGCGAAATGGGGTCCCCAAAAAATGTATGAACCCCCAGTATTTTTCCCCCCCGACTTCACTGCTAACCGCAACGTTCCAATCCACCGCATTCTACTAAAACCCACTCGCTAGTTGATTTAAATGGCCATTAATTTACAGGCATTAAACACTAAATTCCTTCCATTTGGCCCAGAAATTCATGAAAATGAGATTTTAAAATTATGTTATACTGTGGATTATTGTGTGAATGTTATTTGGATACTTAGGCAATTTTTAAAAAGTTTATCTTTTCTTAAGAAAATGATAGATGTTTAGATCTACTCATTGAATTTTGTAATTAGCTACAATTAGATAACTAACTAATTATATGCTTTAATTTCAGGTAATCCAAGTAAGATTGTTTAATATTTGTTTCAGAATGCTTCAATCTATAATAACTGAAAATTTCATTGAGTTCTCTTAATTTTTAAGAATGTTATGGACATTTAACTTTTCCAGATCACAGCTTTTGAGTTGAGTCAATTGAAAGGCAATGGGAAGCAAGATGCTCATTTCCGAGTATGAAAATGGCCATAACTTTCTTAATACTGAAGATATGAAAGTAAATTAGGTGTCAAATTAAACTTCTTTTTATGCTTTATCTGATGGGATAAATTGCAGACTTGATTTTTAAAATCTCAAAATGTTGTAACATTGCTAGTATAAGTGTAAATTGTCCCTATAGTGTGTAGGATAATGTTGGTGTGCGGGGATCGCTGGTCAGTGCGGACAGTAAGCCGAAGGGCCTGTTTCCACGCTGTATCTCTAAACTAAACATTAGATAGGTGCTCTGGCCCTTTCTACCATCCAGTCAGGTAGCTTATGATCAACAACAAGTCCTCTGTTCTATCCAATTCCTGGACTATCCCTGGACAGCACAACGACCAACAAGCTAGCAAACGCAACCGTTGATGTTGTCAATGATACAGCAACATCAACCCAATGAGATGAAGTTTTCCAAAGGATGCATCACGAAAATACTCACTACTTCATTAAGACAGTCCTCGAAATGCTTCAACCGACTTTGTTACCAAAAGCAAGAGTTCCTCCCCATCTCCGATGGCTGCTTTTTTCAGATTCAGCCTCATCTTATTCAAAAGACCAGTATTTAACTGTACCTCAGCATCTCGAGCAAAAACAGTTCTGACCAGGTTCCAAAATGGTTCCAACTGCGGTTACCACGGTTACAATAAGCTAGTTCTGTATTCCAAAAAACGCAAGGAATCATGGGATTTGTCAAAGGTCACTCACTATAAAGAAATAGTGAACGAAGCACTGGCTTTATAAACTGTGTATAAACCCCGGGAGAGTGGGGTGTAACAGCGGGGGGGCAGATGCAAGCGGGGGACTGCACCGGCGGAGAGGCATTTTCACAGACCCACGCCTCATCCGCAGCCAGCATCGAACCCGGGTCCCCGGCGCTGCCGAACCGCCACCCGACCGTCCCCGTCATCCCCCCCCCCCCCCCCCCCCCCCCCCAATTCCACATCCTACACAGAAGGGGCAATATGGGAGGAAACCGGAGCACCGGACAAAACCCACGCAATCACAGAGAGAACATGCAAACTCCACACAGACAGCACCCGTAGTCAGGATCAAACCTTGGTCTCTGGAGCTGTGAGGCAGCGGCTCTGCCAACGGTGCCACTGTGCTGCCTGAAGTTGAGGTGAGTGGCCTAGATACTGGCCTCTATGTCTCTCAACATTTTATGTTCTTCTATCAGGACTCCCCTCAACCCCCGCCATTCTAGAGAAAACCAAGACGACAAGGTTGCACCTTATTGCATTGCCAAGCGGGTGGAAGCTGTCAGATGTCTCTGCAGGGCAGCAGTTACACAGGCAAAAATGATTCACAGAGCAGGTCAGAACTATTCCTTAAGCAGAGGGCTCGGAACCAAATTCCTTCATATTGCACGCTCCAACAGCTCTAAACTGGACGCAAGTTGCAGGGGCAGTTTCATTTAATCAATGGAAAGTTTAATTGCTGCCATATTGCAATTACTAGCTGGACCTACATTCTTAACCCCATGGCAGCAACTGTGAACCATTACCTTGGGAAAACCAAACAGGGAAGCAAAGTTTCCCAAATTTGTCCAAGGAGACAATTCATCTCAAGACCCAGTTTATTTAATTTTATAAATAATGCAGCCTGCAAACACAAACTAACGCACACATTTGGCTTAAATGTTTGGAATTCAGTCAGAAGGGTGTGCATAGTGTCCAGGGAAACTGAACTGCTCTTTAAATGGCCCCTACTATATTAATGAAGGTAGACGCAAAGTGCTGGAGTAACACAGCGGAACGGGCAGCATCTCTGGAGAAAAGGAATGGGTGACGTTTCGGGTCCAGACCCTTATACAGTCGGTAGAAGAGTCTCGACTCGAAACATCACCCATTCTTTCTCAACAGAGATGCTGCCTGCCCCGCTGAGTTAATCCAGGCAGCATTGTGCGTCTATCTTTGGTGGATGCAACGAGTTGGGAGAAGGGTGGGGGTGGGGTGGCATACGAGAGACAAGACACGAGACATTTATTTGTCACATGTACCAATTGGCACAGTGAAACGTGTGGTCACCATACAGCCACACTAATTAAAAAGAGCACAGAACACGATCGTCTTTAACATGGACATCCCCACACAGCGGGATCAAAGTTTCCCACTGTGAGGGAGGGCACCAAAGTTCAGTCCTCCTCCTCTGTTGTCCTCTGCTGTTCACCCGTGGTCGGGGGGCTCCCGAACCCCTCGCTGTCGCCGCTACGGGCGGCCCGATGTTCAGGCCTGCTCGCCTGATGAAGGAACTCCTTTTTCGGGAAACATAGACACATAGACATAGAAATTAGGTGCAGGAGCAGGCCATTCGGCCCTTCCAGCCTGCACCGCCATTCAATATGATCATGGCTGATCATCCAACTCAGTATCCCGTACCTGCCTTCTCTCCATACCCTCTGATCCCCTTAGCCACAAAGGCCACATCTAACTCCCTCTTAAATATAGCCAATGAACTGGCCTCAACTACCCTCTGTGGCAGAGAGTTCCAGAGACCCACCACTCTCTGTGTGAAAAAAGTCCTTCTCATCTCGGTCCTAAAGGATTTCCCCCTTATCCTTAAGCTGTGATCCCTTGTCCTGGACCTCCCCAACATCGGGAACAATCTTCCTGCATCTAGCCTGTCCAACCCCTTAAGAATTTTGTTAGTTTCTATAAGATCCCCTCTCAATCTCCTAAATTCTAGAGCGTATAAACCGAGTCTATGCAGTCTTTGTTCATAAGACAGTCCTGACATCCCAGGAATCAGTCTGGTGAACCTTCTCTGCACTCCCTCTATGGCAATAATATCCTTCCTCAGATTTGGAGACCAGAACTGTACGCAATACTCCAGGTGTGGTCTCACCAAGACCCTATACAACTGAAGTAGAACCTCCCTGCTCCTATACTCAAATCCTTTTGCTATGAAAGCTAACATACCATTCGCTTTCTTCACTGCCTGCTGCTGCTGAAACAGAGAGGGGGAGGGGGGAAGAAATTAGGCAGGCGCGACTGGTTCAGGGAGGGGACAGAGGTTAGCAGGGGGACGGTTTGGTGGGTGGAATCAGATAAAGGAGGGATGATTGATAGGTGGAATTAAGTGGGGAAGGGGATATCGAGGGAGAAGAGATCCAGGTGGATAGATACCTGGGTGGTGGGAAGATGGAACCAGGTGAAAAGGGGCCAAAGGGAAGGAATATGGGGCAGCGGGTCGAGCTGCTGCCTCACCTCGCCAGAGACCAGGATCGGAATCAAAGGTGAAGCTCAAGTCAAGTGGAGTTGCTTGTTGTGCTGTAAGGTACACGGACAATGAAAGTCTTGCTCGGAGCAACAACACAGGAACATGGTAGACATGTAGACACACCCCAACCACGTAGACGCACGCACAAAGTTATGCAAAAATGACATTCAATCTCTGAAGGAAAGACAACAGTGCAAAAAACAAGACATTAATCCAAAACATAATTAGAAAAAAGTCCAAGTTTGTGGTAGGTAGACAAAAATGCTGCAGAAACTCAGCGGGTGAGGCAGCATCTATGGAGCGAAGGAAATAGGCGACGTTTCGGCTCGAGACTTCTTCAGTTTGTGGTCGTGTAAGAGGTGGAATGTGGGTTGACGACAACGGGGCAGCAGAGATTCACTTCCATCCCATCGGCAATATTAAGTATTCTTTGCAACACGGCGTAATACCGCAGATTGAAAGGCAGCTATCCAGATTGTTAACTGCTTCTCTCTCCAGAGCTGCTGCCTGACCTCGTGGGTTTTAGGTTTACAGATACAACGTAGAAACGGGCCCTTCGGCCCACCGTGCCTGCGCCGACCTGTTCTCATTAGTTCCACGTTATCCCATCCACTCCCTACACACTCAGAGCAATGCCCAGAGGCCAATTAACCTACAAACCCACATGCCTTTGGGGGGCAAGAGGAAACCGGAGCACCCGGAGGAAACCCACGTGGTCACAGGGAGAACGTGCAAACTCCACACAGACGGCACCCAAGGTCAGGATCGAACCCGGGTCTCTAGCACTGTGAGGCAGCTGCTCTATACTCTGCGCCACCATGCCGCTCATACTTCCAGTATTTGCTCCTTTTAGTTACGATTCGCCTCCCAATGAGACACTCGGGGGAGATCTGCTGGCATCCATACTATGACGGAGATGGATAATCCAAGACGCCTGAAATCTCCATTCTTCCGGCACTTTTTTGGCTCGTCTCACTTTTAGAGTCACAGAGTGATACAGTGTGGAAACAGGCCCTTCAGCCCAACATGCCCACACTGGCCAACATGCTCCAGCTACACTAGTCCCACCTGCCAGTATTTGGCCAATATCCCTCCAAACCTGTCCTATCCATGCACCTGTCTAACTGCTTCTTAAATGTTGGGATAGTCCCTGCTTCAACTACCTTCTCTGGCAGCTTGTTCCATACACCCACCATGTGTGAAAAAGTTATCCCTCAGATTCCTATTAAATCTTTCCCCCCCTCACCTTAAACCTATGTCCTCTGGTTCTCAATTCCCCTACTCTGGGCAAGAGACTCTGTGCATCTACCCGATCTATTCCTCTCATGATTTTACACACTTCGATAAGATCACCCCTCATCTTCCTGCACTCCCAGCCTACTCAACCTCTCCCTATAGCTCACACCCTCTAGTCTTGGCAACATCCTCAGAAATATTTTACAACATTATCACTTATCCCGAACAATTCCGATTGTCTTTCCCAAAGACGGGGTGGAGTTTTCTGCGTAATACCTTAATTAGCAAAAAGACTCGAGGCATTCTCAGCTTAAAACCCATACCAAACATATGCAAGCATCAACAACCAATTGCATCTAATCGCATTCCAAGTTGGGTTTTATTAGGGATAACAAATAGAGAACTCCAAAAATATTCCAATTTAATGTGTTTCACTTCATCAATCACGCTACCTCGTTTAAAATGCACTGCAACCTTTTCCTGCAATGGGCAAGTCTCAAATATAGATGTACTATAGGAAATAAATCACAAAGAGTTATCTACCAAAATCCCCCAGAACAAACTGAAATAGATACTAAATCCATGTTTGTCGAATGCCTGAAACTGCTCATCTTAACAATTTTACAAAAAAGTATATCTACTATTTTGCTCTCCCACATAAATAGTGGTAAGTAGTCATAGGGGCTGGTCTAATTGCATTCAGTTGCAGGAATTTGGATATCGAAGTGCCTTATCCACGGAAATATGCATTGCATTTAATTGGCACAATGTCAATACACCATAAAATCAAATTAAGACATCTTACACTATCAGGTCAAAAGGCTGCACCAAGTACAGTGATCGGCAAGTTTCCTTATCTAAACAAAAGATCTTTAATCTAAACAGTTTCCCCACATCACAGTAGATTACATTCTCTAATCTGATTTTGAGAGTGAGTCATACACTTGACATTCATTTTTATTGAGGAGTTTTAAGTAAACCACCCGTCTCATTAATTACAACAAAAGCAGGTGTTCCCTGTAACTTCCCTGAGGTACAATTATTTATTTCCATCGCAACACTGACTCAAAACTCAAGCTGCAAACAGAAAGGCCATTCCGCCCTTTAAGGCTGCGATGCTTTTCCTGCAAGGCAGTGCGTGTGCTACTACTTCCTGGATTGATTTCATAGAACCAAACACAGAAAATAGCTACAGGAGTCGGCAATTCGGCCCTTCGAGCCAGCACCGCCATTCAATACGATCATGGATGATCATCCAAAATCAGTACCCGTTCCTGCTTTTCCCCCCATTATCTCTTGATTCTGTTAGCCCCAAGAGCAAAATCTAATGGACCTGTCCCACTTAGGCGATTTTTTAGGCAACTACAGCCGACTAGTTTGTCGCCACATGTTCGCTGGGAGTCAGTCGCGCAAAAAGTCGTAGCGTCTTTCTGGTCGCCGCTAAATTTCCACATGTTGAAACATTTTCGGCGACAGTGGGTTTGACGCCAATGAGCATAGCTTGACTTGTCCTGGCGCACGTGCTGTCGTAGGTTTTCACCAGGATGACGTAGGTTGTCGCTGTTTTTTTCGGCGACCTGCTACGACAATGACAGTCGCCGGCATTGCCTAAAAAAAAATCGCCCAAGCGTGACAGGCCCGTAAAGTCTCTCCCTTCAACAAGTACCGATCCAATTCCTGGCAGAATGCACTGCCTCTATTGTCTTACAAGGGGCGGCACGGTGGCACAGCGCCAAAGTTACTGCCTTAAAGCGCCAGAGACCCGGGTTCGATTCTGGCTATGGCTGCTGTCAGTACGGAGTTTGTACGTTCTCCCCGCGACCGCTTGTGTTTTCAAATGGGTGCCACCGTTTCCTCAAACACTCCAAAGACGTACAGGTTGGTCGGTTATTTGGCAATGGTAACAATTGTAAATTGTCTCGTGCGTGTAGGATAGCGTTGGTGTGCGGGGATCACTGGTCGGCGCAGTCTTGGTGGGCCAAGAGGCCCGTTTCCGTGCTGTATCTGTAAACTAAACTAAATAGCCGAAAACTGCGTCACACATTATCCACATTTCTGCTTTTGGGAACAACATTACCCAAGTTGGCTGATTCAGCATGGAAACAGGCCCTTCAGCCCACGCTGACATGAATCACCCGTTCACACGAGTTCTATGTTATCCCATTTTCTCAACCACTCCCTGCGCATTAGGAGCAGTTTCCAGAGGCCGATTAACCTACAAACCCGCACGTCTCCGGGATGTGGGAAGAAACTGGTGGAAACCCGCACACTCACAGGGAGAACATGCAAACTCCACAGTGGCAGCACCTGGTCAGGATCGAACTTGCGTCTCTGGCGCTGCAAGGGGCAGATTTATCAGCTGTGCCACCCGGTTCTTGATTATCTAGATCCCAGTCTCCATTCACAGGGCGAGGCCAAACACAAACCGGAGGAACAACATACATTTCCTGGGTTGTCTACAACACAAACATCATGAACACTGAATTCTTCAATTTCATGTAAGCTGACTCTTTCCCCTCCCTCTCTACTCTGGTCCTCATGTTCCCTTCTTCTCACCGTACTCCCCAGCCCCCTAGCATCCTGTTGCGTTTGCCCAAGTCACCACATTCCTGCCACAAGATACCGTTCCCACTCCCTACCCCACTCATCACCCCTCATTCAGCACAACTCTTACCCTCTCCCCCCCCCCCCCCCCCCCCCGCCATCAGATTCCAGAATCTGCAGCCTTATCGTCTACCAGCCTCTGTCACTATCTCCACCCTTCTCACCCCAATCCGACTGCTATCTACCATTCAGTCCCTCTTCACCCTCGTCTACCTATTGCTCTTGCTCCACCCACCCCCCAACCTCTTTGTGATGACTACTTCATCACTATTCCCAGTCCAGGTGAAGAGTCTCGACTGAAGACGTTGACTGTCCATCTCGCTCCACAGATGGACACTGCCAGAGTTCCTCCAGCTGCTCCCCTTTAATTTGGTCTAAACCCCTAATCATTAATTTATTACATTTCTTTTCAAACTTCTCCGTTCCAAGCACAGCACACTACCCACCCCTTCCGTTTCCCCAAAGCACGTCTCTCATTCCTGGAAATATTCTCATGAACATTTTCAAAAACTCATTACAAGGTCATAGAGTCATACATCACACAAACAGGCCCTTCTGCCCAACGTCCTCATGCCAACCCCAATGCCCCATCCGTTCTACTTTAGTCTAGAGATACAGTGCGGGAACAGGCCAGCGACCAGCGGTCCACGCACACTAACACTATCCTACACGTACTGGAGACAATTTTACAATTACACCAAGCCAATTAACCTACAAACCTGTACGTCTTTGGAGTGTGGGAGGAAACCGAAGATCTCGGAGAAAACCCACGCTGTCACGGGGAGAACGTGCAAACTCCGTACAGACAGCACCCGCAGTCAGGATCTGCCGTTTTCCTTTTCTATCCATGTATTTATTCAAATGTCTTTTAAATAATTTTACTGTACCTGCCACAACCACCTCCTCTCGTGTGAGCTCGTTCCATACGCCCACCACTCTGTGTGTGAAAATGTTACCGGTTGGGTTCCTATTAAATCGTTCCCTTTCTCATCTTAGATCTTCACATCCTTCTTAAACTGGAGTCACTGGAAATGGAAATGGTACCCCAGCTATGGCCGAAGGAACAATCGGTTCCAATCTCCGCACCTTGGTGCTTTTGAGTAACTGAGAATTCAATCGGGCTTCATAAATGTGGTGCACTAGCAGATCACGCCAAGCACTGGCAGAGATTCTCAGAACTGGTGAACACTGTTCAGGAGACACTAGAAACTGCAGATTAGGGCATATGGAGCGATGGTTCCTGCCCAGTTCTTCCAGCAGTTTATTTTTAGGTTCAGAACATACTCTTTGGACTCAACACAACACTTCACCCAAACACCAAAATCAAAATCGTAGCCTCAAAACCTTCTATAGTTAGAACAATACAGCATGAGAACAGGCCCTTCAGCCCGCTATGCCTATGCTGGCCATGATGCCAAGACCAACTCTATCAACCGACACATAATCCAGAACCAGGGGCCACAGTTTAAGAATAAGGAGTAAGCCAATTAGAAGGGAGACGAGGAAACACTTTTTCTCACAGAGAGTGGTGAGTCTGTGGAATTCTCTGCCTCGGAGGGCGGTGGAGGCAGGTTCTCTGGATGCTTTCAAGAGAGAGCTAGATAGGGCTTGTAAATAAGCAATTTACAAACTCTAAAAGTGTTCAACACATTTTAATGATAGCACAAGGTATTACATACATCCTCAAATACTGGCTACATTCTTCTAGAGAACCGTATCCAGGAAGGGGAAGGCGTTATGATTGATGTTAACTAGGCGGGGTTAATGGTACTGAGGTAACTATGTTATTGGTTGCATGCAAAACCATCTACATCCTTCCCCTTAGAAAATTTAAAAGAAACAGACCGTTGTCACTACAACAGAATTAAACAGAATTAAACAGAATCGCCATAACGAACAGGTGGCTTGCTGATCCGGCCCGAGCGCGTACGGATGCCTCCCCCTTCCCCCGGAGGAGCAGAAAAAACAGGGGAACCCGAGACAGCAGGGGAACCAGGGAAGGGCGGTGGGGTTGGAGGAACAGGAGAGGGAGAACCGCGACCGCCAACAGGTGACCCGCGCAGAGGGGAACCGGGCGCTCGATATGGGGACCGAGGCATGCAGGGAGCGCTGGCTGGGACAGGAGCCGGCTGCTGGTATGAGAGCGGCGGGGCATAGGGGCCCGGGGCCTGCGGCTTCGGCTCATTAACCGCAAGCAGGTGTTGTCGGCTTCTACGGTAGATGGTTCCCTCATAGTCGACCAGATACGAACGAGGTGAGTCGGCCACCCCAACCACAGTAGCCAGACGGGAGTGACCACTGGCGGTTTGCAATCGAACAACCTGTCCAGGCAACAGAGGATCGAGTGGTCTGCACGACCGATCGTGGGAACGCCGCTGGCTGTCATGTTTCTCTTGAATGCGCCTCTGCACAGAGGCAGGCTCCAGCACCCGAGGTTTCAGCTGGCGCTGGGCAATCGGGATGGTAGATCTGGTTGTTCTGGACATCAGACGCTGAGCAGGGGACCCCATGGCCGGATCTCTGGAAACATTCCTGAGGTTCAGGAGATCCAAATACAAATCAGAGTTAGACAGTCTCGCTTGTTCCATCAGAAGCTTGGCGCTGCGGAAGGCCCGTTCAGCAAGGCCGTTGCTCTGTGGGTACTCCGGGCTGCTGGTGAAATGCACAAAATTCCATTTGTCAGCAAAACTTTTGAACTCACGGCTGGTAAACTGCCTGCCATTGTCAGTCTGCAGCCTGACAGGGGACCCAAACGTGGAGAAGTGTTTCCGCAGCTTCCGGATCACCATCTCCGACGTGAGGGATGTCAGCAAATCCACCTCGAACCAGTTTGAGTACGAGTCGACCAGGACAAGGTAGTGGTTACCACGCCACTCGAAGATGTCGGCAGCCAGCGAGGACCAGGCCAAGGCAGGAGCGGGCTGTTGCAGCAGGGGCTGTCGCTGCTGATGTGGAGCAAGACTGTTGCACGTGGAGCAGGCAGAAACACGGTCTCGAATATATTTGGCCATTCCAGGCTAGTAGAATTGGCACTGAGCGTGGGCGAGTGTTGCATCGACCCCGGGGTGTCCGCTGTGGGCTGCGCAGTAGTAAGAATCAAACAGGGAGGATGGGACCACCACTTTATGTCCCTTAACGATAACGCCATTCTGGAGCACCAGTTCGTCACGGACCAGGAAGAAGGGCTGTGTTTCAGGCGGTGCAGCGGAGCGCTTTGTTGGCCACCCTGATTTAATCACAGACGCAAGCCGTTGCAAAACTGGATCGGCAGCGGTGTGCTCGGCCAAAAGCTGCAGCTGCTTGGTGGGAATAAAATTGACGCCCAGTACGAGCAAGTCCTCTGTTTCGTAGGGGTGGCGAGCACAGGAGGCCCGCGGGGCGCGCGATAATGTGTCCGCGATGTGCATCTCGGTGCCTTTCTTGTAGACGATGTCGAAATCAAAGCGCTGGAGCTGCAGCATCATACGCTGCAGCCTGGCAGGGGCAGCATGAATCGGCTTGTTCAGGATTGTCACCAGTGGCTGGTGGTCGGTTTCGACTGTAAATCTGCTGCCAAACAGGAAGTCTCTGAACTTGGAGCAGGCAAACACCACCGCAAGCAGCTCCTTCTCGATCTGAGCGTACCGCTGCTCGGTGTCCGTCATGGTGCGGGAGGCATAGGAGACAGGATGTAACGATCCATCGACAGATTGGAGGCATGCCGCGCCCAGGCCGAACTTAGAAGCGTCACATGTGACGGTGATGGGGCGACTCGCATCAAAAAATCGCAACGTCGGAGTGTTAATCAGTTTCGACTTGAGACAGTCAAACGCCTGCTGGTGCTGTGGGAGCCAGACCCAGGCGATATCCTTTTTTGTCAGCTGCCGCAGGGGAGCACTCAGCTCACTGAGATTTGGTACAAACTTCCCAAGGTAGTTCACCATGCCCAAGAAACGTTGTAGACCTGGCACGTCGGTGGGGGCTGCCATCTCAGAGATGGCCGCTGCCTTCAAAGGGTCGGGTTTTAGTCCGTTAGAGGTGAAAACGTGTCCAACATACGTGACTTCTGAGACACGAAACCGGCACTTCTTTGGGTTCAGCTTCAGGTTGGCCTTTCGCGCCCGATCCAGGACGCGGCGGAGGTTCTGGTCATGTTCGGCAATGTCCTTCCCATAGACTAAGATGTCATCCACGATGATGGCACATGGCAGGCCCGAGAATATCTGCTCCATCGTTCGCTGGAACACCTCACTAGCGGAATTGATGCCGAATGGCATTCGCAGGAATTTGAATCTGCCGAATGGTGTGGCGAAGGTTGTCAGGTCGGAAGATGCTTTGTCCAACAGAATCGCCATAACGAACAGGTGGCTTGCTGATCCGGCCCGAGCGCAATGGCCCGATGGTTGCATGCAAAACCATCTACAGGGCTCTTAAAAATAGCGGAGTCAGGGGATATGGGGAGAAGGCAGGAACGGGGTACTGATTGTGGATGATCAGCCATGATCACATTGAATGGCAGTGCTGGCTCGAAGGGCCAAATGGCCTACTCCTGCACCTATTGTCTATATCCCTCCTTTCCCTGCATATCAACATATCTATCCCAAAGTCTTTCAAATGCTACTAACATATCTGCTTCAACCAACACCTCCAGCAGCACATTTCAGACACTCACCAACCTCTGTGCAAAAAAACTTGCCTTGAACATCTTTAAACCTTGCCCCTCTCACCTTAAACCCAAGCCCTTAATATTTGACTATTCCACCTTCGGAAAAAGATTCTAGACCATCTCCCCAATCTATGCCTCTCATAATTTTACAGACTTCTCTCAAATCCCCGCAACCTCCAGGGTTCCAGAGAAAAACAATCCAAGTCTGTTCACCCTTTACTCAAGCTAATACCCCCGTAATCAGGCAGCATTCTGGTAAACCTCCTCTGCACCCTCTCCACGTGCTTCCTGTAATGGGGCGACCGGAACTGCACGCAATACTCCAAATACAGCCGAACCAAAGTCCTATAGAGCTACATCATGACATCCTGACTTACTCTCTGCCCCAACCAATGAAGACAAGCATACCAGAAGCCTTCTCTACCACTCCATCTACTAATATTGCCACTTTCAGGGTGATGCATCTGAACATCAATGCTGTTAAGGGTCATGCCATTAATTATATATTACCCCCTTACATTTGATCCCCCAAAGTGCAACACCTCACAATTACTTGGATTAAACTTCATCTGCCGTTTCTCTGCCCATTTCTGTAGCGGATCTGTATCCCGTCGTATATGTTGACAGCCTTCCTCACAGTCCGTGGCCCCAGCAATCGTGGTGCCATCTGCAAACTTGCTAACCAACCCGCCTATATTAAAGTCTCGACCCAAAACGCCACCCGTCCCTCCTCTCCAGAGACGCCGCCTGCCCGCTGAGTTACTCCAGCATTTTGTGTCTATCTTCGCTGTACCTTCCTACACATCCCATCTATATTTATGTTCAATTGTATGGCAGCAAGTAAAAAAATGTTCATTGAATAATGTCGAGTCCAGTCTAACAAAGCCGCTCACAGAAGCAAAACCATTTACAAAAGCAGCTTAAAGTAATTGATGCTTGCATTAGGAAGCTAATGGGACAAATATGTCATCACTGGAATAGTCCTGACAATTCATCTTTTCGCTAAAATTAAAAAGACAATCTGCCAATTTAAATTAAGTAGTGTAATTGAAAAGCAAAGGGAACAGAGCGCTTAAAAGAATATATTTATATATTATCTGAAGAAGGGTCTCGAGCCAAAACGTTACATTTTCCTTTTCTCCAGGTGCTGTCTGACCCGCTGAGTTACTCCAGCTTTTTGTGTATCTTCAGTTTAAACCAGCATCTGCAATTCCTTCCGACACATATATATTTGATTGACTGATTGTGATAAAAAGGCATTAAGTTATGCGTCATGACACAAAATAAATGGCATAACTTCATCAACATACCAAAAATAATTGCATCAGTAAGCAGTGTTTCTATTTTGGAATATGAATAGAGTATGCCAAAATATTCTTTTATTATCCTTAATTGCAAAAATCTAACCTCACTCCCGCGGAATTATAAAGTTTTCAGTTGATACTTTTCCAGACTAGTGATTAACGCGCAAAATACCATACCAATGTTTAAGACCCACCACGTAGCAAGTACCATCATTGCATTTGCTGCAAACTAACAATTTATTTGTTTCACCCAAAATTACAAGAACGGTGTTGTTTAAATTCAGAATGTCCAAATGTCCATTGATATACAACAACACAATGTATGGGGAGGAAATGCAGATGCTGGTTTACACCGAAGACAGACACAAAATGTTGGAGTAACTCAGCGGCACAGGTCTCGACCGGAAACGTCACCCAATCCTTTTTCTACAGAGATGCTGCCGGTCCCGCTGAGTTACTCCAGCATTTTGCGTCTAGAGCAGTACAATCACCCAGTTGCCGTGTTGTGCAGCACAGAAACTATCAGCCCCTGTTCAGGTCACCCCTCAGTCTCCTTCACTTTAGGGAACACGAGCCCAGCCTAACCAATCGCTTCCCACAACTAAAGCCCCATCAAGCTGGGCAAAGTCCCAGTGAATCCTCTCTGCACTCGCTACAGCACTTCCTTCATTCTTCCTAAACAGTTGTGAGCAGAACTATGGGCAATATTTGAAGATTGGTCCAAACAGTGTTTTGCAACATAACCTTCTTAGTTTTAAATGATGTGCCCCAATGTATCAAAGCAAGCATATTATGTATCACCTTCACCTATCAGTCTGCATCACTTTCAGGGAACAATGGCCTTGAACTCTGAATTCCCTCTGTTCAACAGCATTTACAGCAGGGGTCGGCAACCTACGACCACAGGCCGTATTCGGCCCGAAACACAAATTAAACCGGCCCACAGGTGTTTTTTTTTTTTCAAATTAGATTTCGCGAAGTGGGAAGTGTAGCCAGTCCCGGGGACGCGAGCTGATCTGGGAACTGCAGCTAGTCCTGGACTGGGAGCTGGTCTGGGAACTGCAGCTAGTCCTGGACTGGGATCTGATCTGGGAACTGCAGCTGGTCCCGAGGCATGCAGGCGACCTCAGCGATACAGCCAGTCCCGGGCAAAGATCATAGATCTCTGGTCCCGGGGCAGGCGAGCTGACCTGGGAACTGCAGCCAGTCCCGGGGCACACGAGGGTCCTAGGAACTGCAAAAAACGAATTAAAAAACACATGAAAACTAATGCAAATAACAACACCAAGTGTCACACTATGGTGATAGATGTGGCCCGCCATCCGCTCACAGACATGGGCCCTGGCCCCTATGCAGAACAAGGTTGCCAACGCCTGATTTACAGCATATGTCCTACCCGTATTTGATTAATACCCACATGCTACTGTGTTAAATTGATGTGCTAGGGATATGGATTGCTCCAGCAAAGAGCTTAGATCGCACAAATTTAAATTAAATTAAATAAATCTAGAATAAATAGCTAATGTCAACAACACTGAGCATGAATCAGCTCGCGGGGAACCAGATGGGCCTTTCCAATGTCTCCTTGTGGTTGACAGTTAATTGTGTGGTGTAGTGGCCTACAACTCGCTCAGTTCAAGGTCAAGTGGGGATGAGCACTAAATGCTCCTGTGGTGTCCTCAGTCAGGGAAGCAGCGTGACCTTTGTTTGAAACCTCCCTTGTGAACATCCCTTGCACTCACATCCAGTATGACTTGACTGGATCGCATGCAAACAAAGCCTCTCATTTATCTCAGTAGACGTGACAATAATAAACGCATGCATTTCATTCAAATGACAGGCTGCGCCTTTTTGGTCAGTGACTATTCTGGAAAGGGACATTTAGACTACAGTGCGGAAACAAGCCCTTCGGCCCTCTGTGAGTCCGCGCCGACCAGCGATTGCTGCACACTGGGGCTGTCCCACACACTAGGGACAATTTACAATTTGTACCAAAGCCAGTTAACCTACAAATCTACAGGTCTTTGCAGTCTGGGAGGAAACCGGAGTAAACCCACTCACAGGGAGAACGTGCAAACTCCGTACAGACAGCACCCGTAGTCGGGATCGAACCTGGGTCTCCGGTGCTGTGAAGCTGCAACACTACCGCTGCGCCATCGCGCCACCCCCGTCGACGGACACGAACCAACATACTTACTGACTCAGATGCAAGAGTGATAGCAATTGAGCAAAATCCCAATATCTTCCCTCTTTCCCACTGGGAAATAGGCTTGTAAAGCGAGAGGGAAATGCTAGAACAACAAGCTAGACAGCCTGTGCAACATTGATGACAAAATAAAACAGTGCGGACCTTACCCCATCAACACATCGAGAATGACAAAGTACCCAAACTCCGTGGCGACACAAGAGACTGCAGACACTGGAATCTGGAGCAAAACACAAAGATCTGGCAGCATCTGTGGGGGACGATGCTTTGGGTTGGAACCCTTCTTCAGATGCAAGGTTCGCCTTCAGGCTGCACTTTTTGCAAGTCAGAAGTCTCTCTGCAGATTGTATTTGAATATTAAAATCCACCCTGGTAGCTACCTCCTCGCAGCAAGACAGACTTGTTCCTGTTCCTCACAGAGTTGTGTTCATGTCTCACCATCCACGCTGACGATAACGCTGGTGAGAATGACCAGACAGATGTTTCAACTCCATCCCATTTCCTCAAGAGCCAAATCATAACAAATGTTTCCAATGGCCATTACAAATTTAATCTCCAATGAACCAAATCGTTTACACATCGCTGGAAAGTCTTTTTTGGATACACAGGCACAAAAAAAGCCACGGATTGTGAGAGTGAACTTGGCACAAACAGATACATTTCCCTGCCCAGTTTAACTTAAAGGATTTGAACAGCAAGAATTTGGCCAAGGACCAATTTTCCAAACAGACAATACCAGTAAATATATTCCACTCATACTCTTCCCAAAACATTCAGAAGTCACTGGGCTCCCGGAAAGACAGGGATCTGATCAGGCATGTGCTTGAATGTCTTCCCCTTTGCTCCATCTAGGGTTGGGAAACAGCTCCATCCAAAAACAAAAGAAATTGCACAGAATTGTGGACGCAGCCCAGACCATCACACAAATTTGACTCAATTTACAAGTCTCGCTGCCTCTGCACGGCCAGCAACATAATCAAGGACAAGTCGCACCCTGGCCACTCCCTCTTCTCCCCTCTCCTTGTCATCGGACAAAAAGTATAGATTCACACCTCTGGATTCAAGGGCAGTTTCTCTCCAGCTGTTATCTAGCAACTGAACCATCCTAACAACTAGAGAGCGATCCTGAGCTACTATTTACCTCATTGGATTCCCCACGGACTATCTTTGATCAGACTTTACCTTGCACTAAACATTATTCATGTTATTCCCTTTATCCTGTGCCTGTACATTGTGGATGGCTCGAATGTAATCATATATTGTCTTTCCGCTGACTGGTTAGCGCGCAACAAAAGCTTTTCACTGTACTCCAATACACGTGACAATTAACTAAACTATTGTGCTCTAGTTGGACTTGATTGTATTCGTATAGATAACTGATCTGATTTGGGCAGCATGCAGAATAAACAATAGGTGCAGGAGTAGGCCATTCGGCATTTGAACCAGCACCACCATTCAATGTGATCATGGCTGATCATCCACAATCAGTACCCCGTTCCTGCCTTCTCCCGATATCCCCTGACTCCACTATCTTTAAGAGCCCTATCTAGCTCTCTCTTGAAAGTATCCAGAGAACTAAGCTCCACCGCCCTCTGAGGCAGAGAATCCCACAGACTCTGTGAGAAAAAGTGTTTCCTCATCTCTGTTCTAAATGGCTTACCCCTTATTCTTAAACTGTGGTCCCTGGTTCTGGACTCCCCCAACATCGGGAACATGTTTCCTGCCTCTAGCGTGTCTAAACCCTTAATAATCTTATATGCTTCAATAAGATTCCCTCTCATCCTTCTAAACTCCAGAGTGTACAAGAACAAAGCTGTACATATGATAATAATCAACCTAAACCTATAAACAACTGTGTCAATGTGGAGAGGGGACGCAGGACAAGATAATATCAGATTTTGAGTTTATTTCCTTCAATGCATGTTCAAAGATCTTTTTAACAGCTGCAAGTTTATTTTTGTTACTGAAAGCTAAAAATACTAAAGACTCTATGCTACAATATTAAATAGAATATCATTGTACAAGTTTAATCAAAAAACAATTGCTTATAGATTTCGAAGACAGACACAAAATGCTGCAGTAACTCAGCGGGACAGGCAACGGTGACGTTTCGGGTCGACATCCTTCAGTCTGAAGAAGGGTCTCGACCCAAAACGTCACCCATTCCTTCTCTCTAGAGATGCTGCCTGTCCCGCTGAGTTACTCCAGCGTTTTGTGTCTATCTTCGATTTAAACCAGCATCTGCAGTTCTTTCCTGCTTATAGATTTCAACAGCTATCTATGGTGAAACTGACGGACCAAAGTTCTTCAAAGACAATGGTGTCTGATTACTGCAGGGAGCTTACATGGACACATGCCAGACATTCTCAGTCTCCCCCCCCCCCCCCCCCCCCCCCCCAGCCAACCCCCAGACCGTTTTTTGTCTGCTGGTCAATTTCTAATGTAACTGCAAAGTTGGTCTCCTGAAATCACATAACTAACTCAATCAGCAGAATACAATTAGTGTTCCCTAATTCAATTACTTTATACCCATTTATTCCCTGGACTGTTTTTACCCTAAAACACCTTTTCCCCAGTTGTCAAATGAACAACATTTAAGCATCTTGAAGAGGGTATGAGTGCTGTCTGTGTGGAGTTTGCACGTTCTCCCTGTGACCGCGTGGGTTTCCTCCAGGTGCTCAGTTTCCCTCCCACATTCCAAAGACACGCGTGTTTGTAGATTAATCAGGCTCTGCAAATTGTCCCCTAGTGTACAGGGAGTGGATGGGAACGTGGGATAACATAGAACTAGTGTGAACGGGGTGAGCGATGGTCAGTGTGGACTCGGTGGGCCGAAGGGCCGGTTTACGTGCTGTATTTCTCAATCAGAATAGTGAACGTGGATTCACACTCCGATGTCGGACATGTGGGGCCACACTGGGACAAACCGCTGCAGTTATGGTCTCGTGCCTGAGGAATAATACTTCCTGTCAAGGGACGGGCGTCAAGGGTTATGGGGAGAAGGCAGGAGAATGTGATTAGGAGGCAGAGATCAGTGATGATTGAATGGCGGAGTGGACTCGAAAAGCCAAATGGCCTAATTGTACTCCTGTAACGTGACATTTAGGGGTTGTTCTATGAAGGAGAGATGGAGGAGAACTGCGTTATTCACAATGGCATCTAAAAGAATGACGGATGCATTAGGAAGCTGGCTCCCATTTCTTAATTGTCACTTGGAAATAATTCAAACAACATGCCAATCCCATTATCCCACTGCAAAATTAAAACGGCTTCCTTCACACCAATAATTCCTCACGGGACGAGACTGGGTAACTGGAAGATTCGAGGGTAGACACAAAATGCTGGAGTAACTCAATGGGTCAGGCAGCATCTCTGGGTGGAAGTAATGAGTGACGTTTCAGGTCGAGACGCTGCTTCAGACTGGTCCTATCTCAGTCTGAAGAGTCTATCCTCCAATCTTAATTTTGCAGCATTTTACGTCTAACTTGCGTAAACTCAGAAGATTCAAGGACATGCGTTTAAGATTCGAGGGGAAAGATTTCAAAGGGACTCAAGGGGCAACCTTTTCCACACGGCGGTTGGTGGCGATACGGAACGATCTGCCAGAGGAAGGAGTTGGGGGCAGGTACAATTGTAGTGTATATAATGGGTACGGAGTGTAATAGATGGTGTGATTTAAGTTATGTGATATATTCATATCTTATCAGTCTCGTGTATGCGCAGTGTACTTTTGTAAAGGTACTTTTGCAAATATGACCCACACTGGCAATTGCTTGACTACAAGAAAACACTAAATTTCACTACTGCAATATCTTACAACAACAAGTGCATGCATAGGAAAGGTTTAGAGATACTGGGAACAAACACCGGAAAATGGGACAAGCTGAGATGGGTCATCTTGGTCAGCATGGACGAGTTGGGCCGAAGGGCCTGTTTCCGAGCTTCATGACTATGACTCTAAGAGTGACTTAACGTGTGAGTGCGAGAGTGCGAGAGAGAGAGAGTGCGAGAGAGAGTGTGAGTGTGAGTGTGAGTGTGAGTGGAGAGAGGTGACTTTCACTGTTAAAATACCTGATGCAATAATGATGGATTATGTTTTTGGTTATGTCTTCAATCAAAAGATCACCAAAGATAAAGCGATTCTGATCCGAATTTGCTAAAACATTAAATTCTGTGAAGATAAGCCGATTCAAGGTACGAGGGTGATGCGGAATATTTTTATGGGAGGTGATCCATTTTGTTTAGGTTATGAATTGTCTTTGCAAAATCTTTGATCCAGGCTGCAACCTAAATGTAAAAACAATCTGTGTCCAATACCATTTTCCATCTCCAAATTGTTTAGTTTAAAGATACAGCACGGAAACAGGCCCTTCAGCACCCCTAGTCTGTACCGATCACCTCATACACTAGCACTATTTAACGCAGCCAGTTAACCGACAAACCTGCACGTCTTTGGAGCGTGGGAGGAAACCGGAGCACCCGCGGAAAACCCACGTGGTCACAGGGAGAACGTGCAAACTCCACAGAGACAGCACCGTAGTCAGGTTCAAACCTGGATCTCTGGCGCTGCAAGGCAGCTACTCTACCCGTTGCCACACTGTACAGCTGTTCTTGTTCATTTAAATGCTATCTCTTTTGTGTTACTGTCTGGATTGAAAACACTGGATCGCATTTCCCCAAATCAATCATGGTGACAAATAAACACACAGTTCTACTTGCATAAGCATTTTCCCCAAGCGAAAACCTTAACCAACATGTTCAGCATTGCAGTCTCTCAGGTTACAGATTCTCCAGTGAGATACCTCATGATATTTTCTTTTAAAGAACAAAAAAAATCCTTGGTCTTTCGTTCCTTATTACATGTTCCTTTCCCTCCAAGCTGCCCATCCTCACAACCTTCAAATTCCTCTTTTAGGTTTCATCTATAGAGACACAGCATGGAAACAGGCCCTACGGCCCACCGAGTCCACACTGACCATCGATCCCCCGTTTATAGTGGTTCCATGTTATCCCACATACTCGTCCACTCCCTATGCAGTCGGGGCAATTTACAAAGGGCCAATTAATTAATCTAGAAACTCGAATGGATTTGGGATGTGAGAGGAAACCAGAGCACCCAAGGCAATCCACACAGTCACGCGCAAACTCCATGCAGACAGCACCAGAGGTCAGGACCTGATCACGGGTCTCTGGCGCCGTGAGGCAGCAACTCTACCAGCTGCGCCATAGCCACTCCAGGGTTTTGCCTTGAACAGCAACATTTTTCCTTTCTCAGAGAATTATATGACTTGGCAAGTATGCCGTTGCTCTTTATGATTGTTTGTTAAGAATCAAAGTGATTGATTGGAAACAAAAAAGACACAGGCTCATATAGGCTCGGACTTTATTCCTTGGAGCGCAAGAGACTGAGGAGCGATCTTATAGAGATGTATCAAATCATGAGGGGGATGGGGTGAATGCATCAGGGTAGAGAAATCAAGAACGTTTGCGATGGATATGATATGATGGAACTTTGTTTATCCCAGGAGGGAAATTGATCTGCCAACAATCATAAAAACACAAGAAACATGAAATTAAAGTGACAAGGGGAAAGGATTGGGCATGTGCAAAGATTGAGGAGGGGTCAGGAGAGTCGGTCTACCCCACGACAGAAGGGGGAGGAGTTGCACAGTTGGATAGCGACAGGGCAAAAGGATCTCCCGTGGCGTTCTGTACTGCATCTTGGTGATGGAGGACTTGGTGCGAGAGATAAGAGGGTAGTTGAAATATGGAACGAACTGCCAGGAGGAAGTAGTTGAGCAAGGTACTATAACAGCATTTAAAAGACACTTTGATGGGAGCATGGATATGACATGTTTGGAGGGATAGGTGCAAAACTCTAGCAGGTGGACTAGCGTACATGCCTGCGTGTGTCTAAGATCCTGAAAGTGGAAAGTTGTGGACAAGTGCTCCTGGCAGAGTGCGGGAGAGGTCCCTGACAAAGAAGTCCTCAACGGTGGAGCAGGCGGAGGATGTTGTCTGGCCGGTGGGTGGAGACCACAGTGGCTGAGAAAATTACAGGGAGAGACTCCTAAACCGATGTGGAGCCCATGACCCTGGACCCGGGTCTGCCTCCGTCACGGACCGTGTGCTGGTTGCCCGTGCACCAGTGTCCCCACATCAGAAGATGTCACACACGGGCGTCCACCTGGAGGGAAATAAAGTCTGTGGCCCCATCAGCTGTCTCAAGGTCCACACAGAGAGGATCGACCAGGAGGACAATCACACTTTGAGGATCGACCAGGAGGACAATCACACCTGAAACGTTGCCTATTTCCTTCGCTCCATAGATGCTGCTGCACCCGCTGAGTTTCTCCAGCACTTTTGTCCACCTTCGATTTTCCAGCACCTGCAGTTCCTTCTTAAACCCAGGATTGTGTGTACTGGCACACAACACCATCAGTCTGAAGAAGGGTCTCGACCCGAAACATTGCCCATTTCCTTCGCTCCATAGATGCTGCTGCACCCGATGAGTTTCTCCAGCATTTTTGTCTACCTTCGATTTTCCAGCATCTGCAGTTCCTTCTTAAACGTCTGATTCTGTAACTTCACTCTACACACTTCACAAAATTAAACTTAATCTCCATCTATAAGCTCATCACAGTTGTACATTTAGTTGATTATCTAGTCACTAACCATTTACTTTTCATTAGCAGGTATAGACAAGCAAGGTTGTCCGAGGATAGACACCAAGTGCTGGAGTAACTCCGTGGGTCAGGCAGCATCTCTGGAGGAAAGGAATAGGTGACGTTTCAGCTCGGAACCCTTTGAATGATACAGCATGGAAACAGGCCCTTCGGCCCACTGAGTCCACACTGACCATCGATCACCCTTTCACACTAGTTCGGTTTTCCCACTTTTTTCATCCACTCGCTACACACTAGGAGCAATTTAAAGAGGGCCAATTAACCTACAAACACGCGCGTCTTTTGGAAGCGAACGGTAATCAGAGCACCCGGAAGGAATCCATGTGTCACAGGGAGAAGGTGAAAAAAACCACATGGACAGCACGTGTGGTCAGGATCGACCGCTAGTTTCTGATGCCGTGAGGCGGTAACTCGACCAACTGTGTCACTGTGCCGCCTAACTTTGAAGCACCACAAGAGCAGCACAGCTGGAAAAGCTGTTGCCTCACAGCACCAGAGACCTGTGTTCGATTCTGACCTCAGATGCTACCTGTGTGGAGTTTGCACGTTCTCCTCATTCTCCAAGTTTCCTCCAGGTGCTCCGGTTTCCTCACACATCCCAAAGACTTGCGGGTTTGTGGTATAATTGGACTCTGTAAATTGCATCCTAGTGTATAGGGAGTGGATGAGAAAGTGGGATAACATAGACTAGTGTAAACCGGTGATTGATGGTTGGCATGGACTCTGTGGATCGAAGGGCCTGTTTCCATGTCTCTTGGACCCAAAGAATAGGTCTTAAACCCGACTTATTACATTGCGCTACAATGCTGAGAACTATGTTCTGCACTCTGTATCTTCCCTTATGCTCTACCTTTTGTAATAGCGTTTGACCTCATTGTATTATTTATGGCACTATCGGATCTGCTTGTATAGCATGCAAAACAAAACCTTTCACTGTACCTTGGGACACGTGACACTCAAGACTGTTTTTTTGGCCAATGTCGCAGATGGAACAGTGAACTTGCTACTTGCAGCAGCACAACAGAACAGAATAATCCCAAACCTAAACTTTTATCTCTTATCCCTGTCAACGAGCATATAATTTGGAGGGGATTTCTGCAATGCGCGAGTTAAAAGCTAAATTAAAAAAACATAGAAATGCTTTTCCATTGACAAGCTGACAACTTCATTAAACTTAATGAGTGCAACAAACGTTTCCCATTCATTGGCTTACAACACAGGGCTGACGTATGAGGCACACAATCTGAGCAAGAGAGCGACTTACTATCAGTTACTGATATTTAATACCTGTAGCTAATTGTCCCTGGTGCAGCTAACACTAAATATCATCCCTGGGCCACACTAAGATAAACAGTCTTTTAAAAACCACCTCCCATTCAAAATAGCCCCACGGAAAGTCCCCTTCTCGTGGGAATTCTACCACAAAGTTTCGGTTCCACTTTTTCTACCTTGTAATCCTATATTAGTGTTGCTATGAACATGCCCCAGTGAGTTAGCTGCCCGAGGCAATACACTGCAGAGCCCATATCTGCTCCTTCAACCTAAAACTGTGTCCCAGTCGCAGAAAAACACAGTGGTTCAACACTGACTTTCCCCGACCCGAGTTTGAGCAAAAAAAATGAACGGGGAAGATTTCCCACTGCTGGTAACAAGCTGGCAATCTCTGTTCAACGTCAAGAAGGTGAAGTCCAACTAAGACAACTGGGTGTTACCAGGAATAGAGGGCCTGAGCTCCAGGGAGACGTTTGCCAGGCTAAGACTTTATTCCTTGGAGCACAGGAGTACAAGGATAATCTTATATTGTATTAGTTCAAGAGCCCACCATGTTGATCACCCATTTACACTGGTTCTACGTTATCCCACTTTCTCACCCACTCCCTACACACTAGGGGCAATTTACAGAGGCCAATTAACCTGCAAACCTGCACATTTGTGGGAGCAATGTGGGAGGAAACCGGGAGCACCCAGAAGGCACCCGCACGATCACAGGGAGAACGTGCAAACTTCAAACAGACAGCACCCAAATTGGACCGAGGGGAGGGGAAGGGAGGGGATGGGGGCGGTGGGGAAAATGGGACATCCAGCCTCCATCTGCATTGCGATCGGAAATGACGGAGTCAAATTGCAGCAGCAGACACACAAACCAGATGGACAGGCACAAACCTATAAATTGGCAGGTGGTTATTTAGTCCCAGAAGATGCGGGTTCTCAAAATAAAGGCAGAAAATATATATATTAATCATCACTGCATAAAGAGAGCGGTCGCCTGAATGCTCCACATCGCAGACAACTGTTTGCTGTGAAGGGGCCCTGGATTACTGACACCAGGCAAGTTGGCAATATGCAGAGTACCGCCCTGTCGACTGCAAATTCAGAAGGTTCACGAGTGGAGCACGGTAAGAACGTGGTTTAGGAGCAGGAATCAACCATTGGGCCTGCGAGGAAATACAACCAACCAACTCTCTGCCAGTATTGCCTTCATGGATCTCGTGATCCTCTTTAATTCTGGTCACTGTGGAAGCAGCCGAGCTGCTGTCTGGCTCCAGCCTGTCGCAATATCCGAGCATCGTGCAACCCACATACTCCATTGGGAAGGTATCAGAGCTTGCCACCAGGCAACTGATCCATCCTATCAACAACCAGAGAGCAGTCCTGAGCTACCATCTACCTCATTGGAGACCCTCGCACTATCTTTAATCAGACTTTAATGGACTTTGAAGACAGACACAAAAATCTGGAGCAACTCAGTGGGTCAGGCAGCATCGCTGGAGAAAAAGGAATAGGTGATGTTTCAGGTCGGGACCCTTCTTGAGACTGGATCGCCATTTAATAAGATCACAATTGATCTTTAGCTCAGCACATTCCTGCACTATCCCCGCATCCCACAAAACCTTTCATATGCAGATAATATATCTTCATTGTCAGTGAGATCGTGACTGAAGCTCACTTGCTGTTGGGGTAGAGATGTCAGAAAGGTACACCACTTTCTGAGCAAAGACATTTCTCCTCATCTCAGTCCTTATTCTGATGTAGACACAAAAAGCCGGAGTAACTCAGCGGGACTGGGAGCATGGCTGGAGAGAAGAATTGTGTGACGTTTCAGGTCAAGGTCCTTTTTCAGACCCAAAACGTCAACCACTCCTTCTCTCCAGAGATGCTGCCTGCATTGCTGAGTTACTCCAGCACTTTGTCTCTCTCTTTGGTATAAACCAGCATCTGCAGTTCCTTCCTCAGCTGATACTGATGTGGTCATTCTCACCCGCGGTGGAACCTTCTACCATGTCCATAGGAAAATAACTCCCCTGCTTCCAACATGTTTCAGTTTCAGAGATACAGTAGGGAAACAGGCCCTTTGCCCCACCAAATCCATGCCGATGACACTTGTTCTAACCGTCTCCCTGCTGATTAGGGGCAATTTAGAAAAGCTAAATAGCCGACAAACCTGACATGTTTATTGTATGTGGGAGGAAACCGGAGGAAACCCACGTGGTCACAGGAATAACACGCAAACTCCACACAGACAGCACCCGAGGGCAGGACGTGTGAGCCAAAGGGGCTGTTTCCATGCTGCATCTCTAAATTAAAGTCCCATTCACCCTGCAAGGTATCCTCCCCACATTCCCACTGTACAGAGGCCAACTTATAGAGGTCAATTAACCTACAAGCCCACGCATTTTGGGGATGTGGGAGAAAACCGGAGCACCTGAAGAAAACCAACACGGTCACAGGGAGAACGTGCAAACTCCACACAGACAGCGATCGAGGGCAGAATCAACCCCGAATTACGACTGCTTGAACCCCAATGATTTTGAACCCCAATCTTGCTCCTATATCTTATTGTTTTGCATTCAGGAAGACTCTGCCCAATGTCCTTTGACCAAGACTTCAACAGAGGCCGTGCACAGCTAACACTCTGCCGGCACATGGACAAAAGGCATTGATGATCTAAAGTTGATCCGCACTGTCCTACTTGCGTTTAGTTTTAGTTCAGAGACTAGACTAAGTGGGACCCGTTGGGTCCCATGTTCACACGGGAGGGCTGGTCCCCCGACGCAATATTCCACCTCTCCACCAATTCCAATATTGGGGCTTTCTGGAGCGCTGGTATGGGTGTTGTTGGCTGCAGGGACTACTGGTCTCCAGAGGGCTAGTATGCACATTGTGGGCCAAGTGGATTCTTGGGGTGGCAGCTCAATCCCTCAAGCCTGATGTGCTGGCAGCTCACTCACATCTGGTGGGCTGGCAGTCAACTCACGGCTATTCCTTGAAATTCCATTTCAAGCAGAGTGCAAGGCCACCGAATTCAAGTGCAGTTTAATACCATTTCAAGGAGGGTGCAAGGCCACCAAATTCAAATGCAGTTTCATACCATTTCATGCAGGGTGAAACCATCATAAAACCACACAAAACACCATACTCACAGTTCAGTAGACATTCAGTATGTTCAGTTGATTCACAGCTCAGTCAGAGTTGTGACCTCTCCCTCCCGCATCATGCAGAGACTGAGCCACTCCCACACTTCCGGGTTTTACAATCCCTCCCCCTCCCACCGGAAAAGGTGTGACCTTCATGGCGTGATTGAAGGAAGAGAGATTCTCAACATTTTTTAAACACTAATAACACTCATCTGCACCTGATGAGCGGAGGGGGACTGAGTAAGATGGCCAAAAATCACAGCCGTTAATTGGTAGCGTTTTATCTAAAATCAATATAGTGCAAACAGGAAGTTATCAAGTTTAGTCAAACAACCCTTTGCACTGCCTTTTTACTTCAACCCAAAAACCCCCCTAAACAACCCTTTGCACTGCCTTTTTACTTCAACCCAAAAACCCCCCAAACAACCATTAGCAGTATATTTTTACTTCAACCCAACCTTCCCCCCCCCCCCCCCCCCCCCCCCGAGCGAGGTGGCGAAAAATGATGGCCGTAGGTGACGGCATTCTCTCGGAAATCACAGCACAGCGAGCCAAATGCGGTCAAGACCTTACTTTTAGTAATATAGATACAGCTCGGAAACAGGCCCTTCGGCCCACTAGTCAGAGGGTCTCCAATGAAACATAGAAACATAGAAATTAGGTGCAGGAGTAGGCCATTCGGCCCTTCGAGCCTGCACCGCCATTCAATATGATCATGGCTGATCATCCAACTCAGTATCCCGTACCTGCCTTCTCTCCATACCCTCTGATCCCCTTAGCCACAAGGGCCACATCTAACTCCCTCTTAAATATAGCCAATGAACTGGCCTCAACTACCCTCTGTGGCAGAGAGTTCCAGAGACCCACCACACTCTGTGTGAAAAAAGTCCTTCTCATCTCGGTCCTAAAGGATTTCCCCCTTATCCTTAAGCTGTGACCCCTTGTCCTGGACCTCCCCAACATCGGGAACAATCTTCCTGCATCTAGCCTGTCCAACCCCTTAAGAATTTTGTTAGTTTCTATAAGATCCCCTCTCAATCTCCTAAATGCTAGAGAGTATAAACCGAGTCTATGCAGTCTTTGTTCATAAGACAGTCCTGACATCCCAGGAATCAGTCTGGTGAACCTTCTCTGCACTCCCTCTATGGCAATAATGTCCTTCCTCAGATTTGGAGACCAGAACTGTACGCAATACTCCAGGTGTGGTCTCACCAAGACCCTATACAACTGAAGTAGAACCTCCCTGCTCCTCTACTCAAATCCTTTTGCTATGAAAGCTAACATACCATTCGGTTTCTTCACTGCCTGCTGCACCTGCATGCCTACTTTCAATGACTGGTGTACCATGACACCCAAGTCGTGCTGCATCTCCCCTTTTCCTAATCGGCCACCATTTACATAATAGTCTGCTTTCCTATTTTTGCCACCAAAGTGGATAACCTCACATTTATCCACATTATACTGCATCTGCCAAACATTTGCCCATGCACCCAGCCTATCCAAGTCACCTTGCAGTCTCCTAGCATCCTCCTCACAGCTAACACTGCCCCCCATGAGGTAGATGGTAGTTCAGGACTGCTCTCTGGTTGTTGATAGGATGTTTCAGTTGCCCGACGACAAGCGCTGATACCTTCCAAATGGAGTATTTGACTTGCACGATGCCCGGACATTGCGACAGGCTGAAGCCAGACAACAGCTCGGCTGCTTCAACAGCGACCAGAAATAAAGAGGAACCCAAGATCCATGAACGCAACGCTGGCAGGGAGTTGGTTGGGAAGAGAAAGCTGGTGCGTGCTCAAGATGCGGCTCGCTTTCTCCAGTCGAGAGGCTTGGCCCGTTCGCTCAAACATTAGGTTTCCCTGAAGGTCGACCGTGCTGGGAGAGCGATGGTCCAACAGACAGGAGATAGCCACATGCGGTGACCAAAGCACAGGTTCCTACTTTGGCTCTGGAAAAGGATTTTGGAACGACAAGGTGGCTTTACATGATTTGTGTCTCTGCTTTGCCTGTTGCCAAAAGGTTTCACGACTTTAATCTGTTTTTTTTTCCTTAGAAGTGTTGGGGTGATGTCCAGATGATAATTCTCTTTCCACACAGACAGATCTAGTGAGTGAGGTAACACATTGAGCAGAGGGTATGGAAAATAAAATTGGAGTTCAATTTCTGTCTTACAGAGAACTATCTGCGATTAAAATGATTCAGGAGCGTTAACCACACACTACTCTAACTCATTGGAACATTGATAGTTTCTTATTTAAGTTCTACGGTAACTTTAATATTTGCCCGGCCATCATAGATTTAATGCTTCTCTTTATTTTGTTTAGTTTTAGTTTACTTTAGAGATACAGCTCGGAGACAGGCCCTTCGGCCCATTGAGCCCATGCCGACCGACAATCTCCGCACACCAGCACTATTCTACACACACACACACACACACTAGGGACCATTAACAATTTTTCCGAAGCCAATTAGCCTACAAACTTGTACGTCTTAGGAGTGTGGGAGGAAGCCAAAGCACCCGGAGAACGTACACCCATGCAGGTCACATGCAGGGGGGAACGTACAAACTCCGTACAGACAAGCACCTGTGGTCAGGAACGAACCCGGGTGTCTGGCGCTGTAAGGCAGCAACTCGACCGCTGCGCCACCGTGCTGCCCTACAATGCCCCATTTGCATGGAGCTTTGCAGTGCATTATTGCCTGCATCCTGTGGAGTGCAAGCCTGCCTCACCGTGCTACAAGAAGGTGCGAGGGGAAATATGATGTGCATGGCCTTATGCAGGTCCAACGTTTGGATGTCCATGCCAGTAAAAACCTCAGAGTGTGGTTCAATTTGTGAGGGTGCTGCCACTTGCAACATTATACTGTGTAACCGCAAAAGCAAATATATAACGAAGCCTTCAAGAAGAAATAGAAAGACTGCAGAAAATATTATTCAAAATGCAATATATGGGACATATACATCATGAAACAAAAACATATAATTTATATAGAAAAAACAGGAGGTGTTAGAGCAGAGTCATTGAGCGATACTGTGTGGAAACAGGCCCTTTGGCCCAACTTGCCCATACCGGCCAACATGTCCCAGCTACAATAGCCAGTGATTAGAGTGCAGGTGACAATTTAGACAGTACACAGGTGGACAGTGGCTCAGCGAGTAGAGCAGGTTCAAATCACACCACACTGTCTATGGATTTTAAATGCAGTGAAAAATCCAATATAAATCAGTGACAAAGTGCTGGAGTAACTCGGTGGCTGAGGTAGCATGTGTAAGAAGGAACTGTAGATGGTTGTTGAAAGCAAAAATAGACACAAAAAGCTGGAGTAACTCAGCGGGTCAGGTGGCATCAACAGCAGCACCAGGCAGGTTAGGCTTGGGGAGCATGCTGCCTGACCCACCCATTTGCCACAGCACATGGTAATTTGTTTGTGCAAACCAGCATCTGCAGAGCGACACACACACACACGTACGTCATTGGGTATTATTTAAGGCAGAGATGGATAGATTCTTGATGGGTGTCAGGGGTTATGGGGAGAAGACAGGAGAATGGGTTGAGAGGGAAAGATAGATCAGCCATGATTGAATGGCGGAGTAGATTGATGGGCCAAATGGCCTAATTCCGCTCCTATCACTTTGAACCTTGTGAACAAGCTTGCAGCATTTGCGTCAGTACAAAATTGTTTCAAGAACTGAATTGTAAGTGCTTTCATTACTGTATAATGACGTTGTAGATCCCTCTTTGAAATAGCAACTCCACAGCTTAATATCCACGAGTTTATTTATAGTGACTTGTACAGAGTTAGTGAGAAGCATTTGTTGCGAGCAAAATGGTCAGTGGAAAGGCTATACATTACAATCACGCCATCCATAGTCTACCGATACATGATAAAGGAAATTACATATAGAACAAGGATAATTGAGCCGAAATGTCACCTCTCCTTTTCTCCAGCGATGCTGCCTGACCCACTGAGTTTCTCCAGATTTATGTGTCTGTCTTCAAAGTCCATTAAAGTCCGATTTAAGATAGTCCGAGGGTCTCCAATGAGGTAAATGGTAGTTCAGGACTGCTCTCTGGTTGTTGCTAGGATGTTTCAGTTGCCCGACGACAAGTGCTGATACCTTCCAAATGGAGTCTGTGGCTTGCACGATGCCCGGACATTGCGACAGGCTGAAGCCAGACAACAGCTCGGCTGCTTCAACAGCGAACAGAAATAAAGAGGAACCCAAGATCTATGAACGCAACGCTGGCAGGGAGTTGGCTGGGAAGAGAAAGCTGGTGCGTGCTCAAGATGCTTTCTACAGCTATATTAATAGCAAAAGGATAACGAGGGATAAAATTGGACCATTAGAGAGCCAGAATGGACAGCTATCTACAGAGCCAAAAGAGATGGAGGAGATATTGAACAATTCCTTTTCTTCGGTATTCACCGAGGATAAGGATATTGAACCCTGTGAGGTAAGGGAGAAAAGTAGAGTATCTATGGAAACTATGAGATTCAAAGAGGAAGAAGTACTGACACTTTTGAAAAATATAAAAGTGGATAAGTCTCCAGGTCCTGACAGGATATTCCCTAGGACATTGAGGGAAGTTAGTGTAGAAATAGCCAGGGGCTATGACAGAAATATTTCAAATGTCATTAGAAACGGGAATAGTGCCGGAGGATTGGCGTACTGCGCATGTTGTTCCATTGTTTAAAAAGGGTTCAAAGAATAAACCTAGCAATTATAGACCTGTTAGTTTGATGTCAGTGGTGGGCAAATTAATGGAAAGGATACTTAGAGATAATATATAAGCATCTGGATAAACAGGGTCTGATCAAGAACAGTCAACATGGATTTGTGCCTGGAAGGTCACGTTTGACAAACCTTCTTGAATTTTTTGAAGAGGTTACTAGGGAAATTGATGAGGGTAAAGCAGTGGATGTTTTCTATATGGATTTCAGTAAGGCCTTTGACAAGGTTCTCCATGGAAGGTTGGTTAAGAAGGTTCAATCTTTGGGTGTTAATGACGGAGTAGCGAGATGGATTCAACAGTGGCTGAATGGGAGATGCCAGAGAGTAATGGTGCATGGCTGTTTGTCAGGTTGGAAGCCGGTGACCAGTGGGGTGCCTCAGGGATCTGTGTTGGGTCCACTGTTGTTTGTCATGTACATCAATGATCTAGATGATGGGGTGGAAAATTGGATAAGTAAGTATGCAGATGATACTAAGATAGGTGGTGCTGTGGATAATGAAGTAGATTTTCAAAGTCTACAGAGAGATTTAGGCCATTTGGAAGGGTGGGCTGAAAGATGGCAGATGGAGTTTAATGCTGATAAGTGTGAGGTGCTACATCTTGGCAGGACAAATCAAAATAGGAAGTACATGGTAAATGGTAGGGAATTGAGGAATGCTGTGGAACAGAGGGATCTAGGAATAACTGTACATATTTCCCTGAAGGTGGAATCACATGTAGATAGGGTGGTAAAGAACGCTTTTGGTGTGCTGGACTTTATAAATCAGAGCATTGAATATAGGAGTAGGGAAGTAATGTTAAAATTGTACAAGGCATTGGTAAGACCAATTCTGGAGTATGGTGTACAATTTTGGTTGCCTAATTATAGGAAGGATGTCCACAAAATAGAGAGAGTACAGAGGAGATTTACTAGAATGTTGCCTGGGTTCCAGCAACCAAGTTACAGAGAAAGGTTGAACAAGTTAGGTCTTTATTCTTTGGAGCGCAGAAGGTTGAGGGGGGACTTGATTGAGGTCTTTAAAATGATGAAAGGGATAGACAGAGTTGACGTGGATAAGCTTTTCCCATTGAGGGTAGGAAAGATTCAAACAAGAGGGCATGACATGAGAATTAAGGGACAGAAGTTTAGGAGTAACATGAGGGGGAACTTCTTTACTCAGAGAGTAGTGGCTGTGTGGAATGATCTTCCAGCAGAAGTGGTGGAGGCAGGATCGATTTTAACATTTAAAAGTAAAGTGAATAGGTATATGGACGGGAAGGGAATGGAGGGGTATGGTCTGAGTGCAGGTAGATGGGACTAGGGGAAAATAAATGGTCGGCACGGACTGGAAGGGCCGAGAAGGCCTGTTTCCGTGCTGTAATTGTTATATGGTTATATGATGCGGCTCGCTTTCTCCAGTCGTAATGCTTGGCCCGTTCGCTCAAACATTAGGCTTCCCTGAAGGTCGACTGTGCTGGGAGAGCGATGGTCCAACAGACAGGAGATAGCCACATGCAGTGACCAAAATCACGTTCCTACTTTGGCTCTGGAAAAGGATTTTGGAACGACAAGGTGGCTTTACATGATTTGTGTCTCTGCTTTGCCTGTTGCCAAAAGGTTTCACGACTTTAATCTGTTTTTTTCCCTTAAAAGTGTTGGGGTGATGTCCAGATGATAATTCTCTTTCCACACAGACAGATCCAGTGGGTGAGGTAACACATTGAGCAGAGTGTATGGAAAATAAAATTGGAGTTCAATTTCTGTCTTGCAGAGAATTATCTGCGATTAAAAAGATTCAGGAGCGTTAACCACACACTACTCTAACTCATTGGATCATTGATAGTTTCTTATTTAAGTTCTACACTAACTTTAATATTTGCCCAGTCATCATAGATTTAATGCTTCTCTTTATTTTGTTTAATTTAGTTTATTGTAGAGATACAGCTCGGAAACAGCACACAGCAGAAGCGGAGACCCACAGCCATCAGTTCAATGTCCGGGCCACACACACACGCTTCGTCACCATGATGTGACCAGAGTTGTACCGACCGCTGTCACTCTCTCTGCAGACCCTGTCCGCCCGAACAGTCAGAAAGCCGTCCACACTCGCACCAGACTCCGGTATGTCCTCATGGTGCGATGTGCCCACAAACACTGAGATCACTGCACTCGCGACACTCCCTCAGAGTCTTGGTTTTTCGGCGACCTCACATTCCCCACTGTGGTGGAAGGCAAATAACTTATACTTTCCTTCCTCATTTTCTCCCCGCTGACGGGGCGAGCGAAGCTTCCGCAGTCGACGATCGAAGCTCCTGCATCGGGGCGATCGAGGCTCCCACGGTTTCAGCTACCGAAGTCGATCCCCAACAAAGGGACCGCCAGCTCCACGATGTTAAGGCCGCAGTGCGGACGGAGATACGATATGGAAAAAAATCGCATCTCCGTTGAGGGAAGAGATAAAAAACACTTCCCCCATAATACAACACTAAAGATACACTAAAACACATAAGTAAAAACAGACTAAAAACGACAAAAGAAGAAAAGGACAAGATGCTCCCCGCACATGACCACTATCTACACACACTAGGGACAATGTACACTGATACCAAGCAACTCTATCGCTGCACCACCGTGTCACCCTTTAGTTTAGAGATACAGCACGGAAACAGGCCCTTCGGCCCTGCGGGTCCATGCCGACCAGCCATCACCCCGTACCCGAGCGCTATCCTACACACTAGGAACAATTTACAATTTTTACCAAAGTTAAATTAACCCTACAAACCTGCACGACTTTCGAATGGGGGAAGAAATCGAAGCATCCGGGGAAAACCCACGCGGTCACGGGGAGAACGTACAAACAGCGCGCAAACAGCAGCCGAAGCCAGGATGGAACCCGGATCTCTGCCGCTGTCAGGCAGCACCTCTACCGCTGCATCATTTCTCGAACTCATTTTTGGTGTGTATGAGGGATCTGAGCTGGTGTCTTGCTCCAGACACTCACAACAACCATGCATTGTGCAAGCATGATACTCCATTTGGAAGATATCATTACCTGCCCTCAAACAAAGCTGGAATGCTAAACCGTGACACTGCTTTTACAAGCAAAGGAGGAATATATAACTGACTGTTGCAAAGGAAACTAATGTCGATAGAATAGTTCTGTGTTTTGAACAACTTTGCACTGACGTATGTATATGTGCTGCCGTTGGAGAGGGTCCAGAGGTGGTTTACAAGAACGATCACAGGAATGATTGGGTTAACTTTTGATGAGCGTTTGATGGCACTGGGTCTGTACTCACTGGATTTTGGAAGGATGAGAAGTGGGGGGAGGGGGGGAACAAGGGACGCCGACTCATTGAAATCCACCAGATAATGAAAGGCCTGGATAGAGTGGATGTGGGGTGTCTTGGACCAGAGACAGCAGCCTCAGAATAAAAGCATGGCAGTAAGGAGATGATGGAGAATATTTTTATTCAGAGGGTGGTGAATCTGATTTTATCAGAGAAGGCTCTGGAGGAGTCAATGGATATTTTTATGGCAGAGATTGATAGATTCTTATTTAGATAGGGGTTGTGGGGAGAAGGTAGGAGAATGGGGTTGATAGATAGCCACGATTGAATAGCAGAGTAGGCGAAAGGCCGAATGGGCTCATTCTGCTCCAATAACTAATGGACTTATGTTGTAAACATGAGCCACATAATCAGCGCTGTACAGCTTTGTTATTAGCCAGCTGATTAATATGGCTTCAAAGGTTGTTAATAAATCCACAGATGGGGACGAACGTTAATTGCTTATTCCCAACCATATCAATGTGGGTCTGGAGACACATGCAAGCAGAGCAGTGGAGAATAGCGAATCATTCCAAAGCCAAATTGTGTGCAGTTTTGGTCTCATAATTTGAGGAAGGAAATTCTCGGTATTGAGGGAATGCAGCGTAGGTTCACCAGATTAATTCCCGGGATGGAGGGACTGACATATGATGAAAGAATGGGTAGACTGGGCTTATATTTGCTGGAATTTAGAAGGATGAGAGGAGAACCTATAGCATAAACATATAACATTCTTAAAGGATTGGACAGGCTAGGTGCAGGAAAAATGTTTCCGACATTGGGGAAGTCCAGAACCAGGGGTCACAGTTTAAGAATAAGGGGTAGGCCATTTAGGACTGAGATGAGGAAAAACATTTTCACCCAGAGAGTTGTGAATCTGTGGAATTCTCTGCCACAGAAGGCAGTGGTGGCCAATTCACTGGATGTATTCAAAAGATAGTTAGATATAATTCTTAGAGCTAACGTAATCAAGGGATATGGGGAGAAAGAAGGAACGGGGTACTGATTGTGGATGATCAGCCATGATCACATTGAATGGCGGTGCTGGCTCGAAGGACTGAATGGCATATCCCTGTACCTATTTTCTATGTTTTTATGTTTCTAAATCCTGCAGATGCTGAAAAATCTGAAATGACAGAAAACACACAAAAGGCGATAACTAAAGAACTGCTGCAATATTAGATCATAAGATCATAAGACATTGGAACAGAATTAGACCATTCAGCCCACCGAGACTGCCATTCAATCATGTCCGATCTATCTTTCCCTCTCAACCCCATTTTCCTGCCTTCTCCCCATAACCCCCGACACCTGTACTAATCAAGAATCTATCAATCTCCACTTTAAAAATACTCAATGACTTGGCCTTCACAACCATCTGTGTCAATGAATTCCACAGCTTTGCCACCCTCTGGCTGAAGAAATTCCTCCTCATCTCCATTCTAAAGGGACGTCCTTTTAGTCTGAAGTCATGCTCTCTCGTCCTAGACTCCCCCTCTAGCGGAAACATCCACTCCACATCCACTGTATTTAGGCCTTTCATAACATCATACATTAATACGATATTAACACTACATTAAGTGTGCAAATGCTGCTATATCCATCAAATACCTTCCAACATTTCCATGTTTATAATCCTGGCCGTTTCCAGGCCATCGGGTGCTGCCTGTGTGGAGTTTGCACGTACTCGCTGTGACTGCGTGAGTTTCCTTTGGGTGCTCTGGTTTCCCCGCACATCCCAAACCCACAAGGGTTTGTGATCATCCGTTCACAAACCCTTCGTTCAGAAGTCCCATGTTATCCCATTTTTTCATCCACTCCCTACAATTTTACAATCAACCTCTGTAAATTGCCCATGTATGTCATGTTATTTGTGGGCGGAGCACCGAGGCAAATTCCTTGTATGTGAATACTTGGCCAATAACCTTACTTACTTATAATGTGTAAGACGGTGGATTTGAACGTGGGATAACATAGGACTAGCGTGAACAGGCGATCGACAGTCCGCGTGGACTCGTTGGGCGGAAGGGCCTGTTTTCAAGCTAAATGGCCGAACTAAGCTGAGAATTGAAAAAAGCTAGTTGCTCGATAGTGTTTGTGGAATTCAGTTTATTTGGGAAGTTTTAATTCTGTTAATTGATTCTATAGGTAACAAAATACATTGGGGAAAGTCCGTGGGAGAGATGGAATTGAGTCAAGTTTCCATTGGCAGAGGTTTTATTTACATCACAACAAATATAACACCTAGTTTGTTCCTGCTTCCGCCACTTGTTCTGTGAACCAGCACTGCTGTCCCTTCGCATTGTGGGCGGCACGGTAGAGTTGCTGCCTTACAGCACTTGCAGCCCCGGGTGCGGTCTGTACGGAGTTTGTATGTTCTCCCCCGACCGCGTGGGACTACTCCGAGATATTCGTAATCCTCCCACATTCCAAAGATGTACAGGTTTGTCGGTAAAATTGGATTGGTATAAATGTAAATTGTCCCTGGTATGTAGGGTAGTGTTAATGTGTGGGGATCACTGGTCAGTGTGGACCCGGTGGTCTGGAGGCCCTGTTTCCGCACTGTATCTCCAAACTAAACATGGTTGCTTACATGGACAAAGCTGCTTCCAGCAAAATCCTTGTTACAACTACACTGGACCAGGGGCACAATGCTCAGCTTGTCAGCAGTCAGGTAATGAGTTCAATTCCCATCACGGCAGCCATGAAATTTAAATCCAAATTTTAGTTTAGTTTTGAGATATGACAGACACAGGCCCTTCGGCCCACTGAGTCCGTGCCGACCAGCAATCGCCTCTGCACGAGTAATTTAAGAAGCCAATTAACCTTCAAGTGTTTGGGATGTGGGAGGAAACCGGAGCACCCGGAGAGAACCCACAAGGTCACAGGGAGAATGTGCAAACTCTGTCCACACAGCACCTGTAGTCAGGGTCGACCCGGGACTCGGGAGTTATGGGGCAGCAACTCTACCGCTTCGCTACCGTGCCGCCCTTAATTTAACAATTAAATTAATCGGATTGTTTACAGTAACTATGGAATTGCTGCAAAAAGACACCCGATCACCCAGTCCGAGCCACTCAGGAAGTCCCTAGGTTACCACAGAGATCCAGTGAGCTGTCCGTAAGCCAAATTGATGCAAACACATCAACGCCTCTATTTCCTTAGAAGGCTAAGGAAGTTTGGCATGTCTCCAACAACTTTCACCAAATTGCAGGGAATTGTGGAAGCAGCCCAGACCATCACACAAACCAACCTCCTTTCCATGGACTCTTTTATACCTCACGCTGCCTCGGCAAGGCCACCAGCATAATGAGGATTAGTTTCACCCCGGTCACTCCCTCTTCTCCCCTCTCCCATCGGGCAAGAGGTACAGAAGTGTGAAAACGCACACCTCCAGATTCAGGGGCAGTGTCTTCCCTCCCAGCTATTACCAGGCAACTGAACCATCCTATCAACAATTTAGAGAGCGGTCCTGAGCTACTATCTACCTCATTCGAGACCCTCGGACTATCTTTAATTGAACTTTACCAAACTTTATCTTGTACTAAACGTTACACCCTTTAACATGTGGACAGCTTGATTGAAATCATGTATAGTCCTTCCGCTGGCTAGAAGGACTATACATTTGTCACTGTACCGTGGTACACGTGACAAACTGAACTAAGTCAGAAATGAACAAAGACATTTTTGGGGGGGGGGGGGGGGGGGGGGGGGACCACAGAGATGGCCGTGGTCGGAGAGTGAGCAACTGGAGGAAGAGCAGCCGCCACCTGGCCTCATTGAACACAGAACAATCCAGCGCAGAGACAGTCCCTTCAGCCCACAATATCATGATGCCAAGACCAATTTGTATCTGCCTGCATGTGATCTGTATCCATGTGCCCATCCAAAGCTCTCTTAAATGCCACCATCACATCTGCCACCCGCCACCCACCCCCCACCCGGCAACTCCGTGAGCGAGTTACTCAGTGCTCCAGACCCCTGAACGTTGCAGCTCTGGTGCAAGGGGGGAGCGGGGGTGGAAGAGGGGGAGGTGAGAGACAATACAAGGACATGCAACATTCCCCACCCTGCAGAAGCTGCCTTTATCCCCCAAATCCAAACCCATTCATCCCACTGGTCTTCCAAATGCTTGTTCATTTCCACAGGCTGTGGTAACATGGGATAAACCTGGGACAGATAGCATTGCATTGCCAGCAGCATTGATGTGATGTAACTGGACAGTCGAGCTGGACGAGCATTATTCGAGCTGTGAAGGGAAACTAATTCTGGCCCCTTGCACAAGTGCCTCAAGAAATACTGTGAAGACAACGCTCGAAATGGGGTAGCCATACACAGGACTGCAGTACTGCAAAACAGTGGAGCTGCTGCCTCACGGTGCCAGAGACCCAGGTTCAATCCTGACCTCGGGTGCTGTCGGCGAGGAGTTTGCACGTTCTCCCTGTGACTGCGAGCATCTCCTCTGGTTTCCTCCCACATCCCGAAGACGCGAGGGTTTGTAGGTTAATTGGCCCTCTGTAAAATTACCTCTCGTGTGTAAAGAGTGGATGAGAAAATGGGGTAACAGAGAACTGGTGTTGAACGGGTGATCGATGGTCGGCGTGGACTCAGTGGGCTGAAGGGCCTGTTTCTATTCTGTATCACTAAACTAAACTTAAAAAAAGCAAGCTTTTTTACCAGTAATCAATGAACAGATAAAGCTACAAGTAACCTTTGCCCCATCTCCTAACTAGATTGTCCTGTTTCAGTGTACTAACGGGTTCTGGCACTTGGCACAAACAAACAGTATGGTCATCTTCAATCAGAGGCGATTAAACTAAATCCTAATCTTAGGCACGTATAAGAATAGAGTTCTATACCGGATGTATTATTGAAAGATTATTCTTGCCGTTAGCTTCCCTATGTGCCTTTTCAACACTTATGGACAACAACACAAATGGTTTCTGAGGAAATTTCATAAAGCGATCGAGGCTTTATATGTATTTTCTTTTAATTGAAAAAATACTCTATTTTTCCTGGTTTACACAATCCAAGCTCAATGACTTAGTGGTAGAGCCCTTTTTGAATCGGACACCACAGTATAAAATCAGAAATGTTCCCAGTTCATGTTTAGATTGAAGGAAATAGGCAACGTTTCGGGCCAAAACCCTTGCTCCATAGATGCTGCTGCACCCGCTGAGTTTCTCCAGCACTTTTGTCTACCTTCGATTTTCCAGCATCTGCAGTTCCTTCTAAACACTCACGTTTAGATTGGACTTGAATGACCACAGCTCAACATTTCCTGACGATATTGGTGGACAACAGGAACAGGCCATTCTACTGGTCGATGTTTTTTTTTAGTTTTAGAGTCACAGTGCGGAAACAAGGATTGAACCCGGGTCTCTGGTGCTGCAAGGCAGCAACTCAACCGCTGTGCCACCGTGCTGTCACTCGGGATGTAAACTCTGGGAGCCATCACCTCCTCACGCATGGTGAGGGAGTAGCTCTGTTGGCGAGGGTGCATTTGGAAGAATGCCCAGCCCGACAAATGGCAAGCCACCCCATCACATTCCAATGGCAACATTTCCACAGATGCACCTTGGAAAGCAGTTTATGGGGCTGCGTCACAACTTGGCTGGAGAACTGCTCGGCCCGAGACCGCAAGAAATCGCAGCCTAGTCCATCGTGCAAACCGGCCCCCTTTTGTCTCCCTCCACCCAGGTCGACTCCATCGACACTTCACTCTGCCTCAGGTAAACATCTGACAGAGTCAAAGGATCTCTCACACCCCTTGTCATTCCCTCCTTACCCCTTGTCAATCGGGCACAAGATACAAAAGCTTGAACGCATGTACCACCAGATTCAGGAACAGCTGCAACTTTGCTGTTATCATATTATTAAATAGACTTATCAGAAACTATAGATTTAGTCCCAATCTCCCCCGTTGTTGGTACCCTTGCACTTTAAAAAAGAATCTGCACTTTCCCTGTAGCTGTAACACTACACTCTGCACTGTTTCTGCAGTGTGTTCCGCTCCATTCCGACGCCGGAGCCCCGATCACCCCGGCGAGAGGGCCGGGCCTGTACATCAGGCCGTCCAGAGTGGGCGACTGCGGAGGGTTCAAAGGCCCCGACCACGGGTGAACAAAGAGGGAGATGACTGAACTTTATTGCCTTCCATCACGGTGGGAAACGTTGATTCCGCTGTGTGGGGATGTTTATGTTAAACTCTATTGTGTATTGTGTTCTTTTTATTTGTATGGCTGTGTGGCAACTCAAATTTCACTGTCCCAATTGGTGCATGTGACAATAAATGTAAACTTGAACTTGTTTCCTTACTCAGTTTTGTAACGCCCATTGTACTTGCATGGCTTGATTATACTCGTGTAGGTCTGATTTCTCTGGGGCTTCACTGTATCTCAGCAAACACAGTCGCTGCCTTACAGTGCCAGTCCCGGGTTTGATCCTGACTGTGGGTGCTGACTGTACGGAGTTTGCACGTTCTCTACGTAACCGAGTGGGTTTCCTCTCCAAAGACGTACATGTTTGTAGGTTAATTGGCGTCAGTAAGTTGAAAACTTCTGTATGTAGGTTAGCGTACAGGGTGATCGCTGGGTCAGCATGGACTGGGCAGGCAGAGGGGCCTATTTCCGTGTTGAATTTCTAAAATAAAGTACACCCGACAATATCAAACCAATACCAAATCCCAACAGACACACCTGTAATCCCCAATCTCCTTCTCAGAAGAACATCAAAGCCCTCAAGACATAACGTTCTTATAACCAGTGTAATCGAGTCATGCAGAATGGAAACAGGACCTTCGACCCATCTCGTCCATGCCAGACCCATTGGGTCCATCCAAGTTAGTCCCACTTGCCTGCATTTGGCCCATAGTCCCCTAAAGTGCTACCTGAAAATTAAGGACCGGTTCTCAACTTTATTGAAATCTTTCTTATCATGTTGAAAATCAGAACACAATCACAAATTTGCAAACTGGTCACAAGGGCCTCGTTCAGCCAATGTATACGCAGATGAAAAGTATTTGAATTTGTCTCAGACAAATTCAAATCAATATTGCAGAGGGGAGAAATTTGCAGGTGCTCATTTGGGGCCAAAGTTGAATCTACTCGCATTTACCCTCAAGTAAGTAAGTTTTATTTATATAGCACATTTAAATCAATTTACGTCGAAACCAAAGTCCATACATCCGTATAAAATAAAAAGAGAAAAGACACAACACACTATAGAATTTAACATGGACTGTAAACAAGGTAGGTTCATTGGCCACGGTAAATGTCTAGTTCAGTCTAGTTTAGTGTAGGGCAGCATGGTGGCAAGGCTGGTAGAGCTGCTGCCTCACAGCACCGGAGAACTGGGTTCGATCCCGACCTCAGGTGCCGTCTGTGTGGAATCTGCACGTTCTCCCTGTGACCACGTGGGTTTCCTCCCACATCCCAAAGACGTGCGGGTTTGTAGGTTAATTGGCCCTCTGTAAGTTACCCCTAATGTGTAGGGAGTGGATGAGAACAGAGAACTGGTGTGATGATTGACATGGACTCGGTGTATCGAAGGTCCCCTTTCCATGACAGGTCTCTAATGTAAATAAAACAATTGCTCCTAATGTGTGGGTGAGTGGTAGAATCTGGAGGGGAAGTTTTGTTTTTTTAAAAGGTGTTTATTGTAGTTGATAGATAACATGGATCTGTGGGCCAAAGGACCTGATTCAGTGCTATATCTCTCTGGGATGTCTGGGGATCACTTTTGAATCACTTGCATAACAGCTTTTACCATTGAGTTTGAGTGTAGTTTATTGTCACGTGTACCGAGGTACAGTGAAAACCCTTTGTTGCGTGTTAACCAGTCAGCGGAAAGACAATAAATGATTACTATCGAGCCGTTCACAGTGTACAGATACATGATAAAGAGAATAACGTTTAGTGCACGATAAAGTCCTGCAAATTCTGATCAAAGATACTCCAAGGGTTCCCAATGAAGCAGATAGTCGTTCAAGACCGCTCTTTAGTTAGTGATAGGACGGTTCAGTTGCCCGACAGCAGCTGGGAAGAAACTGTCCTTGAATCTGAAGGTGTGCATTTTAACACTTCTGTACCTTTTCCCCGATGGGAGAGGGGACACAGTTAGGGTGACGGCTGTCAAGAAAGGTGTCGCACCGCTATAAATGGAGTCTGAATGGACATCATTAGGCCTTCTTCTCCCCCTCCACCTTCCACTTTGGACGGAGAATATTTCAAATATTACACTTGCCACACAGAGAAGGAGCAAACACAAACCAACTAATCAACAGCAACAGTTAGAGCTCTTCTATCAAGAGTACTAGGCTCAGCAACTTAGCCATGAATCTGCTGACGCCCTGTGTTACTTCAGGGACTGTGGCTGAGAGAAGTAGGCCACCTCTGTTGGGATACGTTACATGCACGCTGCTTATTAAGCAATAGCTCAACTTACATCCCACTGGAACCCTTCCACACGATGACCTTCATCGCAGTTCATCACAGCGGCGCAGCTGGTATAGCTGCTGCCGCACAGCGCCAGAGATCCTGGTTCAATCCTGACCACGGCCTTGCTGTCAGTACAGAATATGCACACTCTCCGGTTTTCTCCACGATTTCCAGCTTCCTCCCACGCTACAAAGATGTCCCGGTTTGTAGGTTAATTGGCTTGGTACAATTATAAATTCTCCTTAGTGTGTGTAGGATAATGAATGGGGATCACGGGTCGGCACAGACTCGGTGGGCCGAAGGGCCTGCTTCCGTGCTGTATATCTAAATTAAACTAAAGTTGTTGGGGTATAGCCAGAAATAGCAGGGGACCGGGGGTCAAATGAGATGGAGGAACTGAGTGAAATCCAGGTTAGCCGGGAAATGGTGTTGGGTAAATTTGAATGGATTAGAGGCCGATAAATCCCCAGGGCCAGATAGGCTGCATCCCAGAATACTTAAGGAAGTAGCCCCAGAAATAGTGGATGCATTAGTGATAATTTTTAAAAACTCTTTAGATTCTGGAGTAGTTCCAGAGGATTGGAGGGTAGCTAATGTAATCCTACTTTTTAAAAAGGGAGGGAGAGAGAAAACGGGGAATTACAGACCAGTTAGTCTAACATCGGTAGTGGGGAAAATGCTAGAGTCAGTTATTAAAGATGGGATAGCAGCACATTTGGAAAGTGGTGAAATCATTGGACAAAGTCAGCATGGATTTATGAAAGGTAAATCATGCCTGACAAATCTTATAGAATTTTTCGAGGATGTAACTAGTAGAGTGGATAAGGGAGAACCTGTGGATGTGTTCCATCTGGACTTTCAGAAGGCTTTTGACAAGGTCCCGCATAAGAGATTAGTATACAAACTTAAACCACACGGTATTGGCGGTTCAGTATTGATGTGGATAAAGAATTGGCTGGCAGACAGGAAACAAAGAGTAGGAGTAAACGGGTCCTCTTCAGAATGGCAGGCAGTGACTAGTGGGGTACCGCAAGGCTCAGTGCTGGGACCCCAGCTATTTACAATATATATTAATGATTTGGACGAGGGAACTCCAAGTTTGCGGATGACACGAAGCTGGGGGCAGTGTTAGCTGTGAGGAGGATGCTAGGAGGCTGCAAGGTGACTTGGATTGGTTGGGTGAGTGGGCAAATGCATGGCAGATGCAGTATAATGTGGATAAATGTGAGGTTATCCACTTTGGTGGCAAAAACAGGAGGGTAGACTATTATCTGAATGGTGGCCGAATAGGAAAAGGGGAGATGCAACGAGACCTGGGTGTCATGGTACACCAGTCATTGAAAGTAGGCATGCAGGTGCAGCAGGCTGTGAAGAAAGCGAATGGTATGTTGGCATTCATAGCAAAAGGATTTGAGTGCAAGAGCAGGGAGGTTCTACTGCAGTTGTACAGGGTCTTGGTGAGGCCACACCAGGAGTATTGTGCAGAGTTTTGGTCTCCTAATCTGAGGAAAGACATTCTTGCCATAGAGGGAGTACAGAGAAGGTTCACCAGACTGATTCCTGGGATGGCAGGACTTCCATACGAAGAAAGACTGGATAGACTCGGCTTGCACTCGCTGGAATTTAGAAGATTGAGGGGGGGATCTCATAGAGACTTACAAAAATTCTTAAGGGGTTGGACAGCCTAGATGCAGGAAGATTGTTACCGATGTCGGGGAAGTCCAGAACAAGGGGGTCACAGTTTAAGGATAAGGGGGAAGTCTTTTAGGACCGAGATGAGAAAATCATTTTTCACACAGAGAGTGGTGAATCTGTGGAGTTCTCTGCCACAGAAGGTAGTTGAGGCCAGTTCATTGGCTATGTTTAAGAGGGAGTTAGATGTGGCCCTTGTGGCTAAAGGGACCGGGGGTATGGAGAGAAGGCAGGGACAGGATACCGAGTTGGATGATCAGCCATGATCACATTAAATGGCAGTGCAGGCTCAAAGGGCCGATTGGCCTACTACTGCACCTATTTTCTATGTTTCTATGTAGAGACATATCTACCAAAGGAAAGGAAAGAGCGTGTGCAGGAGAGAGCACCCGCTAACCACATTTTAAAATGGTAGAGGGGTGTAAACATGGAAGCACAAAATAGTGCGGGATGGGTGCGGATTAAGACGAGTAGCACCTCACAAGATGGGCCAAATGGTCTCCTCCTGGGTCATAACATTTACGACTCAGGAGCCGTGCAGCAGGAGTAACCCGAAGAGTTACGGCCCGAAAGCAGAGGACACGCGCGACCCACTCGCCCGCCAGAGACCAGGGACTCGCCCACCGTGGACCAGGAAGGCCTCAAAGATCTGCACTGTACCTCAGTACACGTGACAATAAGAAACTCAACGCTGACTTGTATCATTTCAAGCCAGCATGACGATCCTAAGGCTCAGTGATCATTTCGCTGAACACCTCCTCTCAGCCTGCCTAAACCTACCTGATCTCCCGGTCGCTAAACACTTTAACTCCCCCCCCCCCCCCCCCCCCCCCCTCCCATTCCCACACTGACCTTTCTGTCCTGGGCCTCTATTGTAAGAGTGAATTGGAGGAACAGCACCTCATATTTTGCTTGGGCAGTTTACACCCCAGCTTACTTCAAGTAACCCTTGCTTTCCATCTCTCCATCCCTCCCCCTTCCCAGTTCCTCGACCAGTCGTACGGTCACCGACTACATTTTATTTCTGTTTGTTTTGGTTACCTTCTCCCACCTAACAATGTGTTCTACATTTTCCTTGATCTCCATTCCCTTTGACCTGTTTTCACACCTTACACCTTGTTATCTATGCATCTCCCTGTCCCCTGACATTAGTCTGAAGAAGGGTCTCGACCTGAAACGTCACTCGTTCCTCTCCAGAGATGCTGCCTGCCCCGCTGAGTTACTCCAGCATTTGTGTCCATCAAGATCCTATTGATGAGCAGAGGGATTTAGAAACATAGACAATAGGTGCAGGAGTCGGCCATTCAGCCCTTCGAGCCAGCACCGCCATTCAATATGATCATGGCTGATCGTTCAAAATCAGTACCCTGTTCCTGCTTGTTCCCCATATCCGTCAGCCCTAAGAACTAAATCTACCTCTCTCGTGAAAGTGTCCATTGCATTCTGTGGCAGAGAATTCCACCAATTTACAAACTCTTTGGGTATTTTCTTTTCTCTCATCTCAGTCCTAAATGTCCTACCCCTTACTCCTAAAGTGTGACCCCTGGTCCAGGACTCCCCCAACATGGGGAACATTTTTTCCTGCATCTAGCCTGTCCAATCCCTTAAGAATATTATATGTTTCTATAAGATCCCCTCCATCCTTCTAAACTCCAGTGATAACAAGCCCAGTCAACCCATTCTTTCGTCATATGTCAGTCCCGCCATCCCGGGAATTAACCTGGTAAACCTACGCTGCGCTCCCTCAATAGCAAGAGTGTCCTTCCTCAAATTAGGAGACCAAAAGTGCACACAGTACTCCAGGTGCGGTCTCACCAGGGCCCTGTACAACTGCAGTAGGACCTCCTTGCTCCTATACTCAAATCCTCTAGCAACATGCCATTAGCTTTCTTCACTGCCTGCTGTACCTGCATGGTTACTTTCAGTGACTGATGTACAAGCACACCCAGGTCTCACTGCACCTTCCCTTTTCCTAATCCAACACCATTCAGATAATCTGCCTTCCTGTTCTTGCCACCAAAGTGGATAACCTCACATTTATCCACATTATACTGTATCTTTCATGCATCTGCCATGCATCTGCCCACTCACCCAACCTATCCAATGCACCCTTCAGCCTCATAGCATCCTCCTCGCAGGTCACGCTGCCACCCAACTTTGTGTCATCCTCAAACTTTGAGATGTTACATTTAATTCCCACGCCAAAATCATTAATATATATATTAATGATTTTATTAATATATATTAATTATATATACATCTACAATACATATATATTGTAAATAGATATTATTTATTGCTCGCAATGCTCCAGACAATATTTAATTGCTCTACCATCCACCCAAAAAAACAGATGGCGATGTGTTGATCATCTCCTGCACTGTTGAACCGCGATCCCATCTGCTCTTCAGGGTAATCAAAGATCTCTCAGCATTCCTCACAAAGGAGGCTATTTGTTCTGGCCAATATTCAGCATTGCCCAGTCAAAGGAGTTTTGATTATACTTGGATCTTGCCAGGTGTACATGGTTTTCCATATTGCAACAAGATCTTACTTCTGAAGTGCTTCAGGAAATGGAGAAGGGAATGCGAAAGACGAGAGAGAGAGAGAGAGAGAGAAAGAGGGTGTTCCGAAAGAAAGATTGCACAATTTTAAACGCCGTAACTATGGTCAGGGCAGTGGGCAGGTGCTACAGACCTGCACGGGGAGGTAGACACTCCCGCCCCCACCAGTCTCGGGCAGATGGGGCTCGTCAACCTGTGAAGGCAGTCCATCTAGGAGAGTGAAAACTCTGATTTAAAACCTCCACTGCATTGTGGCCATATCCAGTCATGGAAAAGGCTCTAGGAGTAAATCTCAAGATAATCCGGAGTCGGAGCCCCTAAGGTAGTTTGTCGTTGTCTGCAACCTCGCTCTGGCAGCTCCTGCGACGGCGCTGGTGCCAAACTGTAACGGCCCTGCTGTTCCTTTGGATCGATCAGCGACATGGAGAGGGGGGGACGTGCTGCATGGGCAACAGCCTGTCCTCCATATGACATCGCCCAGGCTTGCATCCGACCAGGATGCATCACCCATGGTCAGTCATGACCGAGGGGGGCCTACTACTAACTATAGTCATCCACTCCCCGAATTTCTTCGGTAAATCCAAGGTTTATCGGGTGAAATCCAAGTCAAAACAAAACACCTGCAACACTAAATCCAAAGAGAAGACTACATTAGGACCAGTGGATCTCAAAATTTAGATCCAACATACTCCCTCAATGTTAAAAGCTGGAAAGGGTGCAGAGAAGATTTACGAGGACATTGCCAGGACTCGAGGTCCTGACCTATATGGGAGAGGTTGGGCAGGTAAGGACTTTATTCCTTAGAGCACAAGAGGATGAAGAGCGATCTCTGGGAGGTGTACAAAATCATGAGAAAAATAGATATAGTAAATGCAACCAGTGTAGAGAAATGGTTTAAGGTGAAGGGTGTGGGGAGATTTAATATCAACCAGAGGATCAACCTTTTTTTTAAATTATTACACAAGTGGTGGTGGCTAAATTGAGAGGAGGTGGTTGAGGCAGGCACTATCATGACATTTTAAAACATTTGGACAGGTACATGGATAGGAGAGGTTTAGAGGGATATATGGGCCAAATGTAGGCAGGTGGGACGGACTAGTGTAGATGGGACATGTTGGTCGGAGTGGGCAAGTTGGGCCGAAGGGCCTGTTTCCAAGCTGTGTGATGTAGAGGGAGCCAAATGCAACAAAATTTCGTTTGGAACTGCATATATCAATGTATTTCTAAATGACAATAAGGTTTGTTTCACTTGACTTGAGAGTCATGCAGAATGGAAACAGACAAGCCCAACTTGCCCATGTCGGCCAAGATGCAAGGAGGTAAATATCTCAAACTCTTGGCCATTGTTCCTTGCAAGATAGCTCCTGCCATGGGTATCAATCCTTGGTTGGGACCGTTGAGCTGCCAGAAGAAATAGGGACATCCCTGCTGTGACAGAGGCACTCAGCCCAACCTTTCCCTGCGTCAGCCCCACGTTCCTGGATTCGGAGTTCTCAGAAACTCATGGAACTGTCTCAATTGAGGCAGCCAACGTAAATCCCCGGAGTTTGGGTCAGGATGATGGAGAGACCAAAGTTACGATCAACATTCTTCTTTGAGGAGCTTCGTGGAGCTGGGCCAAATACTAAGTTCTGGTCTCGTTCTGGGCCAACAAGTGAATCATCACTGCACTTCACAAAGTATCATCAGTGTAGCACAAAGACACTTCAATAGCTTGGGAACACAACTATTTGTTGCAAAGCATTCTGCACAGCTCATCGGCACAAGAAAAAATACCAACAGTTCCTTCTCAAACTAGGGCAGTGGGTGGAAAATAAATGGAATAATGAATCCATCTGTTCAGACTGGGAGTGAAAATATGGCACTGGCTATTTAACACAATTGGCTAATGCTGCCAAGATTACAGGCTCTCTCCCAATAAAGATAATCCCCATTGATAGAGATTTAGAACAAGCGATCAACAACATAACATCACAGGGAAAGCAAATAATGGATAAGAGAGTACTCAGAAAGACTTGTTTTCCCTCATGTTGCAGCTTAAGGCTCTACACACTTCTGTTCCCACAGAAAACTGAGGTGGCACGGCACCAGAGCTGCTGCCTTACAGCGCCAGAGGCCCGGGTTCTAGCCTGCCGGCAGGTGCCGTCAGTACGGAGCTTGTACGTTCTCCCTGTGACCGCGTGGGTTGTCTCTGGGTGCTCTGGTTTCCTCGCACACACCAAAGACGTACAGGGTTGTAGGCTAATTGGCTTGGTAAAATTGTCCCTAGTGTGCGTATGATAGTGTAAGTGTACGGGGACCGCTAGTCGGCATGGACTCTGTGGGCTGAAGGGCCTGTTTCAGCGCTGTATCTCCAAACTAAACACTATTGAGAGTCATCCTATTGTCAATTCCTGCTAAAATCAATTATTTTTTAGTTTGGGGCGGCACGGTGGCACAGCTTGTAGAGCATTAAACATTTGCACTAAATGCTATTCCTTTTATCACGTATCTGTAAACTGTGGGCGGCTCAATTGTAATCATGAATAGTCTTTCCGCTGACTGGATAGCACACAACTAAATCTTTTCACCGTACCCTCAGTATATGTGGCAATAGACAGTAAACTCCTGAGCTACCATCTACCTCATTGGAGACCCTCGGACCATCTGTAATCGGACTTTATCTTGCACTGAACGTTAAGTGGTGGGTCTCTGGAACTCTCTGCTACAGAAGGTAGTTGAGGCCAGTTCATTGGCTATATTTAAGAGGGAGTTAGATGTGGCCCTTGTGACTAAGGGGATCAGAGGGTATGGAGAGAAGGCAGGTACGGGATACTGAGTTGGATGATCAGCCATGATCATATTGAATGGCGGTGCAGGCTCGAAGGGCCGAATGGCCTACTCCTGCACCTAATTTCTATGTTTCTATGTTATTCCCTTGTCACTGTAGACGGCTCGATTGTAATCATGGACAGTCTTTCAGCTGACTGGATAGCACACTAAATCTTTTCACAGTGCATGTGACAATAAACAAAACTAAAAATATTTTGTTTGACCAAATCACAGGCAGATACAACTAGGAACTAGTTCAGTATTTAGTTCAGAAGCTGCTGACCATCTCCGCCACTGACCCCAGAATGAAAACTGATACGTGCCCTCCTGACTTCCCCTTTCCGGATTCCATGGTGGTTCAGCATTTTAACAACACGGGACTGCGGTATAGTCGGCTGCACATGCCAGCGTTAGAAGAGGGGAAGTCTGAACCACAGAGACCGATGAATCATTGAGGGAAGCGTCAATGCTCTTTGACCTCACAAGTCAGCCCTCCTTGCAGTCTAATGAACGCAATAACCCGTGCGTACATGCGTTTGTTTTTTGGTGCAAACGCCTTCATGGCAAAGGCCACAAAATGTGGTGGGGTCGCATGCCACTGGGATGGTGGGACTGACATATGATGAAAGAATGGGTCGACTGGGCTTGTATTCACTGGAATACAGGATGAGAGGGGATGGCATAGAAGCATATAGAATTCTAAAGGGATTGGACAGGCTAGATGCAGGAAAAATGTCCCCCCCATGTTGGGGGAGACCAGAACCAGGTTGTCACAGTTTAAGCATAAGGGATAGGCCATTTAGGACTGAGATGAGGAACAACTTTTTCACCCAAAGAGTTGTGAATCTGTGGAATTCTCTGCCATTGGAGTCAGTGGAGGCCAATACACTGAATGTATTCAAGAGTGTTCACGGAATCGCGGGAAATGGGGAGAAAGCAGGAACGGGGTACTGATTCTGGATGATCATATTGAAGGTCCGAATGGCCTACTCCTGCACCTATTTTCTATGTTTCTATGTGCCAAATGATTATCGATTCCATTGTTCAGCAAAGACTCTCCAACTAAGAACTCTGTCACAGAACAGGCAGCAGAGCGTCAGTTTGGGGCGGCATGGTGGCGCAGCGGTAGAGTTGCTGCCTTACAGCGCCAGACACACGGGTTCAATCCTGCCTACGGGTGCTGCCTCTACGGAGTTTGCACGTTCTCCCCGTGACCTGCGTGGGTTTACTCCGAGACTTCAGTTTCCTCCCACACTCCAAAGACGTTCAGGTTTGTAGGTTAATTGGCTTGGTATGAATGAAAAAAAAGCCCCCGGTGTAGGATAGTGTTAATGTGCGGGGATCACTGGTCGGTGCGGACTCGGTGGGCCAAAGGGCCTGTTTCCACTCTGTATCTTTAAACTAAACTAAACCAAATGAAACACGAACAGCCCCTTTGGCTGCCAATGTCCGTGATGATGCCAGGTTAGACTAATCACCTCCACGCAATCCCTCTACTCCCTGCATATCCACGTGCCGGTCCAAGCACCCACCACTCTGTGTACAAACACTTACCCCGCACATCTCCTTTAAACTTTCCCCCCGTCACTTTAAAGCTCTGCCCTCTACATCGAACATAGAACAGTACAGCACAAGAACAGGCCCTTCGGCCCACAATGTCTGTGCCGAACATGATGCCAAGACCAATCTAGATCCTCCATTCCCGGCATATCGATGTGCCCGTCTAAAAGTCCTTGACATTTCCACCCAGGGACAAGGCTTCTCACTATCTGTCTATTCCTGTCAATGCATTCGAGCAGACATTGCCTTACTCAACCCATCTGTGGCTGCGGGCAAGGCCTCTGCCTGCCAATGTCAACCCGTGCTGTTCATTTGTGAAAGCACAGAATTGGTCTCACTACACCCAGCCAAATTCAGAAGTTCAGAAACAAACACACGAGCAGCTAAGTGGGAGTAGATGAAAGATGGCAAATGCAGCAGCTGTGAGGTGACAATTACTATCCACATTACTTCACACGTTATCTCAGTTAAATAGGGCAAATGATTACTAAATAAACAGCATTACATTTGCTTTTTAGTTCAATGAAAGTTAAGTGGAACTGAAAACATGACTGTTGTGATTTTGTCAAGATACATTAAAAGCAGGGTGATAATGTGATGAGGTTGCGCTGATTTGGGCCGTGGGACCTGCAAACAATGCGAGATGATTGAGCAGCAAGTGCATGGTTGCCGCCACTATGTAAACGGTACTGCTGTGCATCACGCTGCTGTTCTGTGCATTCTCCAAAGGAAACAGCTCTCACATCTTCACAAGACTGACTACAATTTACGGGCATGATAAAGCTTACGGGCCTGTCCCACTTGGAGTTTTCTTTAGGCAACTGCCAGCGACTGTCATAGTCGTAGCAGGTCGCCGAAAAAACAAGGACAACCTACGTCATCCTGGCGACAACCTCCGGCAGCGCCTACGTCAGGAGAAGTCAAGCTACGCTCATTGGCATCAAACTCACTGTCGCCAAAAATTTCTCAACATGTTGAGAATTTAGCGGCGACCAGAAAGACGCTACGAATTTTTGCGCGACTGACGAGACGACTTGTTGCTGGCTTGAAAGGCCGAATGGCCTCTTCCGGCACCTATTGCCAGTTGACTCCTGACGCCCGCCGGCGAATATGTGGCGACAAACTAGTCGCCTGTCGTTGCCTAAAATAAAATCGCCAAAGTGGGACAGGCCCACAAGTCTTGGAGCGCAGAAATAACTCAGCGGGTCAGGCAGCATCTCTGGAGAACGTGGATGGGTGATATTTCGGGTAGGGTCCATTCTTCAGACTGTTTGCAATAAGGGGGGAGAAAGCTGGAAGTGGGGAGGCAGAGTAAAAACTGTCAAGTGAGAGATGGATGCAGGCGAGCGAGAGTTTGGTTGGCAGGTGGATGGACGTTGATCTGATTAGAACGGTGTCAAGGCTTATGGGGACAAGGCAGGAAAATGGGATTAGATCAGCCATGATTGAATGGCAGAGTAGACTCGATGGGCCGAATGGCCCAAGTCTACTCCTATAACTTGTGACATTACAAAATGTCTCTTGCACAACATTCAATGAAAACATTTATCCGAATAGGTCCGAACATGTAGACACAAGGAACTGCAGATGCTAGTTTACTGAAAAGAAAAGACAAAGTGCTGGAGTAACTCAGCGGGTCAGGGAGCACCTCCGGAGAACGTGGATGGGTGACGTTTTGGGTTGGCACCTTTCTCCGGAGGGGTCCTGATTGAAAACATCACCCATCCATGTTCTCCAGAAATGCTGCCTGACCCATTGAGTTACTCCAGCACTTTGTGCCCTTAAAAATCAAGAACCTGAATGCACTAAGGTTCATAAAACCTTTTGTAGTACGCACTGGATTAAAAATAGAGCCTGGATCTATCAGCTTGTTTGCTTCCTTTTGGGAATCATTTAACAGCAACAAGAGTTCCGTGAATGTAGATGGGACCAAAAAATAGAAATTCACAGATTCCTGATTTTTATGCATGATGTGGATGTGGGGACAAGATGGTTCAAGAAATAAAGCAGAGTTTTGGGAAGGAGGGTCTCGACCCGAAATTTCACCTATTCCTTTTCTCCAGGGAGTCTGCCTGACCCGCCGAGTTATTCCAACATTTCGTGTCTATCTTTGGTGTAAACCAGCATCTGCAGTTCCTTCCTGCACAATCAAGCAGTTATTGGATCTTCCATCAAAGGAGGAAGAGACACGCTGGAGTGTCACACTGCCAGCAGTCCCTGTCAGTAGAAACACCAACACACAAGTCTGTGGCTTTTGCATCTATGAAGTGCAGAGCTCAAAGGGAGAGATATTATGGGCAAAGGCACAGCAATGGTTAAACCACAGCTGGGCCACCTCAGCCAAGGGGTTCACCAGCCAAGACCAGAGCGCAAGCAGAATGACAACCCAGACTCGGAGGACTAGAGTACAAGGAGAGAATACACACAGCAGGCTTGTCTAACCTGGAATCTTAAATATCACAAAAGATAAGCAGTGACCTTGTTTGTTTTGATGCCGATAGGGAAAGTGTAAACGGTAGAGGGATAAAAGCCGACCCAATGATTTTACTTAGTTAAACATCTGTAACAGAGGAAACATATTGCGGATGCTGGAAATGTGAAAGTAAAAACAGGAAATGGTGGAAAACAACCAGCAAGTCAGTCTGCATCTGTGGAAAAAGGAGCAGAATTAATGTGTCCATAAGCTGGAGTACTGTCCAATTCACCTCTACCCCCATTGTGGACATTGGACTGTGCCTCTGGAGCTGGTGCGCGACAATGCTGAGAACTATATTCTGCCCTTTGCACCTTCCCCTTTCCTCTAATTTGTGTATAATTTGTTTTTGTGGGTTGTCTGTGTGCCCGCTGTGTGTTGTTGTAAACAAGATTATCATTGTACATGCAGCTCACTGTACTTGTGTTAGACTTTACCTTGCACTGAATGTTGTACCTGTTATCCTTTATCTGTACACTGTAGAGAGCTTGAATGTAATAATTGATACCAGTCAAATCATTAATTAACTGGATAGCACACAAGAAAAAGCTTTTCACTATACCTCGGCACACGTAACAAGAAAAAAACAAAACTATACGACAGCTGCAGCTTCAGAGGGAATCAAAGCACTTTGTGCACTGGTATTGACCAAGTCTGCAATAGCACTGCAAACGGTGGGGATTTGGAAGCTCAGAGAATTTAAAAAAAAGACCAGTTCCTCTAACACGATATTTAGGGTTTATTATTGTCACCTGTACCGAGGTACAGTGAAAAGCTTTGTTTTTTCATGCCAGTTTGACTGGGTTATCTTTATGCACAGCATTTCTGATCTAATTGGATGGCATGAAAAATAAAGCTTTGCACTGTACCACCGGGACCAGCGACCCCCACATATTAACAGTATCCTACACACGCTAGAGACATTTTTTTTTACATTTACCAAGCCAATTTACCCACAAACCTGTACATCTTTGGAGTGTGGAGGAAAGTGAAGGTCTCGGAAAAAACCCACGTGATCACGGGGAGAACATGCAAACTCCGCATAGACAGCACCCGCAGCCGGGATCGAACCCGGCTATCTGGCGCTGCATTCGCTGTGAGGGAGCAACTCTACCACTGCGTTCCCGTGCCAGTTGCACTAATGTCTCCGTTTGTCCCAAATGTTTTTTGCTCAGTTCTTGATTTTCTCTTTTCACCGTCTGCTAGAATTGCACATGTCGTTTGGATGATTTATGTTTGTGTGTGGTCCAAATATTTGTGCCTGCAAATATTTCTGCTGCAAACAACATTTTCATTGTAACTGTACCGATCCACACTTGTGCAGATGACAATACACTCAACGTGACTTCCAACACAAAATGTCTCCCAATTCATTTTCATGTTTCCAAAGTCAATCCTGTTACATTGACGACTTTTGATTACCAAGAGAAAAACCTTGCTCCAGTAAAGCCTTTCATCTCCAGTCTGCACTGAAGTGCCTCATTTCTTGACCCTTCAGATCACACTCCCCAGTACCTTGCCCCTGGTAAAGTGCTACACTCAAAGTTGTTCAACTAAAACTGACTCATTGACTTGTAAACATTCAGTTTTGTTTCCTTATTTCTTACACTCATGCCCTTCTTTACATGTCCAAATATCTGATACCATTCCTGGGCCAGAAGGGGTGAGGCACCTTCACAACATTTCAGTATCTAGATGAGCTTTTGAATAGCCAAGGCACTGAAAGGTTACAGACCCGGCACTGGTAAGTTGGGGTAGTATAGATTACCATTTAATGGTCGGCATGGACAAGGTGGGCCGAAGGGCCTGTTGGGCAACATATCATGGCCACTCCAGAGGATATCTGAATGCACTGTCCAGGTCCTTCAACTCTTGCACAGACGTACAGGCATATGGGTTAATTGGCTTGGTAGCTGTAAAAAATTGTCCCAAGTGCAGAGGTTCCCAACCTTTTTCGTCCCGTTTACCCCTGGCAACTTTAATAGCACATATCTGAAGAAGGGTCTCGACCCGAAACGTCACCTATCTCCTTCGCTCCTTAGATGCTGCTACACCCGCTGAGTTTCTTCAGCCTTTTGTGTACCCACAATGTTATTACACTTATTTATGGACAACTAATGATGAACAGATACCGGTCTACCAGAACCAAACACAGCCAGACAAAGAGAAACAATATGTACAAATCCAGAATCAACAAATGTACCCCCTGGGTAGGTAACTTTACCCCAGGTTGGGAACCATTGCCCTAGTGGGTACAGGACAGTGTAAATGTGCAGGGATCGCTGGTCGGCGCAGACTCGGTGGGCCGAAAGGGCCTGTTTCCGCGCTGTATCTCTAAACTAAACTAGCCCAGCAATCTCCTCACTATATCCCTCACCAAGTTCAAGGTGTCGCCGACATCGCCATTCTTTTCCTCCATTTCAGCTTCACTCAACACCCGTCGTAATCCTCCTCACACCCACTCCACTGGCAAGTTTGGGATCATCCACAACCTAGTTTGCATCTTTACAATCACCCAAATGACTTACAAGTCAGGGCGGTACAGTGGCGCAGCGGTAGAGTTGCTGCTTTACAGCGCCAGAGACCCGGGTTCGATCCTGACCACGGGTGCTGTCGGTACTGAGTTTGCCCGTTCTCCCCGTGACCTGCGTGGGGTTTCTCCGGTTTCCTCCCACACTCCAAAGATATACAGATTTGTCAGCTAATTGGCTTTGGTAAAATTGTAAATTGTCCCTGGTATGTAGGATAATGTTAGTGTACGGGGATCGACAGGGACTCGGTGGGCTGAAGGGCCTGTTTCCGCATTGTATCGCTACATTAAATTAGACTAAACCAAATGGTGTGGACAGTACCAGGGGAAAGGGGGGGGAAACGGATTCTCGCTACTCCTTTCACAAACATCCTTTCATCGTGTACTAAGCTCAAAGCACCATCAATTATTCAGCTATCTTCCCACATGCTCCCAATTTCCAAATAACCCTCCTTGCTGTACTTCATCAAAATCTGTTTGAAAACTCTGCATTTACATCTGCTCATTTTCTTTCATTGACATCGTTTCCTCTTCAAAGGGCTCACTCAGACACCATATGCCTTGGGAGAACGCACACGAGCTCTCCCTCATTAACCGACCCTGTCCCTCAATCTGACGAGTGATTCTGCCCTTGACCCTGCTCGCATGTTATTTTCCTCCTGCTGTTTAACCCGCCACCAATTTCTAGGTCCATTATTTTTCAGCAGAGTTGTTACAGGTCAACAGTTTTCCAGCACACGCGGTTCCAGAGCCTTTCTGGATCATCAGATTTGCTAGTCCAAGAGGTCAGGGCTTTGGGGGGTCCGAGATGTGGAATTCTCTGCCTCAGAGGACGGTGGAGGCCGGTTCTCTGGATGTTTTCAAGAGAGAGCTGGATAGGGCTCTTAAAGATAGCGAAGTCAGGGAATATGGGGAGAAGGCAGGAACGGGGTACTGTTTGGAGATGATCAGCCATGATGACATTGAATGGCAGTGCTGGCTCGAAGGGCTGAATGGCCTACTCCTGCACCTATTGTCTATTGAGATATTAGCCCATAAAGTCGGCTTTGGTAACGGATCTGCCGGCTCTGGCCGGGCCGGAGTCCCATAGTTCAGGCCACAGGGAGCAAATTCAACCTACCTATCGGCGCGGAAGTCCCAATGAGATAGAGATCAGCCACCTCATCAGGCCTAGGCAGCACATTTTCAGGGGGACTTCCGGGAGGGAGAGGGATAAACCTCCATCAGTTGTCAGTTGGAGGTGGATCTGTAATACAGCCACACCTGTGTAATGGTGGGGTGTGGGGCTCCCCAACATGAAGCCACATCATCTGCGGCAAGAAATGCAAGTGGGAAAACAAAGAACTGAGTGTTGATTTATTGACTTGATTTTCTTGCACAAATTCCACAAGAGCAGATTTTATTCCCCATCTCAAAACTTGGGTAACAAATTGTGAATTTTGTAATATCAAAATTTCCATAACCTGGATGCTGCAACAGGGGAGGGGACGCCTGTTTTTGTAGTTCTGCATTGCGTTGAATTACTTTATTCTATTGTCATGTGTAACGAGGTACAGTAAAAAGCTTTTGTGCGAACCAGTCAGCGGAAAGACAACGTATGGTTACAATCGAGCCGTCCACAGTGTACAGATACACGATGAAGGGAATAATACGAATATAGTTTAGTGCAAGATAAAGCCTGTAAAGTTCAATCGAAGATAGTCCAATTTTCTCCAATGAGGTAGACAGTAGATAGCTCAAGGTAGACAAAAGTGCTGGAGAAACTCAGCGGGTGCAGCAGCATCTATGGAGCGAAGGAAATAGGCAACGTTTCGGCCCGAAACTTTGCCCATTTCCTTCGCTCCATAGATGCCTCCTCACCCGCTGAGTTTCTCCAGCACTTTTGTCTACCTTCGATTTTCCAGCATCTGCAGTTCCTTCTTAAACACAGTAGATAGCTCAAGACTGCTCTCTGGTTGTGGTAGGATGGTTCAGTTGCCTGATAACAGCTGGGAAGACACTGTCCCTGAATCTGGAGGTGTGCATTTTTACACTTCTAGACCTTTTACTCGATGCGAGAGGGGAGAAGAGGGAGTGGCCGGGTTTAATGTGCTGGTAAAGTCGTGGTGACCTATCCTGCCCATTTGCATCCCAATCCAAGAAGTTAATTTCCCAGATAATAGTGAGCGATCCTAGCAAGTCTGGGGCACACCACAGCTGAGATCAGTATGTACCAAACTAAACTACCAATGTCCCAGTCCACCAAGTCCAGGATATTCGCACCAGAGGGCGCATCCACTGAGCTCTCAGATGTGTTGTATGTTGCGGATGAACAGTAAGTCTGTACTACCAAAAAAAGACACAAAGTGCTGGAGTAACTCAGAGGCTCAGGCAGCATCTCTGGAGAACGTGGGTAGATTATGTTTTGGGCCGAGACCTTTCTTCAGACTCTCGTCTGTAGAAGGGAGTCTGAAGTAATGTCCCAATCAGAAGGGAGTCTGAAGTCAGGTCCCAACCATGATCTCGCTCTCGAGATTCTACCCGACCTGCTCAGGAACTGCAGCATTTTGTTTCTTCTTGTGTAAACCAGCATCTGCAGTTCCTAATTTCTTTGTCCAACATTTCTAACGCACAAAGCGGTTTATGCCACAAGGAACTGTAGATACTGGTTTGTACTGAAGATAGAAACAAAATGCTGGAGTAACTCAGCGGGTCACACAGTGTCACAAAGGGGTTTCTTCCTTTTCTGCTCAGAGTCACTACTCCTTCAACATTCATTCATAAGGAAACCAAACCATCGTTTCCTTATTTTTTGTTATATTCCTCATTTCTGCCCGTGTACAAATTTGTAATTTATTTTTCTCCAGACACAATCCACACGACACTTCACGCAAACCTCATTGTCTCAGTTTTATTTTTAGCATCCGAATCCCAATTCTGACCCTTCTCTCCTTGTGGACCATGCTTGGCCCGTCCTCAAGCCAAGCCATCACGGAAGGGAAGTAATCGCCTTTCACGCCCGCTCGGTCAGTGTAACCAGGAGGGAGCTGGAGACGTCGGATCAAGGACCAGTCGGTGGATGAATCGGGGTGATGTCTCCAGCGCCTTCAAGGTCGGCTGCAGGAGGCGGCCCCGGAACACAAAGATGGCCGGTAGAGGAGAGAAGAGACGGATGTCAGTTCACGGGAACTGCTCCAGTACACCGAGGGCACGGGCTGACTAGACTTTGGACTCTGAATAATGCCCCCAAAAATGGCGGCACCCGCATTTGTGTAAATAAGCAAATAGAATTTCAATTTCACTGTGCAGTTACAAATGTGACAAAAAGCACTATTGACTTTTTCACCGTTATCAAAGTAGCAAAAACAGGAAGACAGATTATTATCTAAATGGTGTCAAGTTGGGAAAAAGGGAAGTAAAACGGGATCTTGTTCATCAGTCAATGAAAGTAAGCATGCAGGTACAGCAGCAGTAAAGAAAGCGAATGGCATGTTGGCCTTCATAACAAGAGAAGTTGGGTATAGGAGCAAAGAGGCCCTTCTTCAGTTGTATAGGGTTCTAGTGAGACCACACCTGGAGTATTGTGTGCAGTTTTGGTCCCCTAATTTGAGGAAGGATATTCTTGCTATTGAGGGAGTGCAGCGTAAGTTTACAAGGTTAATTCCCGGGATGGCGGGACTGTCATATGCTGAGAGAATGGAGCGGCTGGACTTGTTTACTTTTGAGTTTAGAAGGATGAGAGGGGATCTTATTAATCTCTCCCTTAAGATTATTAAGGGAGAGCTAGATAAGGCTCTTGAAGATAGCGGAATCGGGAGATATGGGGAGAAGGCAGGAACGGGGCACTGATTGGGGATAATCAGCCATGATCACATTGAATGGTGGTGCTGGCTCGAAGGGCCAAATGGCCTACTCTTGCACCTATTGTCTATAAAACCTCCCATCCCTGGTATTTCTTCAGTTAACCTCAATCACATTAATATTTAATGAAATAAAGCTTCAAGGCCACCATTTGGTTAAAATATTCAATAGAAATCTTCATACTAAACTGTATTTAATGCAAACCTTACAGTTACCGAGAATCCAAGCTCCAAGAACAATCATGTAGGAAGGAACTGCAGATGCTGGTTTATACCAAAGATAGACACAAAATGCTGGAGTAACATTTTCTTTGAAGAAAAAGATTAGGTGACGTTCGGATCTGAAGGAGAGTTCCTGCTGGTGGGAGAGTCGGATCAGAGATCAGAGCCTCAAAATTACAGGATGCACCTTTTGGAAGGGGATGAGGACAAATTTATTTCATCAGAGGGTGGTGAATCTGTGGAATTCATTGCCACAGAAGGCCGTGGAGGCCAAGTCAATGGATATTTTTAAGGCAGAGATAGATAGATGCTTGATTGGTACAGGTGTCAGGGGTTATGGGGAGAAGGCAGGAGAATGGGGTTAGGAGGGAGAGATAGACCAGCCATGATTGAATGGCAGAGTAGATTTGATGGGCCGAATGACCCAATTCCACTCCTATCACTTATGAATTTAGTTCCAACCCGAAACGTCACCTATTCCTATTATCCAGACATGCTGCCAGACCAGAGTTACACCAGCATTTTGTGTCTATCACAATTTTTTTGATATAGCTTTTTTTATTTAAATACCCAAAAAGGAATCAGCCTGCATCTGAAAATAAATAATTTGCTTTGCAACCAACTGGTGTTAGCAACTTTTACACATGCTTCCTACGTGTGAAGTCATTTGGTTGGGTGTCGGAAGCAGTTTGCTGGTTGCCATAGCAACCATCGCATCAACAGTGATGTTGTTAACGCTGATGCATACATTATGTATAACGTTCGATGCGATCAGAAAATTACTGGCTAAAAATAGCAGGCATCGCCCCGGCTCCAACCAGCCTCCAACCCCAGTAGCATGCAGGAAGGAACTGCAGATGCTGGTTTACCCCGAAGGTAGACACAAAAGGCTGGAGTAGATCAGCGGGGCAGACAGCATCATCTCTGGAGGAACGGAATAAGTGACGTTTCTGGTCAAGACCCTTCCTCAGACTACAGATTCCTTTCCTCCACGGATGCTGCCTGACCCGCTGAGTTACTCCAGCATTGTGTGTCTACTAACCCCAGTAGCACCGGACTCATTCAAAGAACGGCAATACCCCAGTCACACCTCCAGCATCTAGCCAATCTCGCTGCTCTGAAAGAGTTTTTCCCATAGAGGCATTACAACGATCGCTCTCCAAACATTAACCACCCAGATCAGTCCTTAATCCAGTTACACAGTTATGAGGGGCATAGATAAGAGTAGAAAGTCAGAACCTTTTGACCCAGGATGGAATAAAAGTCAAATACTATAGGGCATAGTTTTTTAAGGTGAGAGGGGTAAAGTTGAAAGGAGATGCGAGGGGCACTTTTTTGGTGGGTGCCTGGAATGTGCTGCATGGGGTGGTAGTGGTGGTGGTGGGGGCAGAATGGATTGTGGCACTTAAGATGCGTTTGGATAGGCACATGGATATGCAGGGAATGGACTGACATGGATCACGTGCAGTTAGGAAGATTAGTTTCTCTTGGCATCATGTTCTGACCAATAATTAACTCTCAATCACCATCAGCAGATACATGATGGTGGCGTTGCAAGGCAGCAACTCTGCCTCCGAGACACTTGCCGTGCAAGTCTCTTTTAAAACCTGTCCCTCTCGCCTAAAACTATGCCCTCTAGTATGTGCTCCCAAGGCAGAGCGCAGAACCTACATGGAAACATAGAAAATAGGTGCAGGAGTAGGCCATTCAGCCCTTCGAGCCAGCATCCCCATTCAATATGACCATGGCCGATCATCCAAAATCTGTACCCTGTCCCTGCTTTCTCCCCATATGCCTGAATTCCATTAGTTCTAAGAGCTAAATCTCTTGAAGACATCCAGTGAATTAGCCTCCACTGCCTCTGTGGTAGAGAATTCCACAGATTCACAACCCTCTGGCTGAAAAGGTTTTTCCTCATCAGTCCTAAATGGCCTACCCCTTATTCTTAAACTGTGACCCCTGGTTCTGGACTCCTGACATGGGGAACATTTTTCCTGCATCTAGTTTGTCCAATCCTTTAAGAATTTTATGTTTCAATAAGATTTCCCCCTCATCCTTCTCAATTCCTGTGACTACAAGCCCAGTCGATCCATTCCTTGAAGGATTGCATGAAGCTGATAGCAATTTGGCTTTGCTTTATAAAGAAGCTGGTAGCGGGCTGAATCATACGCTCCACTGAGGTAACAGTTCTACTATTAATAGACAATAGGTGCAGGAGTAGGCCATTCGGTCCTTCGAGCCAGTACTGCCATTCAATGTGATCATGGCTGATCATCCCCAATCAGTACCCCGTTCCTGCCTTCTCCCCATATCCCCTGATTCCGCTATTTTTAAGCGCCTTATCTAGCTCTCTCATGAAAGCATCCAGAGAACCTGCCTCCACCGCCCTCTGAGACAGAAAATTCCACAGACTCACCACTCCCCGTCAGAAAAAATATTTCCTCGTCTCTAGTCTAAATGGCTTACTCCTTATTCTTAAACTGTGGCCCCTCGTTCTGGACTCCCCCAACATTTGGAACGCTTCCTGCCTCTAGCGTGTCCAATCCCCTAACAATCTTATAGGTTTCAATGAGATTCCCTCTCATCCTTCTAAACTCCAGAGTGCACAAGCCCAACTGCTCCATTCTCTCAGCATATGACAGTCCTGCCATCCCGGGAATTAACCTTGTAAACCGACGCTGCACTCCCTCAATAGCAAGAATGTCCTTCCTCAAATTAGGGGACCAAAACTGCACACAACTGCAAGTTTGACATTTTTCAGACATGTAGGAGAGGTGGTTTGCTTGATGGAGTCAACATTTGAGATAGTGCTTCAATATAGTGAAGAAACCAGTGTGGGCAAGGTCAGGAGCTCCAGACTTCGGCATACCAGTTGAACACCTCATAGGAAGATAGGAAGATACCAGAGTGGGGCAACCTACATAAAAAGGCTCAACATGCCATGATAGAACAATGTATTACTGTGGTCATTAGAACATGGAACACTACATACAAGAACAGGCCCTTCGGCCCACAATGTCTGTGGATGCCGACCACTTATCTGCATGCACATAATCCACATCCCTCCATTCCCTGCATATTCATGTGTGCCCATCCAGAAGTCTTTTAAACTCCACCATCATATCAGCTTCCACCACCACCCCTGGCAGCACGTTCCTGGCACTCACAAGTTAAACAAAAATTGCCCCGTACATGCTGTAAACGATCAGATTAATTTAATGTAGACAAAAATGCTGGAGAATCTCAGCAGGTGAGGCAGCATCTATGGAGTGTTATTAAATTAACGGCAGCAGAGTGGCTGCCTCACAGCGCCAGAGACCCAGGTTTGATCCTGACTACGGGTGCTGTCTGCACAGACTTCGTATGTTATCCTGGTGGGTTTTCTCTGGGTGCTGCAGTTTCCTCCCGCACTCCAAAGACGTACAGGTTTGCAGGTTAATTGGCTTGGTATAATTGTAAATTATCCCTGCTGCGTGCGTAGGACGTGCTTGTGTACAGGGCGACCACTGGTCAACACGGACTCGGTTGGCTGATGGGTCAGTTTCCACGAGATATATAGACCAAAAAGGCCGGGATTAAACTCAGGTGGACACAAAGTGCTGGAGTAACTCAGCAGGTGAGGCCACATGTTTAGAGAACATGCTTAGATGACGTTTCAGGTCCCGAACCAAAACAGTACCTATCCATGCTTTGAGGTGCTGCCTGCCTTGCTGAGTTACTCCAGCACTTTGTGCCCTTCCGTGTATTAACCAGCACCTGCAGTTCCTCGTTTGCATGTTAAACTCGGGACACTGGCCCTGTGAGGCAGCAGCTCCACTCGCTGCACAGCCAATGCTTTCCTAACCAGCAAAGCGATTAGCTAATGAAATGTATGCATGGGCCCCACAGTTTACTCATCTGATCGCTAATTGCTATTAATCCCATCAATCATTACTCCCCTTTGCGGAAAGAGAAATCATTCCATCTGGTAACCAAGTGCTCCAGCTGTGTGTGCAACGTCTTGGAGTGGGTTTATGTCCCTCGAGCCTGGCAGTTCTACACGGTCCATTATAAACTTGCAGCACCTGCGTCAGAAGCTCCTGGGCTTGGTCAGTCAGTAGACTCGGGTTGGAAGTACAAGATCATTTGTCAGCTGGACCGCCTTTCCCCTCTTGCGAGTAACGAGGTTCCATTTAGAGGCACGTGGGCGGCACAATGTCGTGGCTGGTAGAGCTGCTGCCTCACAGCGCTAGAGACCCCGGTTCGATCTTGACCTCGGGTGCTGTCTGCGTGGAGGTTGCATGTTCTCCCCTGTGACCGCGTGGGTTCCCCCCCCATTCTCAGGTCCCCTCCCACATCCCGATGATGTGCGGGTTTGCAGGTTAATGGGCCTCTGTAAAATTGCCCCTGGTGTGTGGGGAGTGGATGAGAAAGTGGAACATAGAAGTAGTGTGATAGTAGAGTAGTTGATGGTCAGCGTGAACTCAGTGGGCTGAAGGACTTGTTTCCATACTGTATCTGTAAAAACTTTATTGTGTATTTAAGATTCACTCAAAACTTAGACAACTTCAAAAAAGTAGTCTAGAATTGTGAGGAAGGCCCTTGACCCGAAACGCCGCCTATTTCCTTCGCTCCATAGATGCTGCCTCATCCGCTGAGTTTCTCCAGCATTTTTGTCTACCTTCGATTTTCCAGCATCTGCAGTTCCTTCTTAATCAAAAAAAAAACATGGTGTTCACAGCAGTTAGTGTTACTGCCTTCCATCTCACAGGGCCTGCCATTTGATCCTGATCTGGTGTGCTGTTTGCTTCCTCCGTGACCATGTGCGGTTGCTCCCGTTAGTTTCCACCCACAAACTAATAACTTTCCAAGTTTAATTGGCTACTGTTAAAGTACCCCTTGAGTGGGTGAATGGTTAAAAGAATCAAAGGGGAGGTAGTGGGCATGTGTGCGCGAGAGAGCGCGAGAGAGCGCGAGAGAGCGCGAGAGAGCGCGAGAGAGCGCGAGAGAGCGCGAGAGAGCGCGAGAGAGCGCGAGAGAGCGCGAGAGAGCGCGAGAGAGCGCGAGAGAGCGCGAGAGAGAGAGAGCAAGTTGTAGGAGCACAGACAAATAATATCAGTGGAGGCTAACATGGGCTCGACGGGCTGAATGGCCTACTTCTGAGTCCAAGAAAAGAAATTCACTTCACATAGTCAAAGCATCCAACAAGAGAAGAATTCCACACCTTGTGTTTGAGCAGACTGTGAAACCAGCTTGCGCTGTGTGGAAACTTTAAATCAAATGGCCGACACATCTACCGTAACGCACACTATTTTCTGATACTATCCCACCCCCTTCCAACTATATCCACTGGCTTTCTATCTCACTCCTCCTCTCCATTTCCGACACCCTTTTGTCCAGCGTTCATCTATCAATCGAGCCCCACCCCTCCACAACTCACCTGTAGTCTGAAGAAGGGTCTTGACCAAAAACATCACCCATTCCTTTTCTCCAGAGACGCTGCCCGTCACACTGAGTTACGACAGCTTTGTCTATCCACCAGTCTTTTTCCTGGCCCCACCTCTCCTCCAACCTTCTCTCCCTTACGACAATCAGTCTGAAGAAGGATCTCGACCAGAAATGTCACCTATCTATGTCCTCCATACATGCTGCCTGACCCGCTGGGTTACTCCAGCATGTTGCGACTTTTTTTTTGAAAAACAGCTTCTGCAGTTCCTCGTGTCTCCACGTCTAGATTGCATCCGGCAAATAATATCCAGAGAGCTATGTTTCAGCAGCTTACTACTTGCATTTGCCAGTAAACCGATTTATACCTCCGAACGATTCCAACAAATCAATCAGTTTGTTCACGGAAGTCAAAAGAACAATCCTTTGGAGGAAAATCCAAATCTGAAAGTGTTTGAGAAGGTTACCTCAGAACTAATCAATATGACATGGAGGGTGTGATGTGATCATTACTGACATGGAATAGAAACATTTCTGCTGACACACTGAATAGGGCAGCACGGTGGCTCACCGGTAGAGTCGCTGCCTTACAATGCTGACAGCGCCAGAGACCCGGGTTCGATCCAGACTACGGGTGCTGTCTGTACGTTCTCCCCGTGGACCATGTTGGTTTTCCCCAGAGATCTTTGGTTTCCTCCCACACTCCAAAGATGTACAAGTTTTTGTATGCTAATTAGCTTGGTATGAATGTAAAACTGTGACCGGGTGGAGGAGGATAGGATTCATGTGCGAGAATCACTGGTCGGACCCAGTGGGCCGAAGGGCCTGTTGCCGCACTGTATCTCTAAACTAAACTACAACCCATTCCCATTATTGACTGCTCCACAAACCTAATTTCAGCCATAATATTACTGCGCTCATTGATTTACCCAAACATCTAATATCCCCCTAGGCTAGTCAACAGCAAAGTGAACCTTCAACGGATAAAATCCACAGTGCCAGCACTTGAAGTAATATTCAAAATATAGCTTTAATGGATTGCGATTGGCTGCTGTTATCCAGTGTATATGAGTGCTAGAAAGATAACGTTAGATTTTTACTTTTGTTAAGCAATTGGGAATTTTCATCGGTCATTCACTGTGTACAAACAAGATGCAGAGCAAAAAGCACATGCAAACTCCACACTCCATGCAAACTCCACACAGACAGCATCCAAGGTCAGGATCGAACCACGGTTCCACAAAATAAAACCAGCCATAAAAATGATACACTATCAAAACTATAATCGACTGGGAGATTCAATGCTGCCTTGTCCAATTTGTCACCATTCTATTTAACACGTTTTCAGATTAAAATTTAATCTTATAGATTTAAGATACAAATCTTTAATTTATGGAATTGTAAAATTAATGTTGTCCTTTCTATCATTCATCAGAATGACTTTTCACAAATAGCCTGTCATGTTCCTCTTTCAAAAATAGATTTCACAGCTGATGCAATAAAGTTAAAGGCTCTAATTTTATTTTATTCCTCGAAGCTTTTTAAAATTATTATTCTTCAACACACTGCCTTGAAAGAAAGTGACACGTTCACCCAGCAGAGGCTAGTTCCGTTCACACTGATTTAATGCAATGTTTTTTTACCTTCACAGGAATGAGAGCAGCTATCGATTTCTGAACACCTTACTGAAACGCTGGCAACATCCCATCTGCATCTGGCCTTGTGCCAATTTACGTTTGACAAAGCTTCGCAAAACAGGATTGATTAACTTTTTTTACAGAATCGGCAAGAACACTATTTTGGCACCTAAACTTAGTCACCAGGTCATATAACATGGAAATAGGCCCTTGGGCTCGACTTGCCCACAACAACCAACATGCGTCATGTACACTTGTCCCACCTGCCTGCATTTGGCCCATATCCCTCTAAACCTGTCCTATCCATGTACCTGTCCAAATGTTTTTTTAAACATTGTGATCGTGCCTGCCTCATCTACCTCCTCCGGCAGCTCGTTCCATACACCCACCAGCCTTTGTGTGAAAATGTTACCCCTCAGGTTCCCATTATATCTTTCACCCCTCATCTTAAACCGATGCCCTCTGGTTCTCAAAGATTTCCCCCGAGATTCTGAAGCAGGTGAAACAACTGATGAAGGGTAAATTCTGACCGAGTTTTGGTGCCGTCTTAGAAGCAGGTATACGCCATTCAGCCCTTCAATCCTGTTCCAGCATTCAGAATTATACAGCACAGAAAAACATCCTTCGGCCCAACTTGTCTATGCCAGCAAAGATACTACATCAAAGCCAGTGCCATTTGCCCCATCACCCTCTAAACCTTTCCTCCCCATGTACTTGTCCCTTTTAAATGCTGTTAACAGTACCAGCATCAACTACCTCCTCTGGTAGCACGTTCCATTCTCCCACCCACTGTGCCCCTATAGATTCCTATTACATCTTGTTCTCTCAGATTAAACCCACATCCTCTGGTTCTCGATTCGCCTACCCTGGATAAAACACCCTGCATTCACTTTATCTATTCCCCTCTTGATTTTACACACCTCTATCAGATCACTCCTCAGAGGAATAAAGTCCTAGCCTGCCCAAACCCTCCCTGTAGCTCAGGTAGGCTGTGGGCCGAGCATCAGAAATATGTCTAGAAATCAACTTTTGTGGCCCACGTCTCGGAACTACCTGAAATTTTGCACAGATTTAGATAAAATATAATTGAGAAGGATGTCATAACCCGTCATTGCCAAAAGTTGCACATTAATTAATTAAACTAATTAGAAAATGAGATTGAAAAAGTAAGCGCCATCTGGTATCCAGTTCCCATATTACACCATGCGGAGCCTATATCCGTGTTGTAGTCTCTTTAAACTATATATACACACTATATAACATATACACACACATAAACACATCTATAAAATGTGTGTGTGTATATATTTATATGTGTGTATATATATATGACTTGTGAATATGACTAATCATATATAATTATGTATAATTATATTATATAAAAATAATATAATTGTGAGTGTTTTTTGAATGAGACTGCCGCAGAGATCCGACTCCTGAACCAGCCTAATTAATGGGCGAGGGCAGTTCGTCTGGGTTCCCCCGTTTACCGAACCCCACTGACTGCCAGTGTGGGCAGAGTGGGGGTCACGGCCATAGTGGGACTGGGGCAGTGCCAGGCTGCGGGAAGGCTGAGGAATCTTCCACTGAGAGGAAAATGCCTCACCCTACACACCCTAACTCGCCCCCCCCCTTCCAGAGCTGCCCACAGCTGGAGCAGGAGCCGCTTTGGGACCGGCTGCTGGCTCCGTACACGTGGCCCCGCAGAGCGTCCACCCTGACCCTAACTGGACATTTGTTATTTATCATTTTTATTTAACAGTTCACATCATAACTTTATAAAGATAAATCAATTGAAAAACAAAATGATCAGCAAGGTTAGCATCGCCTTTATCCTTGGAAACCTTGTTATTAATGTAATGAGGCAGCCATGATCCCAGAGTCCTCGCTGCCTAGCGAGCATAAAACAAAACGCGGGATTGGCCAATTTGCGTCCGACCCCAATGTCAAATGTGCAATGATTGGACAATTACTACTCGGAAAATTGGACGTTTTAGTCATATTTAAACAAAAATGTGCAGGTTTTCTTCATGACGAGTTTCAGGTATGATTTATATAATATTTTTACACGATATGTTAAAAATTCAGGTAGTTCCTCGAGTTGGGTCACGAACCTGAACGAAAAAGCTCCTCGGCCCACAGCCTAAGGCCCTCGAGTCCTGGCAACATCTTCAAATCTTTCTCCACACTCTTTCCAGCTTAATGACACCAGAGCTCAAAGTCAAGTAAACAACCCACCAAAGCAATGTGTAAGAAGGAACTGCAGGTGCTGGTTTAGACGGAAGATGGACACCAAAAGCTGGAGTAACTCAGCGGGTCAGACCCTGGAGAAAAGGAACAGGTGACGTTTCGTGTCGAGACCCTTCTTCAGACACCGCCATCTCCAGCTCCGTTATGGGCTGAAGGGTCTGTTCTGTACTTTCCCCTGTTAAATCGATGGCAAGATGGGGGCAAAGCAGAACAGAGAACATCACCTATTCCTTTTCTCCAGAAATGCTGCCTGAACCACCGAGTTACTCCAGTTTTGTGTGTCTAACCCACAAATGCAAGTTCTCTCAACATATTTACGGCGGTCTATCACTTACTCCTTGGACAGTGGTGTTTTGGGAACTTGTTGTGCAGAAGTTAGCTGTCACTTTTCATTCCATCCTTCTCTTCACAGCACCTCACTCGAGCCAAGCCACATTCAGAGGCAATAAAAGGCACATGATAAAATGCAAGGCCTACATTTTCTGCACAGCTCCAGCAGAATTCTGGCAAATTCCCCACAAGAACTGACCTCGTTAACCTGTCGACCAGACCTCATTACCCGCAGCTTATCCCCATGGCAACACAGGCCTCGCCCAGTCAGAGTTGTTCTCTTTACCCTGGCCATTCCCTCCTCAACTTTAAACAAATATTTTATTTTCCCCGGTTACACAAAAAGCTGGAGAAACTCAGCGGGTGCAGCAGCATCTAAGGAGCGAAGGAGATAGGCAACGTTTCAGGTCGAGACCCTTCTTCAGACTTTTTATTTTCCCCCTAGTTTTGAGGAAGGGGTCTTTAACACAAAATGTTTTCAGTGTTTCCTGACCTGAATATTGCCAACATTTTATTTCCAATTCAAATGTTTAACCATCTGCAGATTTTATTTGTATTATTTGCCATCAGGCTCTTCTTATTAGATCCAGGTGTTAATCAAACCATTGTCTGTTCATTAGGACCAATAGGTCCTTCTTATTCCAAGCAGTTGTTAAGATGGCCTGCTGAGTGGTATCAATAAAATAACACCGGGGGGGGGGGGGGGGGGGGGGGGAGGGGTGGCGGTGGATAGGGGGGGAGGGGTGGCGGTGGATAGGGGGGGGTAGTGGATGGGGGGGGGGGGGGGGGGGGGAGGGGTGGCGGTGGATAGGGGGGGGGGGGTGTCTTAAAACTCCTTATCAGAACACAAGCACTCCTGAAAGCATCCATATAACCATATAACAATTACAGCACAGAAACAGGCCTTCTCGGCCCTTCCAGTCCGTGCCGACCATTTATTTCCCCCTAGTCCCATCTACCTGCCATCAGACCATACCCCTCCATTCCCTTCCCGTCCATATACCTATCCACTTTACTTTTAAATGTTAAAATCCAACATTGAATCCTCGTTTCATTGCAATAAATTAGGATACACATCTGCTGTAATTCATAAATAATACAAGGTACACCATTCGGGCTCATAGAGACACTGAGAGATGGCAGCTGAGGTTCCACAGGCAGTTCCTTCAGAGTCATTTGTTAGCTCCACGTCCACAGATAAAACTCCGTCAGAATATATATATTTTTCCAGAGAGTCAGGTCAAGGGCGTTTTATTGTCACGTATCACAGGGATCGGTCCTGGGCCCGTTGTTGATCATCATAGCTCACAAGGTGGACAAAATTGCTGGAGAAACTCAGCGGGTGAGGCAGCATCTAGGGAGCGAAGGGATAGGTGACGTTTCCGATCCAGCCCTTCCTTCAGACTTCAACCATTTCCTTCGCTCCATACATACTGCCTCACCCGCTGAGTTTCTGCAGCAATTTTGTCTATCATAGTTCACAAGTTATAGGACAAAACTAGGCCATTCGGCCCATCGAGTATTCAATCATGGCTGATCTCCACCTCCGAATCCCATTTTGCTGCATTCTCCCCATAACCCTTGACACCCGTTCTAATCAAGAATTTGACTATCTCTGCCTTAAAAATATCCACTGACTTGGCTTTCATGTATTTAAACAATTTGTATAAGAATGTAGAAGGCATGATCTGTATGTTTACAGATGACAGAGTCTGCCAGCTGATATGTGGCACCATGCCAATCAAACCCACCTAACCAATATCACTTGCCAGGCTTTGTCCTGTCCCACCTCTCTTTCCCAGCCCCACCGCCTCTCACCTCCATCAATCTGCAGAAGGGTCCCGACCCCCAAAAATTCACCTATCCATGTCCTCCAGAGATGCTGCCTAACCCGCTGAGTTACTCCAGCGGGTTAGGCAGCATACCAGGGAATCGGAGATGTCCTCATTCTTTAGGGAACGGGGGTTCCCCTCTTCTATTATATCTATTCTTCCCCATCCGTAACAAGGACAGAGTCACCTTGTCCTCACCTTCCATCCTACCAGCCGTCACATACATCAAATAATCCTCCGACATTTTCGCCACCTCCAACGGGATCCCACCACTGGCCACATCTTCCCATCTCCTCCCCTTTCTGTTTCCGCAGAGACCGTTCCCTCCGTAACTCCCTGGTCAATTCGTCCCATCCCACCCAAACTACCCCCTTCCCTGGTACTTTCCCTTGCAACCGCAGGAAATACTACACTTGTCGCTTTACCTCCCCCCTCGACTCCATCCAAGGTCCCAATCAGGCTTTCCAGATGAGGCAGAGGTTAACCTGCACCTCCAACCTCATCTACTGCATCGGCTGTTCCAGGTGTCAACTTCTCTATATATCGGTGAGACCCAGCGCAGGTTCGACGATCGCTTTGCCCAACACCTCCACTCAGTTCATACTAACCAACCTGAACTCCCAGTTGCTCAGCACTTCAACTCCCCCTACCATTCCCAATCTGACCTTTCTGTCCTGGGCCTCCTCCATTGTCAGAGTGAGGTCCAGCGCAAATTGGAGGAGCAGCACCTCGTATTTCGTTTAGGCAGTTTACACCCCAACGGTATGAGAATTGACTCCTCTAATTTTAGATAGTCTTCCCTCCTTCCCAGCTCTCCCACAAAGTCTACTGTCTCCACCTCTTCCTTTATTCCCCCCCCCCCCGACATCAGTCTGAAAGGTCTCACCCGAAACTTCACCTATTCCTTCCCTCCATATATGCTGCCTCACCCACTGAGTTTCTCCAGTATTTTTTGTCTATCCAGCACTTTGTGTCTTTTTTCTGTAAACCAGCATCTGCAGTTCCTTGTGTCTCTGAGAAAAGAGCAGGAGTAGGCCACTCGGCCCCGCAAACCAGCCCTAACATTCCAAGCATTCATGCTTGCCCCATGCCAACCATTTTGCCCAAGGGCCATATGCCCACGTTAGGACTGTTTCCCTCTATGCCTTCCTTACATTAGGATTGTAGACTTTTGTTTAACCTATTGAAGTATCTGTTTAAATAACTAATAAAAAATAACTGTATTTGATTTTAACGTCTCCTCCGGCAACGTGTTCCAGACATCAATCACTCTCTATATTGAACGGCAGAGTAGACGATGGGCCGAATGGCCTAATAAGACTCCCATCACTTATGATAAATCCATGCCCTCTTGTTTTTGATACCCCCTGCACAAAATTACATTTGATAATCTACCCTATCCTTGCCTCATTAAATTTTATATACCTCCATAGGTCACCTCTTTGCCTCCTTCAATGCAGGGAAAACAAAGAGGTAGGGTTGCTGCCTCACAGTGGCAGAGACCTGGGTTCGATTCCGACTACGGGTGCTGCCTGTACCGAGTTTGTACGTTCTCCCCAAGACCGTGTGGGTTTCCTCCGGGAGCTCCAGTTTCCTCCCATACTCCAAAGACGTACCGGTTTGTAGGTTATTTGGCTTCGGTAAGTTGTACAGAGTGATCGTTGGTCGGTGCAGGTTTGGTGGGCCGAAGGGCCTATGTCCGTGCTGTATTGCCAAAGTCTAAAACTCTATGGTCTAATCCCAACCTATCCAATCTCTCAACACAATGGAAGTCCTCCAAACCAGGCAACATCCTAGAGGTTTCATTTATGTCAGTGCCATGGGGGACTATATTCCCCTCCTTGTCCCCTTCCATCTATATCCCTTCCTGGCTTCACATGTTATGTCTCTTCTATCCTTATCACCTTCTCTCATTGTCTGGGAGATATTCCGAGGAAGGAACTGCAGAAGCTGGTTTAAATCGAAGGCAGACACAAAATGCTGGAGTAACTCAGCGGGTCAGGCAGCATCTCTGGAGAGAAGGAATGTCTACTTCTGTCTTTTCATCTCCAACCTTTGTCCAATCATCCGCCAAAAAAAAACCCACCCGCCCTCACCTGTATCCACCTGTCACTCGCCAGGCTTTGTCCTACCCCCACCTCTTTTCCAGCTTTCACCCCCCGCTACAATCGGTCTGAAGAATGGTCCCGACCACAAATGTCATCTACCCGTTCACCAGAGGTGCTGATGATAGACACAAAGTGCTGGAGTAACTCAGCGGGGCATGCAACATCTCTGGAGAGAAAGGATGGGTGACGATTTGGGTCAGGACCCTTCTTCAGAGCCCCAACCCAAAACACCACCCATCTATTTTCTCCAGAGATGCTGCCTAACGCGCTGAGTAACCAAGGATTTTGTGTCTATCCTCAGTATAAATCTGCAGTTCCTTTCTACACAGCAGAGATGCTGCATGACCCAATGAGTTACCCCAGCACTTCATGTCTTTTTTTTTGTCAACCAACATCTGCAGTTCCTTGTGTCTTCAGTGTTTAACTATTCTTCTACTTCATCATGCACATGTGTGAAATATACATCTTCTAGATGCGTTGGGATGCATCCTCAGAGATGTGACCTGGGCTCTTCAGGTCTCACAACATCAGACCTAGTGGCTTTCTCTGTGGCTTCGCTTGCAGATTGAATGGCCCTCTTCTTTGCCAGCCCCGTAATGCCCAACTGGTTGAGGACTTTGCAGAGTAAAGCCCCTGTCCCACTTAGGAAACCTGAATGGAAACCTCTGGAGACTTTGCGCCCCACCCAAGGTTTCCGTGCGGTTCCCGGAGGTGTTTTCAATTTTTTGAAATAATCACCAGAACATAGAAGAAGCGGAAACCACTTTCGACCATTAGGGAGACTGACAAAAACCTCCGGGAACCGCACGGAAACCTTGGGTGGGGCGCAAAGTCTCCAGAGGTTTCCGTTCAGGTTTCCTAAGTGGGACAGGGGCATGAGCGTCCTGCAAAGCCTCTACAGCTGACCTCTATGGGCTCATAGTATGTCTTCCAGACGCTGCCCTGGCACATCTCCACCAGTTCCTGGTACTTTGCGCGTTTCCCCTCATTAGCCTCTTCAATACTTATGTCAAGCAAGATTGGTTTTATTTTACAGATAATGCCAAGGATTATGGCTCCAAATGCGAGCTGGAAACTCTGGTGCGAGCACGTTATTCATGAACTGTTGGTCTTGACTGTAGTCGCTGAACATCCACACCAACAAACCCTACCAAAGGCGCGGCAGGAGTCTGGCTTGGTCCACCCAGCAAGAAATCCGTGGCTTTGTTAAAAGAGAAGAAACACAAAAGCAATCCATTTATCTGCGATAGGGAACATGGAAGCAATACACTTCGAGATGCCCCAGTCCCTCTCAAGGTCTGCTCCCTCGTTTTTGCATTAATAAGCTGTCAAAACAATCAGCCCTCACTGTGTAACACGGGCAAATATGCAGAGACAAGGTGGCGAGCAGTTGAAGCAGCACTTCAGTGTCAGCTGTGGCACAGCGGGGAGCACTCTTGCCTCCTGTCAAAAGGGTCACAGGTTCAATTCCCACTACCGCGACTTTGAGAGCAAGGTTGACACTCCACCACAATATGTATATGACAACGCACCACAATAATGAGGTTTAGAGATACAGTGTGGACACAGGCCCTTCGCCCATCATGTCTGCGTTGACCAGCACACAATTACACTATCCTACACATTAGGGACAATCTATTCAGTCTGACGAAGGGTCTTGACCCGAAACGTCACCCATTCCTTCCCTCCAGAGATGCTGCCTGTCCTGCTGAGTTACTCCAGCATTTTGTGTCTATCTTTGGTTTAAACCAGAATCTGCAGTTCCTTCCTACACAGGTGAATCTACAGTCTTTTACCCAGGGTAGTGGAGTCAAGAACCAGATTTAGGTTTAAGGTGTTTAAGAAGTAACTGCAGATGCTGGAAAATCAAAGGTCGATTAAAATGCTGGAGAAACTCAGCGGGTGCGTTGCAAAACGTTGCCTATTTCCTTCACTCCATAGATGCTGCCTCACCCGCTAAGTTTCTCCAGCATTTTTGTCTACCATAGGTTTAAGGTGAGAGGACAAGATTTATTAAGCACCTGAGGCTGCACAGTGGCACAATGGTAGAGTTGCCTGTCTGGACGAATGACTATGACTTTAATACATGTACTGCATTCGAATTTTCAGAAGCCATTTGAAATTGGCACTTCAGGAGAATGTGTTTGTTATATGCACTGGACATGAAATGGAAACAATGAAAATGTTACCTGCTGCATCATTACAGGTGCTAAAGATACAATAACAAATAAATATACAATGAATTATCAGTTATGCTAACTATACTCGCTGGAGTTTAGAAAGATGAGGGTGAACCTCATTAGCAACTAGTGAAAGGCCTGAATCTAGTGGATGTGGAGAGGATGTTTCCACTAGTGCAAGAGTCTAGGGCTAAAGGTTATAGCCTCAGAATTAAAGGATGTTCCTTTAGTAAGGAAGAGGAATTTCTTTAGTTAGAGGGTGGTGAATCTGTGGAATTCTTTGCCCCAGAAGGCTGTGGAGGCCAATGGATATTTTTAAGGCAGAGATAGATAGATTCTTGATTAGTACAGGTGTCAGAGGTTATGGGGTTATGGGGAGAAGGCAGGAAAATGGGGTTCAGAGGGAAAGATAGATCAGCCATGATTGAATGGTGGAGTAGACTTGATGGGCCAAATGGCCTAATTCTGCTTCTATCACTTTTGAACTTATAAATAGGACAATGGTGGTATAAACATCAAACTCTGTGAATCTACCATAGTATTCCATAGTGGTTTGTTGCCGAAGTAGGGTGTTAGGGTTATGGTTGTGCCTGCTGGTTCAAGAACATGATGGTTGCTGAGAAGGTGGTGTTCTTGAATCTGGTTACCTGGTTTATTCCTGTACTACCTTCCTGATGGTAGCAGCATGGCCAGGGTGGTGTGGATCCTTGATGAGATTAGCTGCCTTCTTGAGGCAACAGTTCGCTGCAGCTTCCCTTGATGGTGGGGAGGCCAGTCCCCGTGATAGACTGGGCAATGTCACCACCTTCTGCAGCCTTCTTAGCTTAGATATACAGTTTAGGTTAGAGATACAGCGCAGAAAAAGGCCCTCCGGTCCACTGTTCATGCCGACCAACGTTCCCCGCACACTAACACTGTCCCACACGCACAAGGGACAATTTGCGATTAAACCAAGCCAATTAACCTACAAATCTATACCTGCACGTCTTTGGGGTGTGGGAGGAAACCGGAGATCCTGGAGAAAAGCCATGCAGATCGTGGGGTGAACGTACGAACTCCGTACAGACAGCACCCGTAGTCAGGATCAAACCCGGGACTCTGGTGCTGTAAGGCAGTAACTCTACCCCTGTGCCACTATGTGTGTAAGTAGGAACTGCAGATGCTGGTTTAAATCGAAGATACACAAAATGCTGGAGTAACTCAGCAGGACAGGAGAGAGGGAATTGGTGACGTTTCGGGTCAAGACCCTTCTTCAGACATGGGCCACCTTGCCGCCCATTCAAATTCCCCAACCAGGCTGTGATGCAACTACAAGTCAGTGTGTTCTCCACTGTGCACTTGTAGAAGTTTGATAGAAACATAGAAAATAGGTGCAGGAGGAGGCCATTCGGCCCTTCGAGCCAGCACTGCCATTCATTGTGTATATGGCTGATCGTCCCCTATCAATAACCCGTGCCTGCCTTCTCCCCATATCCCTTGATTCCACTAGCCCCTAGAGCTCTACCTAACTATCAAACCAAATATAGCATATTTGGCAACATGCCAAGTCTCCCCAAATCTCTGAGGAAGTAGACGCATGGGTTAGCTGTCTTTGTGATCGCATCAATGTGCCGAGTCCAGGATAGATCATCAGAGATGCGTCCGCCCCGGAGCGTGAAGCTGTCACGGACTAGGGCTCACGAGATTGGGGGCAGTGCTAATATGGATTAGGGAGCGCTCGCAAATCAAAGTGATAGTAATAAGTGGATTGTTAGCAGTTTGTAAATGATGGGAGCCAGTAACAATCAATACTTGAGCCTCGGCTACTTGCAGTCCTTGTCAATGACATGCGCTGCAGAGCTGTCCAGATTCGTTTATGATTCAATTCTATATGAGAAGATGAACAATGGGGAGCAAGGTAGACAGATTTAGCAAGCACACATGGTGATGGAGGCAAATTAATATGGGGCAAGGGAGACCATGAACAGATATGGTTTGCTCAAATGGCTCCATCTAAGGCTGGAGTCAGGAGTGTGAGAGAACCTTTTCCACTTGACTGGATGGGTTTGGCTTTCACAACATTGATGATGCTGGACACCATTCAGGATACAGTGGTCCACTTAATAAGCACGTCTCCACAACTGTCAACTCACTGCACCTCTGATGCACAGGAGCAGCAGATTGTACCATTGATACGATGGACCTCAACAACTCGTCAAGCTTCCTTGGATTCCCAAACCCACAGCCTCCACCAGCGAGGAGGGCAGCAAATCCCTGGGAACACCTGGGGCCTTCCAAGCCTCATCATCCTGACGTTTTATTAACGTTAGAGATACAGCGTGGAAAGAGGCCCTTCGCCCCACAGAGGCCGTGCCGACCAGCCATCCTCCCCGTACGTTAGCACTATCCTACACACTAGGGACAACTTACAATTTTTACCGAAGCCAACTAGCCTACAAAGCTGTACGGAGGAGGAAAGCCAGAGGACCCACACGGTCACAGGGAGAACGTACAAACTCCATACAGACAGCACCCGTAGTTAGGATTGAACCCGGGTCTCCGGCGCTCCAAGGCAGTAACTCGACCGCTGCGCCACTGTACCACCCCTGCGCCATGCACCCATTTACACGAATCCTACTCCTATACTTTACGATTTCCCTACATTTCCAGATTCTCCAACTTAGTCGTACTCCAGGGAGAATTTGCACTGAACCCAACGACCCACAAGTCTTTGGCACTTGGGAGCAAGTCAGAACAAATCACAGAGAGAACACGCAAACTCCACACTTGTCAAACCCACATCCCTGGAGTTGGCGGCAGCAGCTCTACCTGCTGCACCACATCTCCGAACAGTTCCCACAACTCTCCAACACTTCCCGTGACCTTATCCAACTGATGTTGGCGAGGCCACATTTGGTGTACTGTGTTCAGTTTTAGTCACCCTGCGCCGGAAAGATGCAGAGAAGATTTACAAGGATGTTGCCAGGACTCGAGGGCCTGAGCATAGGGAATGGTTGAGTAGGCCATACCTTGGAGCATAGAAGGCCGAGCTGACCTTATAGAGGTTTATAATATCAGGAGGGGGGGAAAAGACAGGGTGAGCTGCTGCCTTACAGCACCAGAGATCCGTGTTCGATCCTGACTAGGGGTGCTGTCTGAACAGGTTTGTAGGGTAATTGGCTTGGTATAAATGAAAATTGTCCCTAGTGTGTGTAGAATAGTGTTAGTGTGTGAGGGTCGCTGGTTGGTGCCAACTTGATGAACCAAAGGGCCTGTTTCCGCGCTGTATGTCTAAACTAAACTAAGAGTTTGTACATTCTCCCTGTGAACGCATGGGTTTTCTCCGGGCACTCCACAGACACACAGGTTTATAGAGGTTAATTCGCTTCCGTAAATTGTCCCTAATGTGTAGGATAATTAGACAATAGACAATAGGTCGGGAGTAGCCCATTTGGCCCTATTCAATGTGATCATGGCTGATCATCCCCAATCAGTACCCCGTTCCTGCCTTCTCCCCGTCTCCCCTGACTCTGCCATCTTTAAGACCCTTATCTATCTCTCTCTTGAAAGTATCCAGAGAACCGGCCTCCACCGCCCTCTGAGGCAGAGAATTCCACAGACTCACAACTCTCTGTAAGAAAAAGTGTTTCCTCGTCTCCGTTCTAAATGGCTTACCCCTTATACTTAAACTGTGGCCCTTGGTTCTGGACTCCCCCAACATAATTCTAGTGTATGGGGTGATTGCTGGTCGGCATGGACTTGATGGGCCAAAGGGCCTGTTTCCATGCTGTATCTCGAAAGTATCTTTCTCATGATAGAGGTATGAAGAACTAAAGGGAATAGGTTTAGGGTGTTCGGTGAAAGATTTGATAGGCACCCGAGGGGATCATTTTCACACAGAGGGTGGTGAATATATATGATGGAATGAACTGCCAGTTAATATAGTCGAGACAGGTACAATAACAACATTTAGAAGGACGTGGGCTAAAAGCATGCAGTTGGGACTAGCTTAGATGGGGCATCTTAGTCATCATGGGCGAGTTGAGCCAAAATTTATGATTATACATAGAAACATAGAAAATAGGTGCAGGAGTAGGTCATTCGGCCCTTCGAGCCTGCACCACCATTCAATATGATCATGGCTGATCATCCATCTCAGTATCCCGAACCTGCCTTCTCTCCATACCCCCTGATCCCTTTAGCCACAAGGGCCACATCTAACTCCCTCTTAAATATAGCCAACAAATTGTCCTCAACTACCTTCTGTGGCAGAGAATTCCACAGATTCACCACTCTCTGTGTGAAAAATGATCTTCTCATCTCAGTCTTAAAAGACTTCCCCCTTATCCTTAAACTGTGACCCCTTGTCCTGGACTTCCCCAACATCGGTAACAATCTTCCTGCATCTAGCCTGTCCAACCCCTTAGGATTTTTGTAAGTCTCTATGAGATCCCCCCTCAATCTTCTAAATTCCAGCGAGTACAAGCCGAGTCTATCCAGTCTTTCTTCATATGGAAGTCCTGCCATCCCAGGAATCAGTCTGGTGAACCTTCTCTGTACTCCCTCTATGGCAAGAATGTCTTTCCTCAGATATGATTATTATATGTCACAGACTATTTGTGTGCTGGCCACAGAGGCAGATCTACAATCACATATTACATTCGCTCCATGCTATTCTTAAAACCTCTACTCCTACAGCCCTTAATGGGTACCTATACACTGTAAACGGCTCGATTGTAATCATAAACCGTCTATCCGCTGACTGGATGTGCACAGCTCTGAAACCGGAAGCCAAAACAACAAACAAAAATAAAACCATGCATCTGTACATGGTGGATGACTCCATTTGTGGTCAGGTCCTGTACAGTATATCTGCTCACTAGTTGGCACTCAACAAAAGCTTCTCATTGACAATAGACAATAGGTGCAGGAGAAGGCCATTCGGCCCTTCAAGCCAGCACTGCCATTCAATGTGATCATGGCTGATCATCCCCATTCAGTACCCCGTTCCTGCCTCCCCATATCCCCTGACTCCGCTATTTTTAAGAGCCTATCTAACTCTCTCTTGAAAGTATCCAGAGAACCTGCCACCACCGCCCTCCGAGGCAGAGAATTCCACAGACTCACCACTCTGTAAGAAAAAGTGTTTCCTCGTCTCCGTTCTAAATGGCTTACCACTTATTCTTAAACTCTGGCCCCTGGTTCTGGACTCCCCCAACATCGGGAACATGTTTTCTGCCTCTAGCGTGTCCAAACCCTGAACAATCTTATATGTTTGGTTTGAACCTTGGTGCACCTGACAATAAACTGAACAAAACTAGAAACTGAAACGAAAGGAAAAAAAAAATGCTGCAAATTCAACGTCAATGCAAAACATGGTCAAGGTTTCGGATCAATGATCATCAGTCTGATTCAGCGTGCTATGTTTTATTTCAGACTTCCAGCATCTGCCGTGTTTTATTCTGTATTTACAAAAGGGCCATTCTTGGTCACGTGTGTGGCATCAAACTATGAAAAAAAAAAAATTGTTGAATACATCTCTTCAAATTCTGAAAGCATTACAGGTATATTGTTTTGCACTGTATATATAATTCTTCTTTTTTAAATAAAAGTTTATCGTGAATATGTTATACGTTTTGATGTCAATGTATGTTTAGGGTCAGAGGTCAAATATGACTGGTCACGTGTGTGACCTCAGACAGAAGTTTTTTTTCCATAACTGTGAATTTTTAAAATGTTAGAATGTTCAAATTTTTAGAATGTTCATATCAATAGCAGTCATGCATTATAGTTGTGCAGGTAGGAAAAGAGCAATGAATAAGATAAATCTCGTTAAAAAAATATTCATGCATTACTTTGTGACATCTGGTCACGTGTGTGACATTTTAGCTCACTTTCCAAAGAATGGCCCAAGACGTTTCCTATAAGCAGTGCTGTCAATAGTTACCTTAAACTGACTGAAAGTATCTTTCTCATGATAGAGGTATGAAGAACTAAAGGGAATAGGTTTAGGGTGTTCGGTGAAAGATTTGATAGGCACCCGAGGGGATCATTTTCACACAGAGGGTGGTGAATATATATGATGGAATGAACTGCCAGTTAATATAGTCGAGACAGGTACAATAACAACATTTAGAAGGACGTGGGCTAAAAGCATGCAGTTGGGACTAGCTTAGATGGGGCATCTTAGTCATCATGGGCGAGTTGAGCCAAAATTTATGATTATACATAGAAACATAGAAAATAGGTGCAGGAGTAGGTCATTCGGCCCTTCGAGCCTGCACCACCATTCAATATGATCATGGCTGATCATCCATCTCAGTATCCCGAACCTGCCTTCTCTCCATACCCCCTGATCCCTTTAGCCACAAGGGCCACATCTAACTCCCTCTTAAATATAGCCAACAAATTGTCCTCAACTACCTTCTGTGGCAGAGAATTCCACAGATTCACCACTCTCTGTGTGAAAAATGATCTTCTCATCTCAGTCTTAAAAGACTTCCCCCTTATCCTTAAACTGTGACCCCTTGTCCTGGACTTCCCCAACATCGGTAACAATCTTCCTGCATCTAGCCTGTCCAACCCCTTAGGATTTTTGTAAGTCTCTATGAGATCCCCCCTCAATCTTCTAAATTCCAGCGAGTACAAGCCGAGTCTATCCAGTCTTTCTTCATATGGAAGTCCTGCCATCCCAGGAATCAGTCTGGTGAACCTTCTCTGTACTCCCTCTATGGCAAGAATGTCTTTCCTCAGATATGATTATTATATGTCACAGACTATTTGTGTGCTGGCCACAGAGGCAGATCTACAATCACATATTACATTCGCTCCATGCTATTCTTAAAACCTCTACTCCTACAGCCCTTAATGGGTACCTATACACTGTAAACGGCTCGATTGTAATCATAAACCGTCTATCCGCTGACTGGATGTGCACAGCTCTGAAACCGGAAGCCAAAACAACAAACAAAAATAAAACCATGCATCTGTACATGGTGGATGACTCCATTTGTGGTCAGGTCCTGTACAGTATATCTGCTCACTAGTTGGCACTCAACAAAAGCTTCTCATTGACAATAGACAATAGGTGCAGGAGAAGGCCATTCGGCCCTTCAAGCCAGCACTGCCATTCAATGTGATCATGGCTGATCATCCCCATTCAGTACCCCGTTCCTGCCTCCCCATATCCCCTGACTCCGCTATTTTTAAGAGCCTATCTAACTCTCTCTTGAAAGTATCCAGAGAACCTGCCACCACCGCCCTCCGAGGCAGAGAATTCCACAGACTCACCACTCTGTAAGAAAAAGTGTTTCCTCGTCTCCGTTCTAAATGGCTTACCACTTATTCTTAAACTCTGGCCCCTGGTTCTGGACTCCCCCAACATCGGGAACATGTTTTCTGCCTCTAGCGTGTCCAAACCCTGAACAATCTTATATGTTTGGTTTGAACCTTGGTGCACCTGACAATAAACTGAACAAAACTAGAAACTGAAACGAAAGGAAAAAAAAAATGCTGCAAATTCAACGTCAATGCAAAACATGGTCAAGGTTTCGGATCAATGATCATCAGTCTGATTCAGCGTGCTATGTTTTATTTCAGACTTCCAGCATCTGCCGTGTTTTATTCTGTATTTACAAAAGGGCCATTCTTGGTCACGTGTGTGGCATCAAACTATGAAAAAAAAAAAATTGTTGAATACATCTCTTCAAATTCTGAAAGCATTACAGGTATATTGTTTTGCACTGTATATATAATTCTTCTTTTTTAAATAAAAGTTTATCGTGAATATGTTATACGTTTTGATGTCAATGTATGTTTAGGGTCAGAGGTCAAATATGACTGGTCACGTGTGTGACCTCAGACAGAAGTTTTTTTTCCATAACTGTGAATTTTTAAAATGTTAGAATGTTCAAATTTTTAGAATGTTCATATCAATAGCAGTCATGCATTATAGTTGTGCAGGTAGGAAAAGAGCAATGAATAAGATAAATCTCGTTAAAAAAATATTCATGCATTACTTTGTGACATCTGGTCACGTGTGTGACATTTTAGCTCACTTTCCAAAGAATGGCCCAAGACGTTTCCTATAAGCAGTGCTGTCAATAGTTACCTTAAACTGACCATGCAAGATAAAGTGCCATTCTCATTTAGAAGTTCACGTGCTTCATCAATGGTGTTTTATCATTAATATTTTATTATTATTAATGTTTAGTGCTTTCTGAGTCATTCGTAACTGTCACTAAGTCATGTTGTTACTTGCAGGCGTAGCACCAAGGCAAATTCCTTGTATATGAATACTTGGCCAATAAACTTACTTAATTAGAGTCCTTGTAAGATCATAAGAACATACGTGATAGGAGCAGAATTAGGCCATTCAGCCCATCAAGTCTACTCCGCCATTCAATCATGGCTGATCTATCTCTCCCTCCTATCTCCATTCTCCTGCCTTCTCCCCATGACCCCCGACACCCGCGCGAATCAAGAATATATCTATCTCTGCCTTAAATTTTAGTCAAGAACCTGTTAGGAAATACCCAATGACTTGGCCTCCACCGCCATCTGTAGCAAAGATATCAATATCAAACATATGTAAAATCCAATCACATTTAATTAATGACTTTATATCCCAGAACCTCGTAATGTTTAGAACCATTCAAATTTCGAATCAAATTAAAAAATGCAAAATTAAAAGAAGCTACTTCAATCAATTTACCTCCATATAACATACCTACGATGATCCAAAGGAACTATAAGTATCTAATTCTAAAGGAACGACAACTGTTTGCGGCCTTCAGTGTGATTTTCCCCCCCAACACCGCAAACAGGCTGAGGAACAGACCAGGTTTCTCTGAGGCAACGAGCCGCTGCCTCAGAGCGCCAGAGTCCCGGGTTCGATCCCGGCATCGGCTGCTACCTGTGTGGAGTTTGCATGTTCTCCCGTGTGGGTTCCCTCCGGCTGCTCCGGTTTCCTCCCACATCCCAAAGATGTGCGGGGTTCGAAGGTTAATTGGCCCTCTGTAAATTGCCTCCCTAGTGCGTAGGGAGTGGATGAGAAAGCGGGATAACATGGAACTGGTGTGAATGGGTCAGCCCGGACTCGGTGGGCCGAAGGGCCCATTTCCATGCTGTGTCTTTAAAACTAATACTGGAACCCAACCCAGTACAATCGCCAGCGAATCCACCCGACATGAAACTAACACCAACAATCCCTGCCTTGGCACCACCAAAGATCTATGATATTTGGGATCCATGGAACAGTTGTACTAACTGTCTGTTTAAAATATTTACATTATTAGACGGCATGTTGAAATAAAGCTGTTCTGAAACATGACTGTCTGCAGAAGGATCCCAACCCAACCCGTCGCAGTCATGTTCCCCAGAGATGCTGCCGGACATGCCGACCAGTTACTCCAGCACTCTGTGTCTTATGTGTGAGAAAGGGCTTGAAAATGCGGAAAGTCAACGACTGTACACAATACTTATTATTTTAAAAAAAAATCTGCAATCGTGTCTAGGTCGTTGGACCAGCAGGGGGTCAAACTTGTAGACATGAGCAGTTGCTAGACTTCCCATTCAGAAAGAGGACACAGATAATGACAATGCGCGCTGGTCTGCTGGAAGGCGATTCATTTCACTGGAATGGTTTTACACGCAGAGAACTCGCATATACTGGGCGGTACAAGTGCTATCTTTCCGCCGTCTGGGGTCAGGCGTGAGATTCATACAGATACCACTGTGCTGGGCTCTCCAGAGACGAGCTTCAACCACCCTGCACCTGCGCCAGACCAATAATTCAAAGATTTTTTTTTTTGGAAAAGGATACTGCATTTTAATATTGCACGACTGAAGCCCTGTAACGAGCCAAGGGCGTGTTGTATCCTCCCCTTTTTGTTTGAATCATCTCACTACAACAAAACATCTTTGAATTTTTGTGCAGCCGGCAGCTTTCTGTCCCCTCCCTTTACCCAAACCCGCGATAAAATGAAACAAAATACCGAGGGACCTGATGTATGAGAGAGTGCACAGCCCCGCTCCGAATAAAGGTGGGACGTACATTTCAACAGCCCAGTTCCTGGTTCGATGCAAGCACTGCACAACGCATTGTATTGCCCCACTGCAACGCCGTGGTCAAAAACAATTCACACACACATAAGATCACCAGTAAATAGAAACATTTCCGCCGCATGCAAAGTGTCACAGAGAAGATCCAGTGTTTTCCAGGGTTTTTACTTGCTGCTGAGCAGACGCCCATGTTAAAGCCCGGAATGGGAGGCTGTAATACTGATTAACAAATTGGCAGCTCACACAAAATCAATACATTCCGACACTGCCACATATTAAGCTCACATTGCACGATAATATCCAGTTTCACCCTCTCACACCCGACCAAAATATAAATATACACTCACCGCTCCTTCTACTGACGCTGCAGTCTGTCATTTCACTGGGTATTCCGTCGCCTGGCACCTTTTATCTCCCACTGAATCAAATAATGACTTCTATTCGTGGCTGGGAATTAGTTAGATAAGTGAATTCCCCTGCAGAATTAGGGGGCTCTGCAATAACCTGCTCCACCCCACCTCCCCGAAGCTTTGTTCTCTGCAAGAGTTGCCAATGCATCTGAGCTCTCTACTACATTGAAAAGAAGGCAGGGTTGAGAATCTTCAACTAACCACTTGCCACCAACTACAACAGCTCCCCAACCATTGACAACAGGAAGTGCAGGTACATTCGGAACGACAGACGCTCACTCCAATCAGCATTTCGCTCAGCCTCCACCCCGGCTGCTGTTTGGCGAGTCCCTTCCCCAATTACTGCAAGGGATTCGCCTGAACGACCTCGAATGCACGCTGGGACTTGTAGTTCCAACTCAAGAAGTGTTTGCATTCATATGGTGAAGATGAACACAAAAAAAAGCTGGAGTAACTCAGCGGGCCAGGCAGCATCTCTGGACTGAAGGAATGGGTGCCTGAGCTACTCCAGCACTTTGTGTCTATCTTCGGTGTAATCAGAATCAGAATGCCTTTTATTGTCACTATACACATGTACAATGAGATTAAAAGCTGCTCCAACTAGTGCAAAACAAAACAAAAAGGAGGGGGGGGGGGGGGGGGGATAAGGTGCACAGTTTCTGCAGCGCTATATACATATCGATAAAAAGACAATGGATAAATAGAATTGATAATAGGATTCCTATATCCAGTATGGGTTATTGCACATATTGCACATATAACCAGCATCTGTATTTATATGTTTGAGAAGGAACTGCAGGTGCTGGAAAATCGAAGGTAGACAAAAATGCTGGAGAAACTCAGCGGGTGAGGCAACAAGTGATGCTCCATAGATGCTGCCACACCTGCTGAGTTTCTCCAGCATTTTTGTCTACCTTCTGCATTTATATAGTGTCTTCCACATCACTTAATCAAGGCAGGGTTATGACCTTTGAGCTGCTTGTAGGCTGTGGTAATTTAGAATTAAACAGCAGCCAACTGGTGGGTATTAAGATGTGTAGGAAGCAACTACAGATGCTAGTTTACACCGAAGATAGACACAAAAAGCTGGAGTAACTCAGCGGGACAGGCAGCATCTCTGGAGAGAAGGAATGGGTGACGTTCTGAAGAAGGGTCTCGACCCGAAACATCACCTATTCCTTTTCTCCAGAGATGCTGCCTGACCCGCTGAGTTACTCCAGCACTTTGTGTCTGTCTTTAGTGCATATCCACAGATACCAGATAATCGGCACTCTTGCACTTTTTTTTTGGTAAACCAGCACCTCCATTTCCTTGTGTCTTCAGATAATCAACATGCAAACACAAAGTGCTGGAGGAACTCAGCGGGTCAGGCAGCATCTCTGGAGAAAAGGAATAGGTGATGATTCGGGGATGGAATGGTTAGGCAATGTTTCAGGTCAGGACCCTGGCCAGACTGATTGTAGTGGGGGGGGGGGGGGGGGGGGGGAGGGGGGGGAACCTGGAATAGAGAGGTGGGATAATTAGCGTTAGTGATGCTAATTGATAGTTAAATACTGGTTACAACATGGTGCCAAGTTAAACTAATCTCACCTAACTGCACGCGATCCATATCCCGCCATTCCCTGCATATCCATGTGCCTATCCAAAGGCCTCTTAAAAATGCCACAATTTGTATCTGCCTCCACCACCACCACTGGCATCGTGTTCCAGGCACCCACCACCCTCGGTGTAAAATACTTGCCCCGCACATCTCCTTTCAACACCTCTCTCGCCTTAAAGCTACGCCCTCTAGTAAGTAAGTAAGTATGTTTATTGGCCAAGAATTCACATACAAGGAATTTGCCTTGGTGCTCCGCCCACAAGTAACAACATGACATACAGTGACAGTTACGAATGACTCAGAAAACACTAAACGTTAATAATAATAAAACATTAATGATAAAACACCATTGATCAAGCATGTGAACCAACAAAATACCAGATCAAAGGGAGGCTACAGATTTTTGGCTGTTGAGTAGAGCAACTTCTCGTGGATAAAAACTGTTTTCATGTCTTTATGTCTGGCTGTGCCAGCTTTGATAGTATTTGATGTTTCCACCCTGGGGGAAAAAGCTTCTGACTGTCTAATCTATCAACACCTCCCTTAACTTTATACACTTCTAGCAGGTTTCTCACCCTCAACCTCAGGTGTTCCAGAAAAAAACCAATCCAAGTCTGTCCAACCTCTCCCTGTAACTAATGCCCCCAAATCCCAACACCGTTCTCATAAACATCCGCAGCACCCTTTCAATGATGAACACTGACCAGTCCATCACGGGTACTGACCTCCCCACCATCGAAGGGATCTACATGAGTCGCTGCCTCAAAAAGGCAGCCGGCATCACCAGAGACCCACACCACCCTGGCCACGCTCTCATTTCACTCCTGCCATCGGTAAGAAGACCATAAGAGCCAAAAAACGGTGTCATCAAGGTTCAGGAACGGCTTCTTGCCTCCAACCATCAGGCTATTAAACACTTTAACCTCCAAAAACGCACTATTATTGTTCATAAGTGTGTGTATGTTGTGCAACACACACATATGTACTCAATTTACATTTATACCAAGCCAATTAACCAACTGGAGTAGGTTAACCAGACCTACAAACCTGTACGTCTTTGGTGTGTGGGAGTAATTTGAAGACATCGGAGAACACCCACGCAATTTAAAAACTCCGTACAGACAGCACCCATAGTCAGGATTGAACCCGGGTCTCTGGCGCTGTAAGGCAGCAACTCTACCGCTGCGCCACCGTGCCGCCGAATGTAGAGGAGTCCACACCGAGACCCGAGAAATGAGCTAGATTATCATTGTAGCGCGAGCAGAACTTAATACTGAGTAATCAAAGACATGGATTTAGAACATAGAACAGTACAGCACAGGAACAGGCCCTTCGGCCCACATTGTCTGTGCCAGACATGAACAAAAAGATCAACTCTTATCAAAGATAGACACAAGCTGGAGTAACTCAGCGGGACAGACAGGCAGCATCTCTGGAGAGAAGGGATGGGTGATGTTTCGGGTCGAGAGCCTTCTTCTGACTGTCTATCTTCAGTTTAAAGCACCATCTGCAGTTCTTTCTGACGCATTTCTCAATTCTTATCAAGACCGTCTCTTATCTGCCTGCATATGATCCATATTCCTCCATTTCCTGCATCACCATGTGACTATCTAAAGGTTCCTTAAAAGCCACTATCGTATCTGCCTCCACCACCACCACCCCCGATAGTGCGTTCCAGGTACTCACTAACCTCTGAGTAAAACAACTTTACCCCTCTAACCTAAAAGCTCTAGTATTTGATATTTCCATCCTGGGAAAAAGGTTCTGACTGTCTACCCTATTTTTGCCTCTCATGATTTTATCTACTTCTTCCTTACTCTGGCCTTCCAAAGAAAACAATCCGAGTCTGTACAGCATCTCCCTTGTAAGTAACCCATACCCGCTCTAATCCAGGCATCATTCTGGTAAACCTCCTCTGCACCCTTTCATCATATTTTGCATCAGAAATAAAAATGCATGTTTGCTAAGAGCATTAAGACACTGGCGCATTTGGAAGCTGCACTGCACGCCGGTACCTGCTGAAATTGAACAACATATTTATACGAAAACAGTGAAGAATCCCGACCCGAAACATCACCTCTCCATGTCCTCCAGAGATGCTGCCTGACCCGTTGGGTTCCTCCAGCACTTTGTGTCCATTTGTTTAAACCGACATCGGCAGTTCCTTGTTTCTACAATGCACTTCCTTGCCACAGAAGGCTGTGGAGGCCGTCAATGGATATGTCTAAGGCAGAGATAGATAGATTGTTGATTAGTGCGTGTGTCGGGTTACGGGGAGAAGGCAGGAGAATGGGGACTAGACTGGATGGGCTGAATAGCCGATTTCTGCACCTATTACCTTGTGTACACTGTTTCAGTTCTCAAAGGTTTGTGGTCAATAAGTTCCCTTCCGTTTGCTGTGCTGCATACAAAATAAATACCTGGCTATATCCCAGTTCAGAGCAGCCGCCTTTATGCCTCTGACCCAGAGGTGGTGCAGTTTTCACTCCACATACTAGTATTTTAGATCAATTTTGTGGAATTCCACTTAGATAGGAAGAACTCCATTCATCCCACTCACTCTGGCCCCTGTTGCACCCATTACTCCCCTTCTGCCCCCATTTTGCCCATACTCTTTCCTCTGGCTTCACAATTCGCACCTCTTTTATCCGTATGGTCACATTTTTTTGTCTTTTCAGATCCAGCCTTTATCCGACAATCTGCCAAGCAACCCTACCCCACTTCACCTGTATCCACCTATCACTCACCAGGCATTGTATTGCCCCCCCCCCCCCTCTTTACCAGCTTCCCCCACACCCCCCCCCCCCCTCCTTTTGCCATTAATCTGAAGAAGGGGCCCGACCCAAAATGGCAATCACCTTGAAGGTGGCAGAGGAGCAGCAGCCAGACCAGCGAGGGAGTGGATTGGCTGCGACAGCCTAATTAGTTGAGTGTCTTGATTAGATAAAATTAAGTGCAGGTGTAGCGGAGCGGCCTTGTTGAGGCAAAGTGCCTTGGAGAGGTCAAGTGGAAGTCTTTGTCTCAAGTGTCTTCGGCGAGGAGGCTATATTTATCCGGTTGTGTGTTTAATTTAATTTAAATATTTAAACATTGTCATGATGACAGGAATATTACTGGTGTGCATTTGCTGCAGGATGTGGGTAGTCAGGGGCACGGCTGGTGTCACCAGCCACTACACCCGTGGGAACTGTGTGCAGATGCAGCTCCTCGAGGGCTGAGTTAGGGAACTGGAGCAGCAGCTGGATGACCTGTGGTCCATCCGGGACGACGGAAGCTTCCTGGACAGGACCGACAGTCAGCTCGTCTCTCCGAGAGTACAAGAGGTGCGTCGGGTAGAGACGGTGAGGAAGGGGATGAAACGAGTGCAGGAGACCTCGGTGGAGGTGGCTCTTGATAACAGGTTCACCCTCTCGGGAGCTGTCGGGGCAGACGACGCTTCCAGCCCGAGCGGCGGACAGGCCTGTGACTCGAATCCTGGCGCTGAGGCTCGACCAGCGAGACCGACGTCAGGCAGAGCCATAATGGTGGGTGACTCCATTGTGAGAGGTGCGGACAGGAGATTCTGTGGCGACAGGCGAGACTCGAGGATGGTGTGTTGCCTCCCTGGTGCCAGGGGCCAAGACGTCACTGCCTGACTTAAGAACATCCTCAAGAGGGAAGGTGAACAGCCGGAAGTAGTTGTGTATGTAGGCACAAATGGTGTGGGTAAGAAGAGGTAGGTTCTGCAACATGAGTATAGAGAGGGTTACACAAAAAGCTGGAGAAACTCAGCGGGTGCAGCAGCATCTAAGGAGCGAAGGAGATAGGCGACGTTTCGGGTCGAGACCGTGAGTATAGAGAACTAGGCAGAGGCTGAAAAGCAGGATTTCTAAGATGGTTATACAATACAATACTTTATTAGCCAAGTATGTTTGGCAACATATGTGGAATTTCATTTGCCAAGTCAGTGATACAAATAAAAAGCAACAGAACACACACGATACATTTTAACATCAACATCCACCACAGAGACTCCTCCACATTCCTCACTGTGATGGAAGGCGAAAACAAAAGTTCAATCTCTTCCCATCTTTGTCCTCCTGCGGTCGCGGGACCCGAGCCTTTCATTGACAGAACAATCTTACTCCCGCAGCTGGCGGCGTTCAGGCCCTCCGTGTCGGGGCGAACACGCCCGCATCGGGGGTGGGGGGGAAATCTCAGCTTCCCCCGCGCCGGTGATCGAACCCTGGGTCAGGGCTGGTCGAACCTTCTGCGACGTTGGATTCCCGACATCCACGGTATCTCCCGAGACTGCGAGCTCTCGGTGGTAAAGTCCGCAGGCCGCGGTTGATCCCAGGCAAGTCTCCGGCTCCAAGATGTTAGGGCCACAGAGAGACCGGAGATACAACCCTGTCCTTCCTCAAATTAGGACAAAACTGCACACATTACTCCAGGTGTGGTGTCACCAGGGCCCTTTCAACTGCAGAAGGACCTCTTTGCTCCTATACTCAAATTCTCTCAATGTGAAGACCAAAATGCCATTAGCTTTCTTTACTGCCTGCTTTGCCTGCATGCTTACTTGTAGTGACTGATGTACAAGGATGCCCAGGTCCCATTGTACTTCCCCTTTTCCTAATTTGACACATTCAGATAATAATCTGCCTACTTGTTCTTGTCACCAAAGTGTCATTTATCTACATTATACTGCATCTGCCCACTTCACCCTGCATTGTCATAGCATCCTCTTCACAGTTCACACTGCATCGAGCTTTGTGTCATCTGCAAATTTGCTAATGTTACTTTTAATTCCTTCATCATTAATATATACTGTGAATAGCTGTGGTCGCAGCACCGAGCCTTGTGGCACCCCACTGGTCACTACCTGCCATTCTAAAAGGGAACTGTTAATTCCTACTCTTTGTTTCCTGTCTGCCAACCAATTTTCTATCCATGTCAATACCCTATCCCCAATACCATGTGTTCTACCTTTGCCCACTAATCTCCTGTGTGGGACCTCATCAAATGCTTTCTGAAAGTCCAGGTACACTACATCCACTGGCTCTGCATTATCCATTTTACTTGTCACCTCCTAAAAAAATTCCAGAAGATTAGTCAAGCAAGATTTCCCCTTCATAACGCCATGCTGACTCGGACTAATCCTGTTACTGCTATCCAGGTGTGCCGTTATTATTTCTATAATAATTGACTCCAGCATCTTACCCACCACCGATGTCAGGCTAACTGGTCTAGAATTCCCTGCTTTCTCTCTCCCGCCTTTCTTAAAAAGTGGGATAACATTAGCTACCCTCCAATCCACAGGAACCGATCCAGAATCTATCGAACACTGAAAACGATCACCAACGTGTCCAGATTTCTCGAGCCATCTCCTTGAGTATCCTAGGATGCAGACATCAGGCCCTGGGGATTAATCAGTCTTCAGTCCCATCAGTCTACCCAACACCATTTCCTGACTAATGTGAATTTCCTTCAGTTTTTTCATCACCTTAGATCCTCTGTACCCTAGTACATCTGGGAGATTGTGTCTTCCTTGGTGAAGACAGAACCAAAGCATCTGTTCAACTCGCCTGCCATTTCCTTGTTCCCCATAATAAATTCACCTGTTTCTGTCTTCAAGGGACCCACATTTGTCTTAACCAATCTTTTCCTTTTCACATACCTGAAGACGCTTTTACTGTACCCCTTTATATTCTTGGCTAGTTTACCTTCGTACTTCATCTTTTCTCCCTGTATTGCCTTTTCAGTTATCCTCTGTTGCTCTTTAAACATTACCCAATCCCCTGGCTTCCCCCTCATCTTTGCTATGTTATGTGTCTTCTCTTTAATTTTATACTGTCCTCGACTTCCCTTGTCAGCCACGGTTGCCTCTTACTCCCCTTCGAATCATTCTTCCTCTTGGGAATGAAATAATCCTGCATATTCTGGATTATTCACAGAAATTCCTGCCATTGCTGTTCCACCGTCATCCCTGCTATGGTTCCTTTCCAGTCAACTATGGCCAGCTCCTCCTTCATGCCTCCATAGTTCTCTTTGTTCAACTGCAATTCTGACACTTCTGATTTTACCTTCTCCCTGTCAAATTGCAGATTAAAAATTATCATATTATGGTCACTTACCTTGTTCCTTTACCTTTAGTTCCCTTATCAAATACGGTATATTGCACATGGGATTTTGGTCTCATAATTTGAGGAAGGACATTATTGGTATTGAGAGAGTGCAGGTTAATTCCCAGGATGGTGGGACTGACATATGATGAAAGAATGGGTCGACTGGGCTTGTATTCACTGGAATTTAGGATGAGCGGGGATCTTATAGAAACACATAAAATTCTTAAAGGTTTGTACAGGCTAGATGCAGGAAAAATGTTCCGAATGTCAGAGGAGTCCAGAACCATGGGTCACAGTTTAAGAATTCAGTTTGTGAATCGGTGGAATTCTTTGCTACATAAAGCAGTGGAAGCCAATTCACTGGATATTTTCAAGAGAGAGTTAAAGGAATCAAGGGATATGGTGGAAAAAGCAGGAATGGAGTACTGATTTTAGATGATCTGCCATGATCATATTGAATGGCGGTGCTGGCTCGAAGGGCCAAATAGCCTACTCCTGCACCTATTTTTCCACGTTTCTATCTCACCTATCCACGCTCTTCAGAGATGCAGCCTGACCCGCTGAGTTACTTCAGCAACTTGTGATTTCTCAAGTTTAAAGGGAGAGTGGTAAAAGGGTCTTGGATTGTTAAAGGGAGTTGGGAAACCAAGGCTCGTGTGTTGAAGGGAGTGTGGTACCAGTCCTAAAGTGTAAACTGCAGGCTGGAGCCCGAGCCCAGGTACATCAAAGGCAGTGCATGACCCAGCACCTGAATAGCCTGGGGTTGAACTAGGAAGATTTCTGAACAATTGGATAATTGGATGAACGGAGACACAAGGAACTGCTGATACATAGAAACATAGAAATTAGGTGCAGGAGTAGGCCATTCGGCCCTTCGAGCCTGCACCGCCATTCAATATGATCATGGCTGATCATCCAACTCAGTATCCCGTACCTGCCTTCTCTCCATACCCTCTGATCCCCTTAGCCACAAGGGCCACATCTAACTCCCTCTTAAATATAGCCAATGAACTGGCCTCAACTACCCTCTGTGGCAGAGAGTTCCAGAGACCCACCACTCTCTGTGGGGAGAGGATGGGGAAAGTGGGATAGCATAGAACTAGTGTTAACGGGTGATTGATGGCTGGCATAGACTCGGTGGGCCGAAGGGCCCGTTTCCATGTTGGGTCATTAAACTGAGCCAAGCCTGCACAAATGATTCTGGTGGTTTTTCCTTCGCTAAGTCCCAGTGGGATGGCCTGAGGTAGTGATGAAGGTGTGCTGCACTGTCAGAAATGACTGGGTTGCAGTGAGACATTAAGTCAAGTCGCCACATGTTCTCCTGGAAGGCATTGAAGGGGAGCTGGGAAACATAGAAAATTGGTGGTGGAGTATGTCACTCGGCCCTTCGAGCCAGCACCGCCATTCCATATGATCATGGCTGATCATCCAAAATCAGGAGCCCGTCCCTGCTTTCTCCCCATATCCCTTGATTCTGTTAGTCCTAAGAGCTAAGTCTAACTCTCTCTTGAAAACATCCAGTGAATTGGCCTCCACTGCCTTCTGCGGCAGAGAATTCCACAGATTCACATCACTGTGTGTGGGAGCTTGCTGTGTAATATTGCCCACTCAGACTCCTGCATCTCCTTCAGGCACGAGGCCACTGCCTCACATCTCCAGTGCCCCAGGTTCAGTTTAGTTTATCGTCACCTGTACCGAGGTACAGTGAGAAGCTGTTGTCGCGCGCTAACCAGTCAGCGGAAAGACAACACATGATTACAATCAATCCATTACAGTGTATACATACACGATTAGGGAATAACCTTTAGTGCAAGGTAAAGCCAGCAACGTCTGATCAACTGTCCCTGAATCTGAAGTTGTGCATGATGTGAAAACGTAGTTGGTATTTTTTTCAGATTGAAGGTCATTGATCCAAAACCTTAACCATATTTTGCATCGATGTTTCAGACCTGTCGAGAATTTGCAGCATTTTTTGCGTTTGTTTCAGTTTCTAGTTTAGCGTCACATGTACCAAGGTACAATGAAAAGCTTTTGTTGTGTGCTAAATCAGTCCGCTGAAAGGCAATGCATGATTACAATCGAGCACCCGCAGTGTACAAATACATGCGAAGGAAAATAATGTAAATAACTTTTAGTGCAAGATAAAATCCAGTAAACTCCTATCATAGATAGTCCAAGTTTCTCCAATGAGGTAGATAGTAGTTCAGCACTGCTCTCTGGTTGTGATAGGATGGCTCAGTTGTCTGATAACAACTGGGAAGAAACTAATCCTGTATCTGGAGGTGTGCGTTTTCGCACTTCTATATTTTTTGCCTGATGGGTGAGGGGAGAAGAGGGAATGGCCAGGGTTTCAACTAGTCCTTAATTATGCTGCTGGCCTTGCCGAGGCAGCGTGAGGTATAAATGGAGTCAATGGAAGGGAGGTTGGTTTGTGTGATTCTGCTCAATTCTAACTTCCGGTGCTGTGTGTGTGTGTGGAGTTTGCTTTTTCTCCACTGTGACCATGTGGATTTCCCCCGAGTGCTCTGGTCTCCTCACACATCCCAAAGTGTTCAAAGGTTAATTGTAAACTGTCCTTGGTGTGCACATATGAGTGGTGTCATCTGGAGGAAAATGATAAGAAGGTGAGAATAACATATAAACCGTTTAGATTGGAGATATCGCGCAGAAACAGACCCGTCGGCCCACTGAGTCCGTGCCGACCAGCGATCACCCTGTACACTAACACTATCCTACACACTAGGGACAATTTACAATCTTTACCGAAGCCAATTAGCCTACAAACATGTACGTCTTTGGAATGAAGGAGGAAATATGAGCACCCGGAGAAATCTCTGCACAGACAGCACATGTAGTTGGTGTCAAACACTATGTGATAGCATCAATAACTGTGATGGGCAGCCGGTGGCGGAGCAATAGAGCTACTGCCGTACAGCACCTAAGACCCTGGTTCGACCCTGACTACGGGTGCTGTGTGTACGGAGTTTGTACGTTTCCCCCATGACCTGCGTGGGTTTTCTCCAAGATTTTCAGTTTCCTCCCACACTCCAAAGACGTGCAGGTTTGTAGGTTAATTGGTTTGGTTATAATAAATGTAAAATTGTCCCTAGTGTGCGTTGGGTAGTGTTAATGTCCGAGGTCGGTGTGGACACGGTGGGCAGAAAGGCCTGTTTCTGCACTATATCTCTAATCTAAACAGATCTCTGGCGCTGCAAGGCAGCAGCACTACCAGCTGCGACACCGTGTTGCGTGCATGGCAGTTATGGATGCTGCCACATAGCTTCTCTGAAGAAGGTTTAATTCTGTCCATCGGTTCGCCGTGTGGTGCTTGCTTATGTTCCCCGTGACTGCATAGGTTGCCACTGGGTGTTCAGTTCCTTCCACAACCTGAACACCTGCTGCTGGTAGGTCAACTGGCAAATGTTAGTGGCAGCAGGAGCGGGTCGGTGGCAAGAGAAGAGGTGGGGAGTGGATGGGGATGTGCGAGAGAATATGTTGCGGGGAAAGAAGTGGGGGGTCGGTGAGTGTGAGAGAATACAACCGATGAGCAGAGCGTCAATGGAAGGCATTAACAAAAAAAAGACACAGTGTGCTGGAGTAACTCACCGGGTTTGGCAGCATCTCTGGACGACATGGATCGGTGATGTTTCAGGTCATGGCATCTCTTCACTCTGGTCGTAAGAAGGGGGTGGGGGTGGGGCAGGACAAAGCCAGGCAAGAGATAGGTTAACATAGAAATTAGGTGCAGGAGTAGGCCATTCGGCCCTTCGAGCCTGCACCGCCATTCAATATGATCATGGCTGGTCATCCAACTCAGTATCCCGTACCTGCCTTCTCTCCATACCCTCTGATCCCCTTAGCCACAAGGGCCACATCTAACTCCCTCTTAAATATAGCCAATGAACTGGCCTCAACTACCCTCTGTGGCAGAGAGTTCCAGAGACCCACCCCTCTCTGTGTGAAAAAAGTCCTTCTCATCTCGGTCCTAAAGGATTTTCCCCTTATCCTTAAGCTGTGACCCCTTGTCCTGGACCTCCCCAACATCGGGAACAATCTTCCTGCATCTAGCCTGTCCAACCCCTTAAGAATTTTGTACGTGTCTGTAAGATCCCCTCTCAATCTCCTAAATTCTAGAGAGTATAAACCGAGTCTATGCAGTCTTTGTTCATAAGACAGTCCTGACATCCCAGGAATCAGTCTGGTGAACCTTCTCTGCATTCCCTGCATGGCAATAATGTCCTTCCTCAGATTTGGAGACCAGAACGGTACGCAATGCTCCAGATGTGGTCTCACCAAGACCCTATACAACTGAAGTAGAACCTCCCTGCTCCTATACTCAAATCCTTTTGCTATGAAAAGGTTGAGGGACAAAGAACAGCAGATGTTGGTTCATACCAGAGATAGACACAAAGTGCTGGAGTAACTCAGCGGGTCAGATGGAACCTACCCGAAACGTCACCCATCCTTTTTCTCCTGATGTTGCTTGACCCGCTGATTTACTCCTGCACTCTGTGTCCATCTTAAGTGGTAGGTGGATACAGGCGAGGGATATTGATTGGCAAGGTGGATGGACAGAGGTGAGGAGGAGGCAAAAGGCTGTGAGATAAGGAGAGAAGTGGCAAAAAAAAGTGAAGCCAGAGTAAGGGATATAGGTGGAAAGGGAAGGTTAACTGTATTAACAAGTCTCACATCAAAACGGAGTTAATACAGAACATTAGACAGAGAAAACACAGAGAGACATAAAGCTTTGATCTATACAGCTACTAATATGTAGCTGAAACTGAATCCAAACATTTAGTAGAATGAAATCTGCAGAGAGATACCGTCAGTTAATATTATATTCTGATTACCTTCCAGCAGAACAAGGCAGTTCCAATATCAGAGAAGTTAATTACCTTAAATTGCTGAACATGCTGCAATGTTACCATTTGCGGTGCCGTTCCTCAGTCTTACTTTGGGCCTTCAGAGAAGCATTGGAATAAATGGGTCACTTTTTGGGCTGGAAGGATGTAACACGTTGTGCCTTGATTACTTAAGTTACTCAATTAGCATCTCGATTAAATGACTTGGAGTAGGGGAGACAGTGCGAGGTATCCAAGTTTGCCAATTACATGGTAGTAGGGCCTACTTCGTTTCGAGACACAGCACAGAAACAGGTCCTTTGGCCCGCCGAGCATGCCAGTCATCGCTCACCTCTGGACACTAGTTATGTTTTTTCCACTTACGCATCCACTCCCCACACACTTGGGCCAATTAACTACAAGTCTGCATGTCTTTGGGATTTGGGAGGTAACCGGAGCACCTGGAGGAAACCCACACGGTCACAGGGAGAACGTGCAAACTCCACACAAACAGCACTCGAGGTCAGGATCGAACCTGGGTTTCTACTTCTTCCATTTTCATTTGCTCGATAGAATGGATAGATCGTAATAGGAGTGAGATGGGGAGAGAAAGAGAGAGGCGATGCGAGGGCCAGGATCACCAACGTAGAATGAGCATGAAGGAACAAGGAACCGCAGAGGCTGGTTTACTAAAAGTCTTTTCATCGCAAGTCTTTGGAATGTGAAAGGAAACCAGAGCTCACAGTGGAAACCACGTGTTGAGGAGAGCGGCGAGCGTGGAGCGATTCCGGACGAGCTTACCCCCGCTCCGTCGGAATTGCCCACAGGACCTACGGCCTTCCCGAGAGCCGGCCCCACTCAACATGAGCCGCCTTTCCGAGTTGCCCAGTGTGCCGTCCCGTGACGCGGAGAGGCGCGTACTGTACAGGCTGCTCCTGCACACTCTCCACTTCCTCGCCCATGTCTTCCGTCCGGACACGCCCTGGTGGTCCGTGTTACCCCCTGACGGCAGGAGTGGTCTCCAGTGGAGGTCTCTCTATAAGTGAGTCCTCCCCCTTTACATCGGGGACCTGGGGTGGAGAGTGTTGCACATGGCCGTGGCCTGCAACAGGTACCTTAGCCGGTTCACGGTCTCGCCAACCGCCCGTCACTTCTGCGGCGAGAAAGAGACCGTGTTCCATTTGTACATGCAGTGTGTGAGGTTGCAGCCCTTGTTCGACTATCTGAAGGGGCTTTTCCTTCAAGTGTTGGCTGCATTTTAGCCCCACACTCCTGATATTTGGACACCCGGTACGGGGGGGGGGGGGGAAGGTCGAGGGGAGGGGGATCTCCCTGTCAACATAGGCTGTCTTTGATTGTGTGAATTTGTATATATATATATATTTTTTAAAATAAAAGTATTTGTATAATAATTTTTTTAAGTGGAAACCACGTGGTCACAGGGAGAACGTGCAAACTCTGCACAGACACCACCCAAGGACTAAGATCAAACCTAGGTGTCTGGCACTGAGGCACAGCTGGTAGCGCTGTGCCGCCCTACAGTTAATTGTAGTTAGAAGGCAGAGTTGTCAATTACTCACAATGGAGACACACCTACTGTTACCCGGAGCTCCATTAGGGAGAAAGGGCAACACCATGATGATCACCCCAGGTCCCACCCTGGCCTCAGGACTCTGGGTGGAGTTTCCATGTTCTCCCTATGACCAAGAACATCTAGTTTCCTCCCAGGTCAAGGGTGCGGTGGCAGGTTGGTTGACAGGCTGCTGTAAATTATTCCTTGGTGTAGGCAAGTCTCAAAAATATTGGTGGACATGTCAAGAGGCTTTCAGATGGACATGTTTAGCTTTGTAGTTGGTGATACAGCGTGGAGAGTGGTGGGTCTCTGGAACTCTCTGCCACAGAGGGTGGTTGAGGCCAGTTCATTGGCTATATTTAAGAGGGAGTTATATGTGGCCCTTGTGGCTAAGGGGATCAGGGGGTATGGAGAGAAGGCAGGTACGGGATACTGAGTTGGATGATCAGCCATGATCACATTGAATGGCGGTGCAGGCTGGAAGGGCCGAATGGCCTACTCCTGCACCTAATTTCTATGAAACAGATGCTGCCATCCACCTACAATCACCCGCACACTAGTTCTGATATCCCAGTTTCACATCCTGCACACTACAGCCAATTAACCTACAAACCTGCACACCTTTGGGATGTGGGAGGAAACCAGAGACACCGAGAGAAAACCCACGCGGTCACAGGGAGAACTTACAAACTCCACACAGACAGCACCCGTAGACCGGATCGAACCTGAGTCTCTGGCGCTGTAAGGCAGTAACTCTACCGCTGCGCCACTGTGTGGATATGCAGTGAATGGGCAGCACAGTGGTGCAGTAGTAGAGTTCCTGCTTTACAGCGAGGGTCGAAGGGCCTGCTTTTGTGCTGCATCTCTAAAGTCTAAAGAATGGAGGGATATGGATGGCCTGCAGGCAGATGAATCCAGAACTTTTGCCATGATATTCAGCATGGACATTGTGGGCAGAAGGGCCTGTTTCGGAGCTGTGCTGTTCTGTGTTCTGTGTGAGAGACGACATGTTGCAAGAGTGCGTAGAAATAAGGGGAGAGGGGGGGTAGGATCGATGGGGTCTGACAAGAACCCGATGGGCCAAATGCCCACCGACATCTTAACGAACCCGAACCCTACAGAACAGACACGCAAAGATGCAACATGCTTTATCCACATCTTGAGTAAGTACATGGGGTGGAAGTACCTTCACGTGGTCCGCCCTGTTTCGACGAATGCAATCAACCCGGCGTGCACAATCAAATAAGATCAAATAGAACAAGTTGTCCTACAACTTTAGGCTGTGCACGCCATACGCAAGAAGAAGAAGAAGAAGTAAATACATCACTTTAAACCAGGAGTGACAATTACATGCAGCCCAATTCTGTACAATTGAAATCCTTCAGGCATCACCGCAGTCGAGGAAAATGATGCTGAAATCCTGCAACAATTTGAGCATGGGTCTACAGCGACTCAATTTGTAGCACGCTGAAGCGTTTAGGGAAAAGGACGAGTTGAGTGAGTGAGTACGACCACGGTAGGTTATGAGCTAAAGTCAGTCACCTTGGTACATACAGCGGAAAAGTGGAATATTTGTTAAATAGACTAAAGAGGATGCAGAGAAGTAATGGAAGAGGGAACAATATGAATATCGAAGATAAGACACAAAATGCTGGAGTAACTCAGCGGGACAGGCAGCATTTCTGGATAGAAGGAATGGGTGACGCTTCGGGTCAAGAAGGGCCCAGACCCTAAACGTCACCCAAGTCTGAAGAAGGGTCTCATGCCGAAACGTCACCCATTCCTTCTATCCAGAAAAGCTGAGTGGCCCGCTGAGTTACTCCAGCATTTTGTGTCTATCTTCGGTGTAAACCAGCACCTGTAGTTCCTTCCTACACAATACTGAATTCTCCAATTTCAAATAACCAACACCCCTCCCCACTCTTCCCTGTGAGCAACCGAGACTCGCACCAATTTCTCCCGGCCACCCTCCCCATCCACGTTACTTCCTCTAGCTTCACAATTTGCAAATCTTCTACCCAAATCTCAAACCTTTGCTCTTTTCATCTCTGGTCTTTGTCCAACGATTTGCCTATCAATCCTCCCCCCCGGGTATCCACATCACTTACCAGGCTCTGCCCGGCCCCACAGCGTGGAAACAGGCCCTTCGGCCCACCGAATCCACTGACCAAAGATCATCCATACATTTTTTTCTATGTATTCCCAGTTTCGCATCCTACACACCAGGGGGCAATTTACAGAATCCAATTAACTGACAAAGCTGCACATCGATGGAATGCGGGAGGAAATCGGAACGTCCGGAGAAAATCCACGCAGTCACAGGGAGAACGTGCAAACTCCCTGGGTCCAGCTTTCTTCCCCACTCCCCCTCCCAACCAAAATCAGTCTGAAGGGTCCCGACCTGAAACGTCACTGATCTATCTTCTCCAGAGATGTTGCCTGACCCTATGAATTACTCCAGCACTTTGTGTCTTCTTTTCTAACGCTCTATGGTCTATAATGGAGGCCAGGCAATTGGAATTCCGTTACAGCAAAAGTTTTATTTACAAAAAAAACAGTAACTTCCCATTTATTACTCTTCAAACAATACAAAAGCTGTTTACAAGCAACAAAATGGAAGTACAGAAATAAAGGATTAACATCAAAACAATTAAGCAGCATTGAAATATTAATTGATCACAGTCAGACACAGCTAATAGGATAAGAGAAAAAACATATACTTTTGAATAAATATTGATTGCATTCATGCCAGGAAATACATCCAAAACTGGCTAGTTATTAATGGTCAGAGCATCAACTTTAATAGCTTAATTTACTTCACTCACTCATGGGCAATGATCTGCTGGTCCCTGGCAAGTTAACATCCTATTTAGTGACAAACCAGCAGCCATTTTGTGCTCTCGAGGTGCTACAGGCAATAAATATCTGTGGGTGGGTGAATTGAAACGTGCTCTGATGGTGTCAAATCGTTTCCCTTATAGTCGTTTTATATGCCCTCAAAAAGGTTTGTGGCGCCTTCAGCAATTGTTTTTATGAAAAATAAAACAAAGCCTTTGAAACATACTGCTTGATAAAACAGTGGAATACATTTTTGGTTGTTTATGATGCTAAACAGATTATACATAGTAAATATCAAAAGTAAAAAAAAAGCACAGTATGGTTTGTAAGTAGCTTATTTAAAACTGTATGTGTCTAATGTGACTGAGTATTCATTGCACCAAAATCAAGTCAGTATGGGTTGTTTAAAGTGTTATGTGTGTGATGTCCCAGTCTGGCTGTTAAAAGCTTTTTTTTTTGTTATATATACGCACACACGCACACACACACACACACCTTAAGTGTTTAGCAGCAGCTGCATCTGCCAACCAAGCTATATCTGCCTGTTATACTATTTGATTCACCTGTGTCTTTGAACTCAGAGCCTGGTGTCGGCAAGCGATGCAGGCATGTATGAAATATTTTTCCACTTTTCTCCATTGTCACTGAAAGCAATCACAGCCCAGAACTTGCAAACAGTGAATGTCTCGAATACTGCCTTGTGTTTTTTTTAAAAACTGAGCATAGGCAAGGAGAGCAGAGGGAATTCCTAATTACTCTGTAATGATACAGTTTAAAGTGTCTGCCTCAATCTTTCCCTCTTATTCATTCACGGGATTTCAGCAGTGCCAAAATTGCCCTTGAACTGAGTGACTTGGTAAACCAGAGCAGTGGGCAATTATGGCCCTGTTGGGCAAGGACAATGGATTTCCTTCCTTAAAGGACATCAGTCAAACAGTGAATCAGTTTTTAACTACTGTCTCAGTAACCTCATGGTCATCCTAAAGGGCATGTCCCACTTTCACGACCTCTGTCGAGTTTGCCCTTGACTCCTACTCGCAGCATGGTCGTCACGAGGTCATAGGTAGGTCGTACGTAGGTTGTGATGCTAGTCGTAGATGCTCGTGGCATCAAGTAGATCGGGGTGTTTTTCTAGCCTGATGAAAAATATCCATGAGTAAAATAGGCCGTGAATTAGGTCGTGAAAGTGGGACAGGCCCTTAACCGATCTCAACTTTCAATTCCAAATTAACTTAGTTTGTATTCTCCGTCTGCTGATGAGGGACCTGAATGAGCATCTGTGGAGTATCGGTCCAGGCTATGGATTACTGGTCCTTAAATGAAACTGTTGTGCTACTGTGAACTGCATCTGTTGAGGTTCAGGTCGGTGAGCATTTCTGACCAGGAAGTCAAAGTGCGAGAGGGATTTGGCATTGTAGCTCAGAGATTGAAACGGTCAAATGACAGATTATGCTAGGCTGATAAAATGTCAGCCATTTACAAAATATACTACTGGATAGAAAACTTCATTGGATAGAATTCATTGTGTCTTGGCTATCACAGTTGCTTTTGTTTTGAAAATTCTCAGAATTACAGCTAAATATTAGATTACCCATTGAAAATCATTTCTCGGGGGAAAAAAAAACAAAATTAGTTTAGCTCTTGATTTATCTGAACAGCGTTAATTCATTCAGCTATATGAAACATATAATGGATAAAATGGATTTTTGAACAAATAGATTAAAACTCTATAGGTGTCTTTAAAGATTACATGCATTCCAGAAAGCATCAACTCCATTCAATCCTTTGAAGTTGACTAAAATTCCAGATGAATTATATTACAGGGTTCATATAAAGAATTTATAAACAATTTTAAACAGTACTCACCCAAATATTATATATAAAATTGTTAATGCTGGTTCAATAAATAATTCTAACCTGATCTAACAGCACCATAAGGGTAAATACCCTACAAAAGTTGCGGATGGCCTCACCTGCTGAGGGCCCTTTTGACTTTGTGGCTCCAAACTCAAAGAGCCCAAAAATCTGCATGGATATGGGGTGGATGGCAATCTCAATGACACACCGTACAATGGTCATCTGCAACAGACTAGACTTTCACCAGGTAACAATCAGACTTGAAAAGTTTAGTAGTACTGGTAGTTTAAAATAAATCGGTAAAATATCACAGCATGTAGACGAGGTCCGTTGAGTGTGGACACACGATTCTGGAATAACTATTCGTCTGGCTTGTAAAATGAAAAATTAAAATACAGATTATTGCACACCAACTATAACTTTCATATTTCAAGGCTGAGGGAAAAAAAGCCAATGGTTTCTCTGTTCAACGCTAACAATTGGCCTGCATACGTTAACTATGTGCTCACCGCAAATCCTGGACTCATCAGTTTATTGGCTTTTCTGTCGGATGAAGAAAGAATGCCAAAAGCAGATTCTTATGGGCCACACAGGAGGTTTTTCCAACCATGTACGGCTAAACTGTAGAAATTCTGAACTAACGCAGGACCGGGAAGCCTCCCCCACGTTTACCGGCCAGCTAATAACGGCAAACTCTTCCCGACGAAGCTCGCAATGAACATTAAAGTTGGCAGAAGGATCTCGCTAGTTGGAAGCAGGAGCTTTCTTGCAGAAAGAAAACCTCTGCGACAGTGCTCAAATTAGTAAATTGTTGAACAGTTATAAGCAGTCATATTTCCTCGTAAAAAACATACAGCAGAAACGTTTAAGTATACAATTATTGATGCCATTAGAAACACATGTAATCAAACATCCTTAATCAAATAATCCCAGGTTACAGTTCGTTAGGTTAGCATATGTTATACATTAAATATAACCAGAAAGTTTTTATTTGGAGGAAGAGGGCATAAGAGTATTGCAGAGGGAGGTGGTTCTTTTTTTTTTTCAATGCCGTTCATAAATTAATCATTTGCAATGGCTATGAAGTAGATGAAAGGTAAGTACTTTGTCATTTTAAAAGGCTGGTCGATTTTGCCCCCACACTTCAGAAGCAAACAATGTGGCACCTGATAAGTTTAATACGGAAGCTTGTGATTCAAAACAAATCACACATCTGCTTAGATTCCAAGCATTTCCATCCATTGCATGGTGTGTGAAGCTCTTCAATGACCCACGGTCAAAGCCTTTTTTAAATTAATCTTTGCACAATATGCAATTTTTGAACGTAATTGTATGTGCCAGACCCAGGCCATTACTGGCACAGAATAGAGCATCGTCATTTGAACTTCTGATATTACAGTGAGCTCCCAAGTAGCCCCACTACAGCAAGATTAACCATAGTCTCTTAAAGAAAGAATATGCAGGGTAAATAGGCATATAGGCTTTGGTTAAAATCAGTTTTAAATAAATAAAAATTGCTTGATTTCCTTCTTTAAAAACAAATTTCTACAATACAGCACTAATACATCTTAAAGTATATGATTTATAATTGCGTATAAACAAAACCATGGTTAACATGTAGACGGTAGTCATGTACCATCTGGTATTTTAAATACTGATTTGATTTCCCCCCCCATCCCCCCCCCCCCCCCCGCAATCGGGGTATGATATTGAAATCCATGTAAAAACATGGAACTGTGACATTGCTAAATGCTGCCACTCGCAAGGTGATCATTAAGTTGACTCTCAATGATCGATGCTTGCCATTGTCTCATTGTCGATGCTTGCCTCCACATTTGAGCATTGAGGAAGCGTTCCCAGTCAAGCCACCGAGAACACAGTTGCCAACACAATAACCTCATCGCCATCAGTAAGTCACCGTGTTTTTAGCGGACACATCAAAGGAGATAAGGCAATCTTGAACCTCGACGCAGTGAGTGAGAGTAATTGTTGTCCATCTGACCATTCACCCAAAGATACCCGCATTTATGAAACAGGGTCTAATCCTGGCTGATAGAACACTTACAACTTTAACAATCATTGAACATGAGCAGACTTGATTCTAATAGAAAAATCAGTAGTTCTGGTTGAAAAAAAATCTTTAAAAAATGTAATCTGTCTAATAAATTGTATATAGCTTTCCTGTGTCAGTGAGCGGAAAGATCTCTTCCCCAACAGAAAAGGTCTGCTTAATGATGTTTCTGCACTGCTAGCCTTGAAACATTCACACTATTCCACACAGCAGTTTAAAAAAAAAAGCAATTCTGATTCGAGAGAAATACACTGCTTAACACTGCAAACTGAATCAAGATGTTACGGTTTTATTTTGCGTTTGCACAATATCTCCCAGTCGGATCCTAAGAAAATGTGTAGGAACTGCAGATGCTTACACCGAAGATAGGCACAAAATGCTGGTGTAACTCTGCGGGTCAGGCAGCATCTCTGGAGAAAAGGAGGAGGTGACGTTTCGGGGGTTGAGACCCTTCTTCAGACTGGAGCATTTTGTGTCCGTCTTCTGATGCAAAGGAATTTATTTTGAGGTATGTGTGGGAGATTGCTGCACACGCACTGGACAGCAGAGGGCACCCGTTGTGCGAGGAACAGCCCAGGCTGACAATGAATGAACAATTTCTACCAAGCTGACGATTTAAAAAGGCCAGCCTCGTCACTCGCAGGGGCAGCAGAACTTCAAACCCAATCTGTGCCAGGTGTGACGTTCAAACCATTGGGACAACGGAAACAAAATATTTCTGCCCCTATTAACGAAAGCAAGTTAAATGGAGCATGATAGAATGTTTCACTGCTGTGCAGAGTGTGAATTGAAATTTAGACTTGTCACAGTGATAATCGCGATCCGCTGCCTCACAAACAGCCCTTCCCGTTACCGTAACTAATTATCCTTTTGAATATGGCCATTTATTTTTATATTATAGCTGGTCAGACACTCAACAGTATTCAACATTTTCAGGGTTAAATCCATACAGGGAAAAATAGAAATGGGGGGAGGTGGGAAGCGATTTCAGAACCAGAAACATTATATAAACGGCGAATGCTCTTTTCTACAAAAGAAACCCTAAAAATACGAAGATCTTTTTCAGCATCTTTGTGCGCTTTTGGCATTGTTAGGCCCCAAGCCGCTCATTCGTTAATGTGGGAGAGTGGGAGAACGTCCTGCACTGCAGTGTCCATGTGGGATTCGTCTGTGGGTGAAGGCTCGCCGCCTTCTTTCTGTCCCGTGTGCGGCTCAGTTCGGTCGGGCGACTCAACTCGACTTCGGATCTCGGAGGCGCCTGGGTGGTTTTTCCGCAAGTGTTGGTTCAGGGTGCCCTGGAAGGGGAAACATTTGCCGCAGATCTCGCAGCGGTACGGCTTGTCGTCCGTGTGGCCGCGGATGTGGTACTCCAGCTGGTCTTTCCGCGTGTACTTCTTGCCGCAGAAGCGGCAGACGAACGGGGTGATGCCCATGTGGAGCCGCATGTGGCGGTCGAGGCTCCCCTTCTGGTTGAAGGACTTGCCGCAGTAGATGCAGATCAGCCGCTGGTTGTAAGGGAACCAGTGCTCCCTCGCGTCGTGGTCGTGAGGGTTGGCGCTCTCAAAGCTCTGCCTGCCGGGCCCGTCGTCGCCATTCGAGGACTGGCCGACCGCGCCCTGCCCTTCGCTCTGGATCTGCATGTTGCGCTTCAGCCGGCCGCGCCCTCTGAAGTTGCCCAGCATGGACCGGGAGGGGCTGGAAGCGGTGAGGCAGCCGTAGGTGGTGGACAAGGCGGCCGGCTGGGAGGCGGGCTGGGACAGGGAGAAGGCTTGCTGCAACACCGGCCCGTACGAGCCGACATTCACCCCCACCATCCTGTCCACGTGGTCGCCGTCCACCATCTCCGTGTGGTAGCCGTCGTCTCCCACCGACGAGCTGTCCGAGCAGCTGGGCCGGTCCGATTTCTCCATCTTCACTTTGACCTCGGCGATCTGGGCGCCGATGGGGTTGGTCTCCCTCGCCATCAGCTCCACCTGCTCGTGGTCCCCTTCCATCTGGATCTCGTGCTCGGAGACGCTGCCGCTGCTGCCCGGGTCCGAGTGCCTCTCCTCCATGGCCCGGCTGGGAAAACCCCGGCCGGGCATGGCCTCCATCCTCGGCTCGTTAGCTGCGGCTGCCTGCCTGGCTTGCCCGTAGTACGGCGGAGAGATCTCAACCGGGTTTAAGAAGCGGCTGGCGCTCTCTCGGACCCCGTTGCAGTTTCCCTGATTGTCTTCAGTGCTGGCCGCCGCAGAGTCAATACTCACAATACTGAATTTGGAGTGGATGCTCTCCAAGATCTGCGTGCACTTGTCGATGATGCACTGCATCTGTAGAAAGCTTGCGGCAGTGAGAAAGCTAACGACATCTTTCAAGTGCAACGACAGTCTCCCAGTGTAGCAAAATGAAAGTAACTGTTCGAATACATCTGGATTTTTAATAACTGATATCGATAAACCACTCATGGTGCTCAGCGCTGAATGATCTCGGAAATAAGGGGAGCTGGCAGCGAGGACAGCCTTGTGGGCTCTGAATGGCTGACCCTGAATGTGAACGATAATGTCACATAACTTTCCTTGGAGGCGTAGCTCATTTAGTTGGCTCAGAACACAGTTGCTATACTCGGGCACGTCAAACTGAATATATCCACTGTTATCCATCTCTCTTCCGTGGTCAGAAGGGAAAACCTGCATGGGGTCACACAAATTGAAACATAATCAATAGGATCAAAATCTTTCCAGAAAAAGCACTTCACATTGTCATTTTGTAGAAACGAAGAACGGCAGATGGTGGAATACAAAACAAAAAGACCTGTTCAGAGGAAGGGTCTCTGGCGCTGTGAGGCAGTTGCACTACCAGCTAGGTCCAGATGGTGCATTGTGCCCAGGTTACGGAGAAGGGGTTGGGAAAGAGGTTCAAAAAAGTGAGGGCAGAGACACGCCTTACTTGTGGACACAAGGAACTGCAGATGCTGGTTGACAAAAACACAGTGCTAGAAGGTAAGGAAGCATCTCTAGAGAACATGGATACGTGACATTTCAGTCTGAACAAGAGTCCTGACCCGAACATCACCTACCCACATACTCCAGGGATGCTGCCTCCCGCTGAGTTATTCAAGAGCTTTGTCTCTCATTTTGTCATATATTTTGCAGAGAATAGAGATTAGTATTATACGCAAGCAATTTCCTTGTACTAATATCAAAGACAAATTACATATGTAGAACGAAAATGTCTGAAGAAGGGTTCCGGCCCGAAACGTCACCTATCCTTTTTCTCCTGAGATGCTGCCTGGCCCACTGAGTTACTCCAGCACTTTGTTCACAGGTTTTCAGAGCAGAATTAGGCCATTCGGCCCATCATGTCTACTGCCATTCGCAGATCTGTCTTTCCATGCAAACCACATTCTCCTGCCTTCTCCCCATAACATCTGACACCCGTACTAATCATGAATCTGTTAATCAATGCGTCCTTAATATACATGTATTTCTTGGAACAATGTTTTACATTAGGTTCGAGAAAGGGGGAAATCTAACAGTGGATAAAATAATGGAACACAATTAAAAAGATCAACAATCCTGGTGCAGAATAAGCACAGATATGGAAAGGATCTGAAATTATCATTTTTCAGGGAACTTAAGTTACCCCTTATTTCTAACATTAAAGTCTTAAAAATGTAAGATTAAACTTAATATTTTCAGCATAGTGGTGCAGAGGTAGAGCTACTGCCTCCCAGCACCAGTGTCCAGGGCCCTGACTACAGGTGCTCAAAAGGCTGGAGAAATTCAGCGGGTGCAGCAGCATCCAAGGAGCGAAGGAAATAGGCAACGTTTTGGGCCGAAACCCTTCTTCAGACTGATGGGAGGTGGGGGAGGGGGGGGGGGGGGGGGGAAGCGGGGAGAAGAAAGGTAAAAGGAGGAGCTCGAGGGCTTGGGGAGAAGTGGGAAGGGGAGGAGACAGCAAGGGTTAACAGAATTGAGAAAATTCAATGTTCAAGCCCAGAGGATGCAGGCTCCCCAAGCGGAATATGAGGTGCTGTTCCTCCAACTTGCAGTGTTGCTCACTCTGGCCGTGGAGGAGGCCCAGGACAGAGAGGTTGGATACGGAACGAGAGGGGGAGTTGAAGTGCGGGTTGGTTATTGCGGACCGAGCGGAGGTGTTTGGCGAAACGATCGCCAAGCCTCCGCTTGGTCTCACTGATATAGATCAGCTGACATCTAGAGCATTGGATGCAGTAGATGAGGTTGGAGGAGGTGCAGGTGAACCTCTGTCGGACCTGGAAGGACTGCTTGGGTCCCTGAAAGGAGTGGAGGGAGGAGGTAAAGGGACAAGTGTAGCATCTCTTGCAGTTGCAAGGGAAAGTGCCCGGGGAAGGGGTGGAGTGGGAAGGAAGGGTAGAATTGACAAGCGAGGGAGCGGTCTTTGCGGAAGGCAGACAGGGGGGAGATGGGAAGATGTGGCGAGTGGTGGGGTCACATTGGAGGTGGCAAAACTGGCGGAGGACTATGTGTTGTATGTGCCGGCTGGTGGGGTGAAAAGTGAGGACCAGGGGGACTCTGCCCTTGTTGCGGGTGGGGGAATGGGGTGAGAGGGCAGTGTTGTGGGGTATGGAGGAGACCCTGGTGCGAGCCTCATCTATAGTGGGGGAGGGGAATCCCTGTTCTCTGAAGAATGAGGACATTTGTGATGACCTCATCCTGGGAACAGATGCGGTAGACGGAGGAATTAGGAATAGGGGATGAAGTCCTTACAGGAAGCAGGGTGTGAGGAAGAGTAGTCCAGGTAGCTGTGGGAGTCAGTTGGTTTGTAGTGGATGTCAGTCAGGAGTGTATCACCTGCAATAGAGATGGTGAGGTCAAGGAATGGTAGGGAAGTGTCGGAAATGGTCCAAGTGTATTTGAGTGCCGGATGGAAATTGGTGGTGAAACGGATGAAGTCAGTCAGTTGTGTGTGGCTGCAGGAGGTGACACCACAGCAGTCGTCAATGTAACGGAGGTGGAGGTCGGGGATGGGGCCCTGGTAGGCCGAGAAGAAGGATTGTTCGACATACCCGACAAAGGGGCAAGAGTAGCTGGGGCCCATGCGTGTGCCCATAGCTACGCCTTGGGTTTGGAGGAAATGGGAGGAGTCAAAAGAGAAGTTATTGAGGGTGAGGACCAGCTCCGCTAGGCGGTGGAGGGTGGCAGTGGACGGGTACGGGTTGCTCCTCTGGTCGAGGAAGAACCGGAGGGCTTTGAGACCATCCTGGTGGGGGATGGAGGTGTAGAGTGATTGTCCATGGTGAAGATGAGAGGATGGGGGCCTGGAGAATGGAATGTGCGGAGCCGACGGAGGGCGTCTGAGGTGTCTTGAACATAGGTGGGGAGGGATTTAACCAAGGGGGATAGGATGGAGTCAAGGTATGTGGAAATGTGTTCGGTGGGGCACGAACAGGCAGAGACAATGGACCTGCCGGGGCAGTCAGGTTTGTGGATTTTGGGGAGAAGGTAAAATCGGGCCGTGCGGGGCTGGGAAACGATGAGGTTGGAGGCTCGGGGGTGCAGGGAGCCGGAGTTGATGAAGTCGGTGATGGTGCTCGAGATGGTGACCTGGTGCTCGTCAGTGGGGTCATGGTCCACGGTTAAGTAGGAGGAGGTGTCCGAGAGTTGGCGCGTGGCCTCCGCTTTGTAGAGATTGACGCGCCAGACTACCATGGCACCTCCTTTGTTGGCGGGTTTGATAACCCAGTGGAACCCAGTGGAACCCAGTTCCCAGTGGCGCGGAACCCATTGAGGTGGGGACGGAGGGGGACAAAGGTAAGACCTCTCCTGAGGACCGACCTTTCGGTGTCAGAGAGGGGGAGGTCCGGGGGGACGGTGAACACGCAGCAAGGATGGGGGTTGTGGCCGGAGGAAGGCAGGTGAGTGGACTGGGGACAAAGCGTTGTGCGGTGGGGGTTGGAGGGTGGTCAGGGGGTGGGGGGGTATGGGGGCTGTGGTGTGGGTGGGGAAGAGCAGGGGTTACATTGTGGGAGGGGGATGGGGAAGACCCAGTGGAATAGCGACTGAGGTTACCAGGGTTGGGGAGACCGGCACTAGGACCCCGTGCCGTCAAAACCCGAGTGGTGGGAGGAGTGAGCAACGTGGAGGCTTCAGGCCCACTGCAGAGTCCAGTCTGTAGGTGAGGCGACGGCTGCGGGCGGCTGGAGGGCAGTGGAGTGTCGTGGGTCGGCGGACCCGAAGGTAGGAGTCCGCAGGCAGTAGAGTCGGGGTCGGTGGATGATGCGTGGGTGGTCCCGGTGGGCGGGTGGTCGATGGGGCGGCGTAGTGCGGTCCGCCCGGTGAGGCGGCGAGAAGAGTGGGGTGCGGTGCGGTGGCCATGTTCGGGGGACCCGGTCCGGCGGCGATGCTCTGTAGGCCCGGTCCGGCGGCAATGTAAGGTGAGGCGGGTGCAGCTCTGGTCTTCGGCGGGTCCAGTACAACGGCGATGCTGGATGGGCCCGGTGCGGCGATGAGGTTAGGTGGTCCCGGGGGGCGGCGAGGTTCGACGGTCGCGTTGTGCTGGTGATGGGCGGTGGAATCGGGGAGGGGGAGATAAACAGAGTTACCGGGCAGGCAGCGGGGCTGGGCGTCATCGGTAGGCAGGTGGAGGTCGGCGGCAGCATCGACGTGGAGGTCGGTGAAGGCGGCGTCCTGGTGAGTCCTGGAGGCGCTCCTCGTGGTCAAGATGGCGTCGGGGGACTCAGGCCGGCAGCTCGGGCCAGAGTTGGGGCCCGGGGCCTGCGGGCGGTCGAGTCGGGGATTGTCGGTGGCAGGAATGGCCTGGAAGCGGGCTAATTTCAGGTCCTTGGTGGAGTTAAGGTGGGACAGGAATTGTTGATTGAAGCAGTGGATCTTCCGGAGGATGTAGTGCAGTTGGGGTCCGTGGCAGGTCTGGGTGAGTGAGGCCCAAAGATTCGGGAGAGTCAATGCGAGGTCCTGCTGGTGCCGGCGCATCGCAACCAGGGTAGATCTTAGTGCCCGGATGGAGAATTGTACAGTGTGGCGGCGGATGGCCAGTCGGTACCGATAGTCCGGCTGGTGTCCGAACTGGGAGGCAGGGAATTGGAGCTGGAATCCACGGGGTATGAGATGGAGGCGCAGGCAGGCCCCGAGGAAGCAGATGTGGCTGTGGTATCGAGTCTGGGTGAGGATGTGGTCGTAGAGTTGGAGGGAGGGGGGTATCACAGAGGGGGAGCAGTTAGAGAGGAGGTTGTGAAACTGTCTCCGTAGGGAGGAGGAGAACATCTTCAAAGTGCGCATACCTTGAGGAGATATCGCAGTGGAGTAGACAAAGTGTTAAAGAAGGAACTGCAGATGCTGGAGAATCGAGGGTACACAAAAGGCTGGAGAAACTCAGCGGGTGCAGCAGCATCTAAGGAGCGAAGGAGATAGGCAACGTTTCGGGCCGAAACCCTTCTTCAGACCCAGGTGACTACAGGTGCTGTTTGCATGCTCCACGTGGGGTTCCTTCAGGTGCTCCGGTTTCCTCCCCCAAGACGTGTGGGTTTGTAGGTTAATTGACCCTCTGTAAAATTGCCCTCTGGTGTGTAGGATGTGAAACTGAGATAACATAGAGCTAGTTGTTTGAGAAGGAACTGCAGATGCTGGAAAATCGAAGGTAGACAAAAATGCTGGAGAAGCTCAGCGGGTGAGGCAGCATCTATGGAGTGAAGGAAATGGGCGACGCTGAAGAAGGGGCTCGACCCGAAACGTCACCTATTTCCTTCGCTCCATAAATGCTGCCTCGCCCGCTGAGTTTCACCAGCATTTTTGTCTACCTTTAACATAGAACATGTATACGGGTGATCGATGGGCGCGTGGACTAGGGACTAGCGGCCCGCTTCCACGCTGTATCTCTAAAGCTAAAACACGATAGCCTGGACTTTGCAAAGAGATTAGCAGTGGTGCTGTGTGAGGGTAGTATCTGGAGCATCCACATGTGTAGGTGATCTAGGAGTGACTGATGGGGATATGCCACTCTCCTGCAGGGTGTGGTACTGCTGTCTTCACCAGAGACAGAAAGTGGAAAAAGATGAACTGCTATTAACTTTAAAAAACTTTTAAGTTGACTGCAACTGGATTTGATCTGCTGCCCAGACATGCTGCTTGTGATCTTTGGAGACCAAGAAAACCAAACCCCGTGCCTGGGAAGTGTTTGGTGAGCCAAAGAGAAGTCTCAATGGAATAAAAGACATCGGCACATCTAAGACTGTTGAGACCTCAGCCTTGAAAATGGCTGAGGCAGGGGGAAGGGGTGCAGCAATGCATTTCTTTTCAAAAAGACTCTATCATCAATGGTATTGTAACCATTATCTGCCATTTTTAAATTAAGATGTTTTTTTTAATAGGCAAAGTTAAAAACACTACTAGAATTAAAATGTCTAAGAAGGAACTGCAGATGCTAGAAAAATCAAAGGTAGATAAAAATGCTGGAAAACTCAGCAGGTGAGGCAGCATCCATGGTGCAAAGGAATGGGTGACGTTTCGGGTCGAGACCCTTCTTCAGACGTTTAAAATCGTTACTTTACTTTAATTTAGAGATACAGCGCGGAAACAGGCCCTTCGCCTCACAGAGTCGCGCCAACCAGCAATCCCCATTCACCAGGGACAATTTACAATCTTTACCGAATTCAATTAACCTCCGTACAGACAGCACCCATAGTCAGAATGGAACACGGGTCTCTGGCGCTGTAAGACAGCAACTGTACCGCTGGGTACGGGATGTACTACCCCTACATTAAAGTGTGAACTTGCCTTTGCCCAATTACTAGCAGGCCCAGAAATCCCCATTCAAATCAGTGAGGACATCAGCCCTGCGTTAAGCCTGGCTGGCTCCACGTGATGGAGTGGACAGACAGAAGAGCTGACATCTGCGACTCACCACATCTTGGACTGGAGGAAAGGTCCATGTGTTTCTGGGATATTGAGCTAGAAATGGCAGGAATGCCCAGCCTTCGTTAGCTTCATTTATTATATCATTGAAAACAGAAATACTGTGCCATATTCACCCGGACAGAACTAACTTAAGTACAGAGAGGGGCAGCTGGTAGAGATGCTGTCCCACAGCACAAAAGACCCGGGTTAAATCCTAGCCATGGGTTCTATTAGTATGGAATTTGCCTGTGACCGCGTGGGTTTCGTCCGGGTGCTCCGGTTTCCACCCACATCCCAAAGACGTGCAGGTTGTAGGTTAATTGGCTTCTGTAAATTGCCCCTAGTGGGCACAGAGAGGTTGAGAAAGTGGGATAACGTAGAACCAGTGCGTGAACAGGTCACCGATGGTCGGCGTGGCTGAAGGGCCTGTTCCCATGCTGTATCTCTAAAACTAAACTAAAGGCCAGTACCAAGACATAATTTATGAACACCACGCTGGCACCTAAAACCAAGCTGTTATGAATGGTCAATGTTTTGAATTTTTCTTGAAGAATTCTGAATTCTGCAGATTTTAAATGAATAATAAATCAAAAATATTGAAACAAACCTAATTTAGTTTTAGTTTAGAGATACAGCGTGGACCAGGTCCTTTGTCCCACCGAGTCCGTGCTGACCAGCAATCCCCGTTCCACTAGCACACAAGGGAAAATTTACAATCTTAACCAAAGTCTAGGAACCTGTATGTCTTTGCAGTGTGCGAGGCAACTGGAGCACCCAGGGAAATCTAAGCGGTCACGGGGAGAATGGCAAAACTCCATACAGACAGCATCTGTAGTCGGGATCAAACCCGGGTTTCTGCCGCTCTCTACCGCTCTACCACAACTCTACCGCTGCGCCACCGTGCCTCCCGTAAATGAGAGTTCACCTTAATTATTTTACTGAAAAATATTCTTTATTTTCCTATACTTTGTGTTTTGCTATTGATTAGAATTCTTTACTTTAAGAGGTCAATCAGTTTATTAGATTACATCGTTAGGCACAAAATGCTGGAGTAACTCATCGGGTCAGGCAGCATCTCTGGAGAAGAGTAATAGGTGACGTTTTGGGTCGAGACCCTTCTTCAGACTTTGGTGTAAACCAGCATCTGCAGTTCCTTCCTACACTAGATGACACTGTCATTGCTGCAAGCCATCTCACGACTGATAGGGGAAGGTGAAATCTGAAATTTTGTGAGCAGTTAAATGGTGGGTCAGCCCCTTCACACTGGCCAGAAAAACTTCTAAATCCATGCTACGCATAATATAAAGACCTCTTTATACACAACAAAGTCAAGTTTCTTTTACACGCTTTCTACCAAGTCAACAATCATGAATAGTGTGGAGTGTGTATTCGTAAAGCGGCAAAACCATTTCTGTGCTGTGAATCATGATACAAACTAAGTTTGGCACCGCCCCACCAGTCACTGATACTCTTTCACTGTGCAGTATTATGCAAATTACAGCTGCTTTAGCATTAGAAATATTTTCTCTGCCCCCTCATTTAACTACACCACAAGCCACGCTGCTTTCTTGAGCTTCTAAGATATGTTGAAACAAATTTTGATTAACATATGTGAGCATAGGGAAATCTTTTTTTTACACACAGACAAAGTGGCTGAGCAGTTGTCAATGATAGCCATCCATTTGCACTGCCTGCGGCATTAGCATGTCTGAAAATGAACTGTTCATTCAACTGAGCGTTCGTATGGCATCGTAACGCCAAACACAAAATGAACTCAACGGCATGTTTTCTATTAGCATCACACCATGAGGCATATTCGGCATGCCTCAAACCTGACGCAAGGTGCCAGGGCCTCGGGGAAATCTTGACTGCGAGAGTAGCACTATTTTCAGCCTGCACATAGTTCAACAGCAGGAAAATATTTTCCGTTTTCCCCAAGTTCAAAATATTGAAGGGAAATAGCTTGAATTGAAAAGTCAACACATTTAGGAAACAAGCAGTTTACATTCTGTAGTGTGTGATAACCAGAATATAGTATAGACTTCAAATGAACAAGCTGCACTTAATCAGTCAGGGCCCCAGTGAAATACAGTGGCCTCCATAATGTTTGGAACAAAGACCATTTATTTAATTATTTCCCTCTGTACTCAATTTGAGATTTGTAATAGAAAAAAATCACGTGGCTAAAGTGCAAATTTTTAGATTTTAATAAAGGCCATTTTTATACATTTTGGTTTCACCATGTAGAAATGACAGCAGTGTTTATACATAGTCCCCCCATGTCAGGGCACCATAATGTTTGGGACACAACAATGTCATGTAAATGAAAGTAGTCATCTTTAGTATTTTGTTGCATATCCTTTGTATACAATGACTGCTTGAAGTCTGCGATTTATGGACATCACCAGTTGCTGGGTGTCTTCTCTGGTGATGCTCTGCCAGGCCTGTATTGCAGCCATCTTTAGCTTATGCTTGTTTTGGGGGCTATTCCCCTTCAGTTTTCTCTTCAGCATATAAAAGCCATGCTCAATTGGGTTCAGATCGGGTGATTGACTTGGCCACTCAAGAATTGACCGTTGTTTAGCTTTCAAAAACTCCTTTGTTGATTTAGCAGTATGTTTGGGATCATTGTCTTGCTGTAGAATGAACCGCCGGCCAATGAGTTTTGAGGCATTTGTTTGAACTTGAGCAGATAGGATGTGTCTATACACTTCAGAATTCATTATGCTACTACCATCAGCAGTTGTTTCATCAATGAAGATAAGTGAGCCAGTACCTTCAGCAGCCATACATGCCCAGGCCATAACACCCTCACCACTGCGTTTCACAGATGAGGTGGTACGCTTTGGATCTTGGGCAGTTCCTTCTCTCCTCCATACTTTGCTCTTGCCATCACTCTGATATAAGTTAATCTTCGTCTCATCTATCCACAAGACCTTTTTCCAGAACTGTGGTTGCTCTTTTAAGTACTTCTTGGCAAACTGTAACCTGGCCATCCTATTTTTTACGGCTAACCAGTGGTTTGCATCTTGCAGTGTGGCCTCTGTATTTCTGTTCATGAATTCCTCTTGGGAGAGTGGTCATTGACCAATCCACACCTGACTCCTGAACAGTGTTTCTGATCTGTCAGAAAGGTGTTTGGAGATTTTTCTTTATTAATAGAAATAATTCTTCTGTCATCAGCTGTGGAGGTCTTCCTTGGCCTGCCAGTCCCATTGCGATTAGTTAGCTCGCCAATGCTCTCTTTCTTCTTAATGATGTTCCAAACAGTTGATTTTGGTAAGCCTAAGGTTTGGCTGACGTCTCTAACAGTTTTATTCTTGTTTCTCAGTCTCATAATGGCTTCCTTGACTTTCATTGGCACAACTTTTGTCCTCATGTTAATAAACGGCAATAAAAGTTTCCAAAGGTGATGAAAAGACTGGAGGAAAGACTAGGTGCTGAGAGCTCTCTTAAACCTGCATTAAGGAGGCAATTATTACGAACCTGAGCAACTACAAACACCTGTGAAGCCATGTGTCCCAAACATTATGGTGCCCTGAAAACACAGCTGTGATTTCCACATGGTGAAACCAAAATGTATAAAAATGGTCTTTAATAAAATCTGACAATGTGCACTTTAACCACATGTGATTTTTCTCTATTGCAAATATCAAATTGGGGAGTACAGAGGCAAATAAATAAATGACGGGTCTTTGTCCCAAACATTATGGAGGGCACTGGAACACCAAGCAATCTCAAATCTATTTCGAACTTCCTTACAGGAAAGTAGCTCAACTGAATTTCAGTAATTTCAGTTTTGACCACGTATTCCCAGGGTAATAGTGGCAAGCTGAGAGAAAATATTGATTGATTATTTTTACGCAATGTATAGATCTTTTGAGTCGGAGGTGGTCCTTACAACGACATTAAATTAGTGGCATTTAAAAAAAATACCCTTGTCAAAAGTCAATTTAGAGGAAGTATGGCATACCTAAACGTCAAGCTGTCTAAAATGGTTCGAAAGAATCAAGGGTCAGGAAGGGGATCCAGGTTAAAATGGCACCTAAAGCACAACGATAAGTTCTCCATCTCCCTATCGGCCCACCGGGTTAAGATGGTAGACTAATATTAACTGAACCCCAACATTCTTCCCCCACACCCTGTAATATTGTTCTCAACAAAATGCAGCTAGAAGAGATAGCACAATCCTTCCTTAGGTGGAAAATACTATTTGCTTAACTTAAGGGGAACAAATCTTGAGTTTAGTTTATTGTCACGTGTTCTTAGGTACAGTGAAAAGCTTTTGTTGCGGGCTGACCAGTCAGTGGAAAGACAGCAGAAGATTACAATCGAACCATCCACAGTGTACACATACATGACAAAGGGATTAACGTGAATAACATTTACTGCAAGATAAAGTCCAGTAAAGTCCTATCAAAGATAGTCTGAGGGTATCAATTAGATAGATGGTAGCTCAGGACTGCTCTCCAGTTGTCGGTAGGATGGTTCAGTTGTCTGATAACAGCTAGGAAGAAACAATCTCTGAATCTGGATGTTGCAGAGGTCCACGCTTTGTGTAAGCACTCCGTTTAATAATTAACCGATACAGCCCCGTCGCTCACGGGCGCATCAATGTTAATATTTAACTATTACCATGCCGTCGCTCGTGAGCACACACCAGTTTAACTCCAACCGCCAAATCCTTCGTTCTCTAACCCCACGATGGCCCGCCCCCCTGACCGCGTGATTGGTCAACCCAGATCATGCCCGGTCCACGCGAGAGTTGGAGCCTGACCAACGACGGTTCAATACCAAAACGGCTCAGCCCGCCGCATGACCCCCCCCCGCCCCCCGCGGGAACCGGATTAAAGGAGGCAGTTAGGCTCACAAGTGAGACGGAATGTGTCTCCAGTGTTCGGGGTCGCAGCTGGCAGAGTTGAGGGCGGGTGCGTTCGTGACGGTGGATGCCCACTACGGCGGGGCTGTGCCACCTGCACTGGTCAATGTCCAAGTGTGCCGGCTTAAAACTGCCTGCTGCCCATGTCGATTACAAAAGTCGTGGTGCCGTGTTGCAATACCTCTCGAAAAGCCTTTGCAGTGGCGTACGGTGGGAATTGTGGTGAAGGAAGACGTACTGACAGTCCTGGAGGGTGGGTGGGACGTACGTAGTGGCGAGTCCGTGGCGGGACGTTGGGACTGGGTAGAGCATTTCCACCTTCTCCCGGAGGTGCGTCAGCATGGTCGTGGGCGGTTCCTGAAGTCCACGTGCTGCGGGGATGAGGTCCCCTGGAACCGTAAGCAGGGCACTGTACACCAGCTCGGCCGAGGAAATTGCCAAGTCCTCCTTCGGGGCAGTGCATCCAACTCGTGCATCCAGACCGGGCCCGTGAGCCGAGCCTTTAGGGATGCCGCCTCCAGGTGCCGGTGAAAACCAGGGGCCACAGTCTTAGAATAAAGGGGAGGCCATTTAGGAGTGAGGTGAGAAAAAACCTTGTGAAATTGTGGAATTCCCTGATTCAGAGGGCAGTGGAGGCCAAATCACAGGATGGATTTAAGAGAGAGTTTGTCAGAGCTCTAGGGGCTGGTGGAATCAATGGATACGGGTTATTGATTGGCGACGATCAGCCATGATCACAATGAATGGCAGTGCTGGCTCGAAGGACCGAATGGCCTCCTGCTGCACCTATTCTCTATGTTTCTAAAACGCTCCATTGGGCCGTTGGCTTGCGGGTGGTAGGCTGTAGTGTGGTGCAGCTGAGCGTGATGCAGCCGGGCCATTGCTGGCCACAACTTGGAGGTGAACTGCGCACCTCTGTCGGAGATGTCCACCGGCACAGCAAAGCGGGCAGCGAGGGCACGTGCACACATCGCAGTGGACGTATCCGAGAGCGGGACGGCTTCCGGCCATCTCGTGAATTGGTCCATGAGGGTGAAAAGGTGGGTGACACCTCTGGATAGGGGCAGCGGTCCAACGATGTCGACGTGGGTGTGGTCGAAACACCGGTGTGGCAGGACGAAATTCTGCCGCGGCGCCTTGACGTGTTGCTGAATCTTTGAGGTTTGACAGGGGATGCACGCTCTGGCCCAGTTGCCGACCTGTTTGCACAACCCGTGCCACATGAACTTGGCTGCCATCAGTGCCGTTGTTGCCCGGATGGAAGGGTGAACCATGTTGAAAATCCGGCGGGGATGATGGGTCTCGGCTGTCCAGTAGACACGTTGCAAAGGAGTGTGGTGTCAGCGGGCCCAAATCGCACACCCTCCAACAACAAGCCTGAGATGACTGTGCGGTAGGCGAGCATCTCCTCATCCTCTAGCTGGGCGGCCACCATGGTTGTGTAGTCGACACCTGGGGCCAAAGCATGGATGGCATTGATGGCGGTGCAGGGCAATGCATCTGCAACCTGGTTGCTCTTGTCCGCTGGATGATGTGCTGGACACAAGTCGTGTATCCGGAGATGTAGGCCAAGTGACGCTGCTGCTGGGACACCTTGGCAAAGGCAAATGTGAGTGGCTTGCAGTCAGCGAAACTCCTGCCCTCGAGGAAGCAGCGGAAATGCCGGATGGCCAGGTCGAGCATGAGGAGCTTCCGGTCAAAAGCGCGGTACGTCTGCTCGGGGGTTCTCAGGTGACGACTGAAAAAGGTTAGGGGCTGCCAGCTTCCATCGATCAGTTGTTCCAGCACTCCGCCCACGGCTGTGCCAGATGTGTCTACCGTGCATCGTCGCCTTTGCCAGAGCCTTTGTGGCGTTGTTGAAAGCAGTCGTGGCTGTGTCGATCCAAATGAGGTGTCACGGTTTGTTGGCCAGGGCCTTGAACAGTGGTTGCATGATCCTGGCGGCTGCTGACACGAAATGGTGATAGAAGTTTACCATGCCGACAAACTCTTGGAGTCCCATCACCGTAGAGCGTTTGGGAAACTGGCGAATGGCCTTGACCTTGGTCGGGAGACCACTCCGTGCTGGTTGATGTGGTGCCGAGAAAACTGATGGAAGGGAGGCCAAACTGACACTTGGCAAGGTTGATGGCCAGGCCATGCTCGTTGAGCCGCTGGCAGCGCAGCCAGAGGTGTGCGCGGTGTTCCTGGGTAGAGCGGCTGGCGATGTGGATGTCAGCGAGGTAAATGAACACAAAGTCCATTCCGCGGCCCATCATGTACATGAGCCTGGGAGGCGTTCTTGAAGCCGAAAGGCATCCGTAGGAAATCAAAAAGCCCGAATGGGATGATGAGAGCCGTCTTGGGGATGTCGTCCGGGTGGACTGGAATCTGATGGTAACCATATACCAGGTCGATTTTGGAAAAACCTTGGCGCCGTCCAGATTGGCCGTGACATCCTGTATGTGAGGATACCGGTCGGCCATTGTGATGTCCCCACAGGGCCTCCAGCCCCCAGACACTTTGGGGACCATGTGAAGCGGAGATGCCCACGAGCTGTCTGAGCAGCGCACTATGCCCACTTCCGCCATCCTGCGGAACTCATCTTTGCCCAGTTGGAGTTTGTCGGGGGGCAGCCTGCGTGCGCCTGCATGGAGTGGTGGTCCGGTGGTGGGGATATGGTGCTTCACCCTATGCTTGGGGCTGGCTGTTGTGAACTGGGAGGTTATGACGTTGGGGAATTACCTTCGCCAGCCACCAGTCAACGGCAAGCATCGGAACCCAACCTTTGGTGGTAGTAGCATCATGTGCCTTTGCCGGCGTCGCTCGTGGCCGGCCTCACTGCCTCCGGTGGAGGCTGGGACCAGCCGCTTGACCCGCCGAGGCACAGCCGACACCCTACAGATGGTGGCTCCACCCTGCTGTTTGGCCTGCCACAGCACGTGCGCACGGGCAATCAGCCGTCGGTGAAATCATCGTCCGCGAGGAGCAGGCGAATGTCATCAGGTATCTGCTCGAGGAACACCTGTTGGAACAAGAGGCAGGTCTTGTGTCCGTCCATCCAGGCGAGTATTTCATCCACAAGCACGGGCAGCTTGCAGTCGCCTAGGGCATCCATGTGCAGGAGTCTGGCTGCCCTGTCATGGCTGCTGAGACCGAAAGTGCACAAGAGGAACGTTTTGAGGCCCACGTACATGCCGTTGGCTGGTGGCTGGCGAAGGTAATCGATTTGACGCCCTGCGGTGTCCTCGTCCAGCGCACTGACCACGTAGTAGAATTTGGTGGCATTGGCAGGGATCTGGCGAATGTGGAACTGGGCTTCAGCCTGTTCAAACCACACCCGGGGCTGTGATGTCCAGAAAGTGGGCAGTTTAATCAAAACTGCATTCTACCGGTCTGGTTTGTCGGCTGCAAACATGATAAAATCCAAAATAGGTTGTTTTGGATTGTCGGGGTCACCACTGTAGAGGTCCACATGTTGTATAAACACTCTGTTTAATAATTAACCGATACAGCCCCTTCGTTCACGCGAGCATCAAGTTAATATTTAACTATTACCGTGTCGCCGCTGGTGAGCACACCCGAGTTCCACTCCAACTGCCAATCCTTTGTTCTCTCACCCCACGACAGCCCGCCCCCCTGACCACATGATTGGTTGACCCAGATCACGCCCGGTCCACGCGAGAGTTCGAGCCCGACCAACGACGGTTCGATACCAAAATGCCTCTGCCCGTCACAAGGTATGAGTATTAACACTTCACACAGATGGAATCAGGCATTTTGGTAGGAGGAATAAAGACGTGAACTGCTTTCTAAATGGGATGAGAATCCAGAAATCGGAGGTGCAAAGGGACGTAGGAGTGCTGGGTGCAGGATTCCCCAAAAAAAATCTGCAAGTCGAATGGGTAGTAAAGAAAGCAAACTTTCAAAAGGGCTTGTATACATAAACAGGGATGTAATGTAGAGGCTCCATAAGGCCGCATTTGGAATATTGCGAGTAATTTTGGGCACCATATCTGAGGAAGGGTGTGCCGGCTCTGGAGATGGTCCAGTGGAGGTTTACACAAATGATCCCAGGATTGAGTAGGTTAACATATGATGAGCGTTTGTCGGCACTGAACCTGTACTCGCTGGAGTTTAGAAGACTGAGGTGGGACCTCATTGAAACATACAGAATAGTGAAAGGCTTGGATAGAGTGGATGTGGAGAGGATGTTTCCACTAGTGAGAGAGCCTAGGACAAGAGGTCATAGCCTCAGAATTAAAGGATGTGGAGACTCGTCCTTGATTATGCTGCTGGCCTTGCTGAGGCAGCGTGAGGAGTAAATGGGGTCAATGGTTGGTTGTGTGATGGTCTGGGCTGCGTCCACAACTCTCTGCAATTCCTTGCGGTCTTGGATGGAGGTGTTCCAAAACCATGTTATGATGCATCAAGGTAAAATGCTTTCTGCGGCGCATTTGCGGAAATTGCGTAGGATTGGGCAGGTTTGTGTGGGATTAAATCAATTTTATACAAAGCATTGGGGTAGTATAAAACACTTGAAGGACATGACAGCACCATCTCTACCCTCAAGGAAACATTCCTAAATGCACTTTTAAATTGAGTTTAAGAAGGAACTGCAGATGCTGAAAAAATCGAAGGTAGACCACAAATGCTGGAGAAACTCAGCGGGTGAGGCTGTATCTATGTAGCGAAGGAATAGGTGACGTTTCGGGTCGAGACCCTTCTACAGTCTGAACGAGAGAGGTCGACGGCGATATAGAGAGAGATATAGAACAAAGAAATGAAAGATATACAAAATGTTCCGTGATCAATGAAGTAGTCATTGCTGTTTCCTTGATCACTGTTACTTTTTTGCACATCTTTCATTTCTTTGATCTATATCTCTCGATACCGCCGTCGATCTCTCTCATTTCCCTTTCCCTTGACTCTCAGTCTGCAGAAGGGTCTCGGCCCGAAACATCACCCTGTCCTTCTCGCCAGAGATGCTGCCTGTCCTGCTGAGTTACTCCAGCAGTTTTGTGTCCGTCTTTGGCGTAAATCGGCATCTGCAGTTCCTTCCCACACAGAAACAATGTTTCCCTTAAACGGTCAAATACTACACACCAAAGGATATCTGCTCTATTTTGGTGGGCTGCATCTTTCTCCTTTCATTTTTTAAATGGCAAGCAGTTAATAATTGGCCAAAAGTCATTTTGCAACTTGACTTGGCCACCTGAGTAGGCAATTATTTTCGCTCGTCCATACTATTATAGACTAGTTGTGATTACAACCAGACAAAGGAGAAAGTAAGCAGAATCAAAATCCATATTCATTGCGCAGTGCAACAAGACACGTGCTTCTAAGCAACTCAAAATAACATGAACTTAGTTTCTTCCCCATAGCTCAGTGGACCAGCCTTGCTGAGTATTCTACTTGACCTCATTCAATTCCCAGCTGCACTGGGTTAGTTGATATTAACTGGGACACTGGATGAGTGTCCTATAATTAGCCTCAGCTCCCTTGGGCTGGGGGCGGCTGATGAAAATTGAAATCAACCCGGGCTTGTGTTGCTGTCTGCTATCCAGAGGCTGCTGGTGAAAACCATGTGTGGAATTTGGGTGCAGACAAACAGGTTCAGCTGCGGCGAAGCCCATAAACCCAACTTGCCAGCAACACTCAATCTTTCAGGAGAGAAATCACTTATAGAGTCACAATGTGGAAACAGGCTCTTTAGCCCAACTTGCTCATACCAACCAATATCTCCCATCTACGCTCATCCCACTTGTCTGCGTTTGGCCCAAATCCCTCTAAACCTGTTGTATCGATGTACCTGTCCAATTGCTTCTTAAACGTTGCGATAATCCCTGCCTCAACTACCTCCTCTGGCATTTCTTTCCATATATCCATCACCCTTGTGTGAAAAAGTTACCGCTCAGATTCCTATTAAATCGTTTCTCCTTCACCTTAAACCTCATTGAAATTGTTTTCAATTTGCTTACAGCTGTAAATTAAAAAAAACAATGAGCACAAGATGCTTGCTCACTGTGGTATACAAATCCTAGCAATCCTGGACTAAATCAGACCTGATCCAGATGCCTGCCCTTGTCCAACAAATGTCAATGCTCATGCACCCAACAGGAAGTATCACAACTCACAGTCAGTCATACAGCATGGAAACAGGCCCTTCGGCCCAACTTGCCCAAGCCGACCCACAGGCACCACCTTCACTCGTTCCACTTGCCTGCATTTGGCCCATATCCCTCTGAACCTGTCCAATCCATGTAAATGTCTGACGACTATGCATTCATCCTATCTATTCCTCTCATGATCTTCTATATCTCTGTAAGATCACCCCTTATCCACCTAGCCTGCTCAACCTCTTGCTGTACCTCAGGCCCTCGAGTCCTGGCAACATCTTCGTAAATCATCTCTGTACCCTTTACAGCTTTCAACTTCATTCCTACTGTGTTGAAATAAAACAAAAAAATGTCAATGGCCAATAAAATAACCACTAATTAAAGACTAATTTATCACGAGGGGCAGAAGCAAAAAAACTTCACTTTGAAATAAATTGGTATCACATCTTTTAACTGGCTTAATTACATTCTTAACTATTGCAATTTTGCATTGAACTTAACGAAAGAGTGGCAAGATGATAAATGCGCCAGCTAAATGTAAAAATAAGGATTTGTCAAAATCAAAAAACTTATCAAACTTTTGGAATACATAATTTATTTTCCAGAAATCAGTCACGAGAAAAAAAAAATATTTAGGTTCATGAAATGAAATGGAATGGATGCAGCAAAGTGGCTTTTGAAGTCCTATCTTCATAAAAAGAAAAATTCTAATGTTCAATGAAAACTACTGAAGTGGTGCCAAGATGGCATCCAGTCCTGACTTTAAAAAAAAACATTGAAGTAAATCCAAGTTTTCTTTAAAAAAATGTCTTCGCAAGATTCCAATTTCGCAGTCCGTGGTGAGCCATTCATTCATGACTGCTCATACCAATCCTCTGATAATTTCTGCATTTAATCCAATTTCTGTCCTTTCCCCAAGCTTCCTAACATTTCTTTTCAAAATACTTGCAACATTTCACCCAACAACTGATCTCAATTCTAACTATTGCCAGTCTTTTCAAGTTTGTTTCTTACATATTATTACTAGGAAGGAACTACAGGCGTTGGTTCAAACTGAAGATCGACACGAAAAGCTGGAGTAACTCAGCGGGTCAGACAGCATCTCTGGAGAAATGTATCAGAAGGGTCTCAACCCAATACGTCACCTATTCCTTTTCTCCAGCGACGCTGCCTGACTGAGTTTCTCCAGCTTTCTGTGTCTATCTGGATAAGGTTATTGGTCTTTTACAATTTTATTCTTAAAATTACTACTCAGTGGCATAACAGCAGTAGTTTAGTTTACAGGTACAGCACGGAAACAGGCCATTCAGCCCACTGAGTCCATGCCGATCCGTGATCCCCGCACACCACCACTATCTTAAACACACTAGGGACTATTTACAATACTACCATGCCAATTAACGTACAAACCTGTACGTCTTTGGACTGTGGGAGGAAACCAGAGATCATGGTGAAAACCCATCCAGGTCAAGGGGAGAACGTACAAACTCCATATAGACAGCACCCATAGCCAGGATCAAACCTGGGTCTCTGGCGCTGTAAGACAGCAACTCTACTGCTGTGCCACCGTGCCACCAGTATGCGCACACTATTCCTTCTCATTTCTCAGGTTTTCGCATGAAAATTTTTCCCAATTACTTTGGTTGTTGATCAAATCAGATAGAGGAGCATGGTGCCTGTACAACAATGAGTAGAAATAGTTTCCCCTTTTTTTTTTAAATTAAGATTTTGAGCGCTTTTATTCCACGTCTTAATTTTCTCCGTTTTTCTAATGCCCTTGTCACATAAAAAGACACTACCATTATCTCTATGGGCTTGACATCCTTCATAAAGTAGGGCAACTAAAACTGGAACTTTAATGGTAAAACGGTTACCTGCACAGGTTTTGTGTTCAGGGCCTGTCCCACTAGGCGATTTTTTAGACGACTGCCGGCAACTATGACAATGGAATTCACCGAAGTCAGCACCAGCGACAACCGACGTCACCTGGTGACAACCCACGCCATCCTGGCGACAACCTACAACAGACAAGCTTCGATAAGCCCATGGTTGCTGACTGTCGCTGAAAAGTTTTGAACATTTCAAAATCCAGCAGCAACCAGAAAGACGCTACGACTCTTTGGGCGCATGAGGAGACGACTCACGACCATACAGGTGACAGACACCCTGGCGACCGTGTGGCGACAGCCTAGTCGCCGGCAGTCGCCTTAAAAAATTGCCTAAGTGGGACAGGCCCTTTAGGCTCAGATTCTGCACCCACGACACTGTTGATTAAATGATTTTTTGGGGGGAAAAGCCTACCTAGTGCTGCTACTTTTAAAGATTCTGGCACCTTTTTTTTTAAGGTGAGGGGGAAAAAGATTTAATAGGAACCAGAGGGGTCCATTTTTCACACAAAGAGTGGTGGGTGTGTGGAACGAGCTGCCAGAGGAGGTAGTTGAGGCTGGGGCTATCCCACCTTTGAAGAAACAATTAGACAGGCACATGGATAGTACTGGTTTACAGGGCTATGGGCCAAACGCAGGCAGGTGTAGTAGAGTTGGTACATGTTGGCCGTTCAGGGCATGTTGGACCAAAGGGCTTGTTTCCACTGGACGACTCTATGACGTGATCTCCAGGTTTCTCAGCCTCCCTCACATTGTCTTTACAATTAGGTTAAAGATTCCTCCTTCCTTTTAAATCTCTCATCTCATTTCCATGCACTAAATTCTATTGTGTCCCCAAGCTCCGAACTCGTGCGTGCATGTACAACCCAAGTCGCTTATTTGTCCCTTTTGAAATGCTAATTGGATTGCAAACATTCGTGGCATTCCATTTCAAAGAATATTTTCATAATGAAAATGGCAGCTCTGACACTAACCTGGGATTAACGACGACTGCCGTCACTACTTATAATGCTCCAATCCAGATGTCATTCATTAACAAACCTTTTCCCTCACTTCAAACCAAGCTTTCTCTCACCCTGTCGCAAGAATCCCTTTTAAAGCCTAGCACTCTCTGCCACAAGGTGATCAAATGTTTTTTGAAACTGCAGCATCATTTTGTGGATGTGATTTGTTACTTCTGCAAAGAGCTCTATGAAGTAAGAAGAATGCAACCCGTTTACAAATTCCTGACAGCTGTCCTTCATTAACTCATGTTTCCACATATTAATTTGGTTTCAGGTTCTGGCCCCTGGAAGCTTATAAAGTATTTACGTTGGTCTGAACGGGTCTGTAATTACCCGTTTTATCCCCGTTTTAAAAGCAGAGCTGTTACAGAGGCAGATATTTGACTGGATTTGCATTTCAAAGGATGGACGAAGGATGGTTAAAAATCTTCAAACATTCCAAGCATGCAAATCAGTGGGATAAAGTGCCTTTTTAGTTTAGATATACACAGCGTGGAAACAGGCTCTTAAGCTCACTGAGAGCACGCCGACCATCGATCGCCCACCCGTTCACACTAGTACTGTGTTATCCCACTTTCTCATCCACTCCCCACACACTCGGGGCAATTTTACGGAGCTCAATTAACTTACAAACCCGCACATCTTTGGGATGCTGTCACCGGGGAGAAGGTGCAAAACCTACACTGACAGCACCCAAGGTCAGGGTGCAGGTTGACTTTGTGTCTCTGGCAGTGTGAGGCAGCAGACTCTACCAGCTGCGCCACTATGGCGCCCTTCATCTTGGTCTTGCCAGTGTCTTTCATTATCTCCTTGTGTATAATCTTCTCTTGAGCCTTCTCATTCCCGTTTATGCATCAAGGTTACAAAACAAAAGCTAAGTATCCAGTCCATTCCTCCACTACTCCTTTGTCTTTTTTCTTCTCTATAGTTTCCTTTACAACAAATTGGTTGATAAACAGTAGCATGGCCCACAAAATGTTATGGAAGAAATGAAAGGAAAAGAACTTCAAAACTCTGCAAACAGATCAAAGCGCTCTGGTACACTCGACACATCACAACTAAATGGGGAAAAATTGACAACTGACAATTTACAATGTTAAATGTCAACACAAATATGACAGCAAAATGATTGACCAAAAATGTGGCAAGAGAATTCTCAAGACAACTTATCGTTTCTTAAATTTTTATCAGTTTTGTTTTTTATTTTGGATACACCTGTTTGGAAACAGGCCCTTCAGCCCACGCAGCCCGCAGATCACCTGTACACCAGTTTGATCCTACAAACTAGGGACAATTTACAGAAGCCAATAGACCTGCAAACCTGCATCTTTAAAATGTGGGAGGAAACCGGAGCCCCCGGAGAAAACCCATGCGGTCAAAGGGAGAACGTGCAAACTCTGTACTGACAGCACCCGTAGTCAGGATCGTACCCGGGTCTCTGGCGCTGTGAGGCAGCAACTCTACCGCTGCTCCACCATGCCACTTTCATAGCATTTTATTTTGTTCACAACTTTAAGATTTTGGGGCTTTTTTTACATTTTGCTGCACCCCTAAGTTTGCAAAGGCATTGAGGGGAGCAAAGCTTTGCATTAGATGCAGTTGGATCTTGGAGGAAAAATCAACAACAGTGCTATCAGCTAACACAAGGCAATGAAATAGTCTCTCCCATGGCACCAAACAGGACTGCTTTTCCCTTTACATCTGCCGGAATTTATTGACGCTATTAAATCGGTAACTTCAAAGTTTTCCAGAATACTTTAACATAAAAGTTAACAGAAAGGAAATCCAAAGGCATGCAAGGCTGCAGACTTAAAATAATTTGCAAAAACAATAGCGGAAAGTAGAATTTCCTCCACCTCCCCACGTAGCGGCAGAGTGGAGCCACCGTCTCACAGCGCCAAAGACCCTGACCTCGGGTGCTGTCTGTACGGAGTTTGCACGTTCTCTGATGGCCATGAGGGTTTCCTCCGGGTGCTCTGGTTTCGTCTCACATCTCCAAAACGTGTGGGTTAGTAGATTAATTGGTCTGGGTAAACTAACCCTTGTGGGTAGGGATGGGAAAGTGGGATAACATAGAACCAAGGTGATAGACACAAAATGCTGGAATAACTCAGTGGGTGAGGCAGTATCTCCAGAGAAAAGGAATAGGTTCTTCCCCCCCCCCCCCCCCCCCCCCCCCCATCTTTCAGTCTGAAGAAGGGTTCTGACCCAAAACCCACCTATTCCTTTTTCTTCAGAGATGCTGCCTGACCTGCTGAGTTATTCCAGCATTTTGCGGCCATCTTCGGTATAAACCAACATCTGCAGTTCCTTCCTACACGCAGAACTAGTGTGGACGGGAGATTGATGGTCAGTGTGGACTCACTGGGCCAAAGAGCCTGTTTCTACATCGTATCTCAAATCTAATCTATTGAGATTTGATATTAAGATTTCCACCTGAAAAGCACTAAAGAATATAATGCATGGCCACGGAGTGAAACGGTAGGATTTGCAGTTAATTTGGCTAAATTGATTAACATCTGTATCCTGTGCCGCATTTTACGATTCTGTAATTCTGTATCTTTGTTATATTTTCACTGGAATTGGCTTATTTGAAAGACAGGAATATGAAGTCTTTTTTTTGGTGCTTTACAGCCGAACAATTATAAATCTGCCCTCTCCATCAATCCTCCCCCCGAAATCTCGCTATGAAAATGTGACAGTTGCAGACAGTAATAAAATGGCACCTCGGGGTTTGTTTGGATATTAAGCTATATTTACTATTCATCCATCTTGACTGCGAGCCTTAAGACGACAGATTACAACAGACAGAATATTACGATTCATGCTCTACATACAACCATAGGGCACTTTTCACTTACATGCACAAAGCCACTATTGTAGTCAATTTTATATGACGGCTGCAAGTAAATGCAATGTATCAATCGTACAGAGAGGATCCTTTATCTGTGGCCTTTACAACTAGAGGCTAATGCTCTCATGCACTCAAATCTAAGCACAAATATAGTGCCCCCCATAATGTTTGGGACAAAGACCCATCATTTATTTATTTGCCTCTGTACTCCACAGTTTGAGAATGTTAATGGAAAAAAATAACATGGGGTTAAAGTGCACATTGTCAGATTTTATTAAAGGGTATTTTTACACATTTTGGTTTCACCATGAAGAAATTACAGCTGTGCTTATACATAGTCTCCCCCATTTCAGGGCACCATAATGTTTGGGACACATGGCTTCACAGGCGTTTGTAATTGCTCAGGTGTGTTTAATTGCCTCCTTAATGCAGGTTATAAGAGAGCTCTCAGCACCTAGTCTTTCCTCTAGTCTTTCCATCACCCTTGGAAACTTTTATTGCTGTTTATCAACATGAGGACCAACGTAGTGCCAATGAAAGTCAAAGAAGCCATTATGAGACTGGAAAACAAGAATAAAACTGTTAGAGACGTCAGCCAAACTTTAGGCTTACCAAAATCAACTGTATGGAACATCATTCAGAAGAAAGAGCACTGGTGAGCTTACTAATCACAAAGGGACTGGCAGGCCAAAGAAGATGTCCGGATGACAGAAGAATTCTTTCTATAATAAAGAAAAATTCCCAAACACCTGTCCGACAGATCAGAAACACTCTTCAGGAGTCAGGTGTGGATTTGTCAATGACCACTGTCGAACTTCATGAACAGAAATAGAGGCTGCACTGCAAGTTGCAAACCACTGGTTAGCTGCAAAAATAGGATGGCCAAGTTACAGTTTGCAAGAAGTACTTAAAAGAGCAACAACAGTTTTGGAAAAAGGTCTTGTGGGCAGATGAGACAAAGATTCACTTATATCAGAGTGATGGCAAGAGCAAAGTATAGGCAACGACGCATGCTGTATATACAGGCGAATATTCTCTTGGTAAATTTGGTGCGTGTGCAGATGTGGCGAAGATGTCGCTATTTAGAGCATACTGCACACCCCTCTACACTGCGCACCTGTGGTCGAACTATTTAAAGACAAGTATGCAGAGACTAAAGGTGGCATATAACGATGCCATGAGAACACTGCTAAGGCAACCAAGATGGTGTAGTGCCACCTAGAACCTATTTATACACCACATGCATAAATTCATGTGCAGGATAAATGACTCTAAAAATGTGTTTATTGTGACCTTGACAAACATAAGGGTTAGCACTACACGCTACGAATTCCAGCTGTGGAGACACTGATATCGTTGTCTCGTTGTATGACATTGATCATCTTTTACTCTGGATTTTTAACTTAAGTATTGTGGGTTTTTTAAATATATAAATTATGATGTTTTTATGTGATTTTATATATATTTATGATATTTGATATGCAATGCATTTTTAATGTAATGTTGCCCCTTGTCTGGACCTTGAGTCCGTAATAAAGTTGTTATTATTATTATTATGGTGGAGAGAAGAAACTGCCCAAGATCCAAAGCGTACCACCTCATCTGTGAAACACGGTGGTGGGGGGTATTATGGCCTGGGCATGTATGGCTGCTGAAGGTACTGGCTCACTTATCTTCATTGATGATACAACTGCTGATGGAAGTAACATAATGAATTCTGAAGTGTATAGACACATCCTATCTGCTCAAGTTCAAACAAATGCCTCACAACTCATTGGCCTGCGGTTCATTCTACAGCAAGACAATGATCCCAAACATATTGCTAAAGCAACAAAGGAGTTTTTCAAAGCTAAAAAATGATAAATTCCTCAGTGGCCAAAGCAATCACCCGATCTGAACCCAATTGAGCATGTCTTTTATATGCTGAAAAGAAAACTGAAGCAGACTAGCCCTCAAAACAAGCATAAGCTAAAGATGGCTGCAATACAGGCCTGGCAGTGCATCACCAGAGAAGACACCCAGCAACTGGTGATGTCCATGAATCGCAGACTTCAAGCAGTCATTGCATGCAAAGGATATGCACCAAAATACTAAACATGACTACTTTCATTTACATGACATTGCTGTGTCCCAAACATTATGGTGCCTTAAAATGGGGGGACTATGTATAAACACGGCTGTAATTTCTACATGGTGTAAAAATGGCCTTTATTAAAATCTGACAATGTGCACTTTAACCACATGTGATTTTTTCTATTACAAATCTCAAATTGTGGAGTACAGAGGCAAATAATTAAATGATGAGTCTGTGGCCCAAACATTATGGAGGGCACTGTAGCTGCTACAGCCCAACGTTATGCGTTATGACCTGTAAACCTGGAATAGAAATTATGCAGCAGCACGTGTAATGTCTGCAATGTAGCATGAGATGAATATAATTCTTTACAGTCATGTGAATGTGCACTGCTCTGACCCATACATTGCTCCAGAATACTATTATTCATAATATAGTAGCCGGCTGTCAAAAGGCACAATAAACAAGTCAAACCCTGCTGCATATTCCTGCACCTTCCTTTAAAAAAAAAGTATGAAAACGTATTGTCCAAACTTTATTTACGGGGAGGTATCTGTGGGGGGTGGAATGTCGAATAATAGCACAGAGAACACAGAGGCTGTTGAAAGCATCTAATTGAATCAAGCATGCCTGCCCTGTCCTTTATTTTAAGATACAATACAGTTGCTAAATTTGTCCCCCTGTAGCACTTCCCACACCCCTCTGTAATCACCGATTCCTTAATTATGGTGTCATCAGAAGCAATATTTCAGCGAAATGATCATTCTAAATGGCAGCAAGCATTAGCGGGCTGCTTAATGAAAGAGGTTGGATGGACTATTAAGCATTCAAACCTCCGTTTATTCTCCTTCCGAGTATCCTTGGATCACGTCAACTGGGATTAGACAACCGAGTAGAGGATTGAGAGCATCTTGTCCCTGGCCTGCACGGCTCAGTAATGCAGCGGAAGCACAGTTCATCTTCCCCACTACTGAACCTTCTGCATAACGTCTCTCTCAGCCTGAGTGAACCAGCTCAGCTAGAAGTCACCAATGACTAAATATTTTCTTGCAAGTTTGGAATGCAAGGCTTTTCTGGTTCCCGGCCAAAACTGTGCCGTTGCAGAATGCACTGCTTTCAGGCTGACCCTGCCACAACCCTGAAACAGCTACTGGTGGCTAATCAACAGGAATGCTTCTCACTGGTTTCCTTTCTCCTCATCGTTTGGAGCATTTGGAGTCCACTCGCTCACGCTCCACTGGCATTGGCATGGGAAAGTAGGTGTCAGACTTCACACGCTGAAGCTCCTACTACCAATTCTCTCTCAATGCTTGCAAAATGAAGGAGCTGGTCAAGAACATCAGGATGAACATCGGGGTAACTCAGCAGGCCAGGCAGCATCTCTAGTGACAAAGGACGGGTGATGCTGCGGGTCCAGACCCTTCTTCAGACTTCTAAAGAAGGGTCCCGACCCGAAACATCACCAATCCTTTTTCTCCAGAGATGTTGCCTGACCCGCTGAGTTACTCCAGCATTTCTGTCTATCTTTGATATATATACCAGCATCTGCAGTTCCTTTCTAGACAAATGGGGTGCACACCCACCTGGAGTAATGGAGCTGAAGTAGAGATGGTCGAGAGCTTTAGGTTCCTCGGTCTAATCAATTTGGTCCATTCCAACCTCGTTGATGCTGAAGAATCGACCAAGAAGCACACCAATGCCCCAAGAGTCATATTCGGACCAATTCATCCATGTTGACCTAGATGCCCCATCTAAGTTACTCATTGGCCCACGCCTGCCCCATATCCCTCTAAACCTTTCCTAACCATGCACTTGCCCAAATGTGTTTTAAATGTTGTTATTGTACCTGCCTCAACTACTTCACCTGGCAAAAAATAGACACAAAGTGCTGGAATAACTCAGCGGGTCAGGCAGAATCTCAGGAGAACATGGGTAGTTGAAGTTTAGGGATGAGTATGAAGAAGGGTCTCGACCCTACACTTCACCTATCATTTTCTCCAGTGATGCTGTCTGACCCACTGAGTAACTTCAGCACTTTGTGTCTTTTTCATAAACTAGCATTTGCAGTTATTGTAGTGGCAGTGTATGGTAGAGTAATGGTAGGTACTCGGGAAATCCGGTAAACTCGTGACGTTTTTCCAACACTATGAAAAATGTCCACAAGTAAAAAAATACTCGTGATGAAAATAATGTGTTACTTTTTACTTGTACGAGCCGCTACGAGACATCCACGAACTCCTACGGACCCGCTACGGACATTCTCTGAGTTCGAATCAGGGGAAAACTCGGGAGAACTCTTGGATTACCTCGTACAGTGGGACAGGCCCATCAATCTCTCTGCTCTACAACACTTCCCAGGGCCTACCATTCACTGTGAAGGTCCTGACATGGCTTTACATCCCAAAATGCTAAACGTCACACTTCTCTAACTTAAACTACATTTGCCATTCGTCAGCACACTTCCCAGGTGTAATTATTGATAACCATCTCCACAGTTTAAGAAAAGATCTGCTTGAATATCGTCTGCAATCTTACTAATCTACTTCCTCAAAAAACTAAGGAAATTCAGTATGTCTCCAATGACATACTAATTCCGAGAGATGTGCAGAGAAAGCATCCTATCGGGATGCATCACAACTTTGCCCAAGACCCTAAGAACTAGAGTTGAAAACGCAGCAAAGTCCATCACGCAACTAACTTCCCTCCACTTCGACTCCGTCTATAAGTCGTGTTATCTTGGGAAAGCAGCAGACATAATCATGGACCATTCACATTCCGCTCATTCTCTGTTCTCCCCTCTTCTGTTGGGTAAACGATACAAAAGCTCCAACCCAGACTCAGACAAGGGCGACATGGTGATGCCGCGGTAGACTTGCTACCTCACAGCACCAGAGCCCCGGGTTCGATCCTGACTGCGGGTGCTGTCTGTACGGAGGTTGTACACTCTCCCCCTGACCACATGGGTTTCTCCCGGTGCCCCTGTTTCCTCCGACACTCCAAAGACGTACAGGTTTGAGGGTCAAATGGCTTGATAAAATTGTCCCTAGTGTGTCGGATAGTGTTAGAGATCGCTGTTTGGCGCAGACTCAGTGGACCAAAAGGTCTGTTTCCACACTGAATCTTTAAGGGCCTGTCCCACTAGCGCGCGATTAGACGCGACAAGCGCGACCTACCGTGGTCGCTTTAGTCGCCCGGCCTCGCGTGACCCTGTCCCACTGCGATCGCCGGAGTCTCGTCGAGTTGTGTGTAGCTGGTGTCGACATCGCGCGTAGTGTCCAAAAACCGACACTGCTCAAAAAATTACGCGCGGCAAAATCCTGTCGCGCAGAACGTGATTAACGTGATGACGTTTTGACGTTGTGCGTCTTCAGCGTGGCGTTGCGTGATGACGTCACTGCCCGACGTCGTGCAACGCGCATGCTCATGCGCATCGTCACGTGATGAAAAATAACGTCCTTCCTTCGGACGTCGCGCGTGTAATCGCACGCTAGTGGGACAGGCCCTTCACTCGCACCGGGATCGCCTGACCCCCACGCGACCCCCGCGTCCGAATTTGTCGCGCTTGTCGCGTCTAATCGCGCGCTAGTGGGACAGGCCCTTTACACACAACTAAAAACTAGTTTATTTTGATCTACTTTCCATGGAGTGAAAATACTTCGCTGGTGATCTTTCAGTAGCCCTAAAATACATGTTGACACTGATGAGAATGCAAACAGCATGTTCAGACACATGATACCCAGGGATATTCTTATTCTTTAATATTCAATTAATAATCAAAACCCCTCAATATAGCACTGTTGAACAAACCTTGAATATAGCCAGGATAAATTTTCCAGACTTTTTCATGGCTGCCCTTGAACTTTTTTTTCAAAATCTATTCTTTCTTTGGCGGAGTAACACAATATTCTAAAAAGGCGGAAGACGGGTCTCGACCCGAAATGTCACCCATTCCCTCCCTCCAGAGATGCTGCCTATCCCGCTGAGTTACTCCAGCATTTTGTGCCTACCTTCGATTCAAACCAGCATCTGCAGTTCTTTCCTACACTATAATCTAAACTCCTTATTTTCTCTTTTGTGTTTTGTAATGGTATAATTTGACTTAACACATAAAACATTTTCCACTCTACCTCGATACACGATAAAACAAAAAAACAACATTTATACAATATGAACTTCCTACTCAAATCACTTCGACAATAACACTACCGGTATCTAAACAACAAATAATGTATTAGGAACAGAATAAGCTCTGTTGGATTTAATTTCTATCAAATTTCTCTGTGAACAATCATACTGAGATGTGCATTCAAATGAAGCGCAGAGCTCAATATTTTTCATCTCTCTGGCGAACAATGCTATCCAGGAGGGCGACTGAAAGATCAACAGGGAAGTATTTCCACTCCCTGGAAAGTAGATCAAACAGCAATAATGGAAAATATTTCAGTATATCGAACACATGAACAAAATACAATGCCACATAAAAAAATTTTCACACCGGTTAACTTCCTGCATAACAAACACCAATACCACCACAGCTTTCCATTAAAAAAGCATGAAAGGAATGCCAAAACTAAAAGCTTTTTCCTTTCAAACTAGAAATGACACCCCCATCGCTTGCCCCGATTTTCTGATTTAAAGTCAACAGTTCCGCTGAGAAAAATACAAAGCACTGAAGGTATTCAGCGGATCAGGCATCATCTGTGGAGGAAGTAGATGGACAATTTTAAAGATTCTGAGGCCAACACATTATCCCACAGATGCACAGGGCGCAACGGTAGAGTTGCTGCCTTACAGCGCGGAAGACATGGGTTCGATCCTGACTGTGGGTGCTGTCTGTACGGAGTTTGTACATTCTCCCTGTGACCATGCGGATTTTCTCCGGGTGCTGTGGTTTTCGCTAGTTGTCCCTAGTGTGTAGGATATAAATAGTGCACAAATAATTGATTGTTGGTGTGGGTCGAAGGGTCTGTTTTCACACTGTCACTCTAAACTAAACTAAAAAAGCTGCCCAACCTGCCTAGTTCTTCCAGCAATTATTTTTTCCATCAAGAGTCCAGTTTCTTTACACTCTTCTCTCCAGTTCTGCTTAGACCCTCAGCTTCTCTTTATATAACTTTGATTCTTGGGACTCCTACATAACAGCAGCATGTCAGGACAACTGCATTCCACCAAAGGCCTGATTGTGGAGTCCAGCAAGAGCACCAACCTCATCAGAATTCCCAACACTTGAGCTGCGGAATCTGTCCACTAAACCGGTCTTAACTTGGCATTAGTTTAGTTTATTATTGTAGGTAGACAAAAGTGCTGGAGAAACTCAGCACTTCGATTTTCCAGCATCTGCAGTTACTTCTTAAATAAATAGTTTATAGTTGTCATGGGCACTGAGATAGAGTGAAAAACTTTTTTATAGCATGCTATCCAGTCAGCAAAAAGACTAAACATGATTACAATCAAGCCATCCATAGTATACAAATTCAGGATATAGGGAATAACGTTTAGTGCAAGATAAAGTCCGGTAAAATCTAATGAAAGATCGTCCGAAGGTCTCCAATGAGGGTAGAATTGGTGATAGGATGGTTCAGTTTCCTGATAGCAGCTGGGAAGAAACTGTCCCTGAATCAGGAGAAGTACGATTTCAAACTTCTGCACCTCTTGCTTGATGGGGGAGATTAGTCCAGTGGGCGCACTGATTTCAATGAGGGTCAAATTCAAATAAATCTCTACTTTAATCAAAAAGACAAATGTGTTTGAATAACTCAGCGGGTCAGGCAGCATCTCAGGAGAATATGGATTGGTACATTTCAGGTCGGGACCCTTCAACAGACTCTATGCCTTGGAGCGCAGGAAGATGAGGGGTGATCTTATAGGTGTACGAAAGCACAAGAGGAATAGATTAGGTAAATGCACTAAGTCTCTTGCCCAGAGTAGGGGGAATTGAGAACCATAGGTTTAAGGTGAGGGTGTAAAGATTTAATAGGAACCTGAGGGGTAACTTTTTCACACAAAGGGTGGGTGGGTATATGGAACGTGCTGCAAGAGGAGATAGCTCAGGCAGGTACTATTGCATTGTTTAAGAAATATTTAGACAGGTACATAGATAGGACAGGTTTAGAGGGATATGGGACAAACACAGGCAGGTGGGACAAGTGTAAATAAGACATGTTGGTTGGTATGGGCAAGTTGGGTCGAAGAGCCTGTTTCCACGCTGTACGACATTATGACTTCTAATGGAATAGTTTTGCCCACTAGGTGTATTTTCTAGAACGCAAAGGCAGGCATCTTTTAACATCGACTCTGCACCTAGCTACCTCGACTAGACTGCAATGATATACAAAACATGAAGATAAATCTATGGAAATTTACAATAAAATTGAGTGATTACCAATAGTTACCATTGTCAATTAGAGATTATAAATGGCTATCAAGCGTCTTGTTTCCACTATCACCAATGTCAACATGTCTGTGGATTCAAGTCCCACTCCAGACATGATCAATGCTGTTGAGAGAATGATGAAACAGACCATTCAGAGAACAATAATGTATTAGATCCACTGGACCACGCAGGTGGAAATTCATTAGGCTTATTCAAAACAGAATTTGAGACCAGATTATTCCACAACCAAAACAGATCATTAAAAAATAAGCTTATTCATTCATACAATATGAGGATCAGAGGCTGCCTAGCATTCAATGCCCTTTCCCAATCACTCTGAAGGCTAGTTAGTCCATTTCAGAGGACTGTTAAGGATCAAACAAATTGACATAGATCTGGAATCTCAGAAAGGCCAGATCAGGCAAGGATAGATTTCATTCCTCAGGTTACCTTACAATAATGTGACAGTTTCACGACCGCCATTACTCTTTTCGATCTAAATACAACTGGAGTGGAATTTGAACTTGTGGCCCCACATAAGGTGGCACCGCGGTCGAGTTGCTGCCTTACAGCGCCAGAGACACGGGTTCGATCCTGACCATGGGTGATGTCTGCACGGAGTTTGTACCCTCTCCCCCGTGACTGCGTAAGTTTTCCCTGGGTGCTCCGGTTTCCTCCCACACTATAAGTTTGTAGGTTAATTGGCTTTGGTAAAAATTGTAAATTGGTCCCAGTGTGTAGTATGAGCAAGTGAAACAGGGATCACTGGTCGACACAGACACAGGGGGCCGAAGGGCCTGTTTCTGCCGTGTAACTCTGAACTAAACCAAGTCAGATGCCCAGCTTCTTGGTTACTGACTTATTGTTATTGAGGATAGACACAAAAATGCTGAAGTTCTTTCAATTAAACAGTAATGAGTCACTTCAGCATTTTGTGTCTATTTTCGGTGTAAACCAGCATCTGCAGTTCCCTCCTATACATATTGTTATTGAGCATTTGGGTTTCTACATTATTAAACCAAGTATGCTCCAAAAAATACTTCACTAGTTTTAAAGTGCGTTGGAACATTCTAAAGATGAAGTTCTTTAGCAGGATAGCTCCTTTAACTTCAATTACCGAATAAAAATTGCCACCAAACCTAATTTTCACAACACTACATCACACCGCTGACAGAGAACTTGGCTCGCAATGCTTTCACACTTCACCACTGTTATAATTAACGTCATCACATTGCTGCCTGACAGGACTTAATTTGCAGCATTTCCATCTATTTCCAAATGCAGGAGATTGAGGAGAATTCTGAAAGATTCTGTGGGATATTTTATCTTAAGTTGCAAGGTCTTCAATAGTTCACTGCATAAGGAACAAAGCGCTTTTGATGTTTTATCGTGCAATTTAATTACATTTTGTATGATCGTCAACGTTTCAAACTATAAATGTTGCAAGATTTTTTTAATTGACATGATTAACAATAAGTTACTGAAGAGATATTACCAAAAAATACTTTGTCAAGTAATGCCGTAATGTACCAGTTTCTTGTACAATGATTTCAATATTATAACTACAAAAAATATCTAGAATAGTGTTGTATAACGTAGACGAGAAACTATTGAACCTATATTTTGGAGTTTGCAAAAGTAAGCAGATTATGTAGGTCACAATATCAAAATTGTGTCAGTAATGATCAGTACCAATATCAAATTAATATAATTTTTCACAGCAGCTGGCAAGTTATACGCCGTTTTTAGGATACGTACAAGTTCCAGCTGGGGCATTTTCAGATAAATAAATCTTCACAAGAGAAAGGGAGAGGCTCAGGAATAATTCAGATTCTGAAGACCTAGTTCACTGAAGGAATAGCTAATGATGGCAAGAGAAAAAGCACACACACACACACACACACACACACACACACACAAGAGGCTGGATTAAGAGGAAGTAGCAGCTCTCAGCGGGTTGAAGGACATTGTAGGTCAATGAGCGATCTGTACAGAGGCATATAATTAAAATTGAAAGACTGTGGATGGTAGCCAATATAGGTTAACAAATACAAGTGAATTAGGACGTGCTGCAAGTTAGGATACAGGCAGTAAAGTTTTTGACAGGCTTAAGTTAGAGGGTGGCCGGTTGGCGGCTAGCCAGCAGAGCACTGGGACAGCCAAATACGAAGGTAGGGTGAATGCAGCGCTGGAGACCTGGGTTCGATCCTGACCACGGGTGCTGTCTGTACGGAGTTTTGTACGTTCTCCCTGTGACCTGTGTGGGTTTTCTCAGAGATCTTCGGTTTCCTCCCACACTCCAAAGACGTGCAGGTTTTGTAGGTTAATTGGCCTTGGTATAAATGTAAAAATTGTCCCTAGTGGGTGTTTACATTAGTGTTTAACGTGCGGGGATCGCTGGTCGGCGCGGACCCAGTGGGCGAAGCGCCTGTTTCCGCACTGTATATCTAAACTAAACTAAAAATTAGTGCAGATTAGGGAGTCACTGCGGCGCAGCGGTAGAGTTGCCGCCTCACAGCGCCAGAGACCCGGGTTTAATCCCTGTGACCCCATGGATTTTCTCCGGGTGCTCCGGTTTCCTCCCACACTCCAAAGACTTGCAGGTTTGTAGGTTAATTGGCTTCGGGAAAATTGTAAATTGTTCCAGTGCGTAGGATAGTGATCGTGTACGGGGATGGCTGGTCAGCAGCAGGCTTGGTAAGCCAAAAGGGGCCTGTTTCCCTGTTTTACTTCTAAAGTCTATTGGTGGGTAGCTTGCAGAGACATGAATCATTGAAGTTTAACTAACTGGTAAAGTATGGCTTAAAGTTACAGAGCAGCCTAAAGGTGTTGTCCCATCGGATCACCCAGAGACTGTGGCCAGGGAGAACACTATTCCCACATTTATCTGGTAGTTCCTTTAGGATTGCATGTTAGAAAGGCAGAGATCAGTGCACATGTGAAACTTTTTGAAGAAAACAAGAATAGATTCTAGAGAAAACCTAGTGGGACAGGGTAAGAACTGCAATTGTCAGCCGCAGAACTGGAATTGTAGGGAATGATACGAGAAGAGGGCACCCTGATCACGTGACCTAAAGGGCGCAATTTGTAGTTTTACAGCTTTATCAGTGCCGAGGCACGGCTGGAAGCCTGACTGGAAAGGTTCACCACCGTTGTCAGTAGAACGACTAATTATTCCAGGAACATTATGTTCAAGTACTGAGAAAAAGTGGTTTCTGGAGATGGGTGATTGCTTGCAAGGGTAGAGAAGTCAAGGGGCTTTTCCGTTCTAACACAAGGCAGATAATTACACATTTGAAAGGGTGAGGAACAGCACCAGAGATATCGGCTATATCATACAGAAAGCAAGTGAAAGAGCAGCGGTCAGGCGTTTAAGTTTCAAACGATCAATGATCAATATTGTAGTCGAAGATGTTGTGGACAAAAGGTGCAAGATAGGAGAAACACTAGATCAGGAGAAATGTCCTTTGAAAAGCAACAGGAAGGAAGCAATACGGCAGAGGCACTAAATTGATCTTGCACAAATTCGACAGCAAACTGCATTTGTTTAAAAGAATCCACGTTTAAGCAAACAGGTCCAAAGAGAGAAGAGAAGCTAGGAAATTAACTTTTTACTAAGTGAAAGTGAAAATTATCTTTCACTATCAAATCAGTGAAATAGAAGGGAGCTTTGCCACAGATAAGTAGATGTATCCTTTTTCCTGAACGCTTTCAAGTATTTAATAGTATTTAACAATGGGTTGTGGAATAATAATGAAAAAAAACTGTATTTATCACAAACTCAACATGGTTCATTCACAATCTCTTCTTTTGGTCAAATAAAAAACAAAACAGGTTCCTCAGTTACTCTTAAAGCAAACAGCTTGTGAAACGGTAGGAACAGCACAATTAATTTCCTCCCCCATTTAGCAACAAAGTACCCGCTGCTCCTGCTCTCAACTCATCACTTGAACTGCATAACTTGGAAGACAGCGACTGTGACTTCAGCCACTAATTGTAAGGTTTAGAATCCCTTTCCTTTCTTCCTTTGACGATGCTCCTTAAAACCCAAGATAGACACAAAGTGAAGGAGTAACTTAGCTGGTCAGGCAGCATCTCTGGAGAAAAGGAATAGGAGACTATCCAAGTACTCCAGAGATGCTGCCAGGCCCGCTGAGTTACGCCAGCATTTTGAGTTTATCTTCGGTGCAAACCAGCATCTGCAGTTGCTTCTTATACTCATTAAAACCTGGGTCATTTTCTCCAATGCCAGCTCTTTTTAAATCATTTCTCCAATGTATCTGTGAAACACTTTGGTTAAGCTACATTCAAGACGCCATATTAACAAACTTATGATCTCCATACAGTGAGAAGCTCAGATAGAACAAGTTGCCTGATCACCAGTGTAAAAAAAACGCATAAAGGCAAAATGTGCTGGAGTAACTCAGCTGGTCAGGCAATGTCCCTGGAAAACATGGATAGGTGGCGTTTCGGGTTGGAACGGGAAATAATGTAATGTCGCCTTCCCATGTTCTCCTGAGATGCTTCCTGACTCACTGAGTTACCCCAGAACTTTGTGTCTTTTTTTGTTTGTAAACCAGAATCTGCAGCTCCTTATTTCTACGTAATGGCACGTGTTTACATAACCTCTAACTTCATAAGTTCCTTTCTACATCCTCATATTCTCAATCAGCCTTTGATGAACCAAGCTCTCATAAGGAAGGGTGGACAACTGACCTCTACCAATGGAGAGAAGGAATGGGCGACGTTTCGGGTCGAGACCCTTCTTCAGACTGATGTCCGGGGGGGGGGGGGGGGGGGGGGACAAAGATAGAATGCAGTCGGAGACAGTAAGACCAGTGGGAGAACTGGGAAGGGGATGGAGAGAGAAAGCAAGGGCTGTCTGAAGTTAGAGAAGTCAATGTTCATACCACTGGGGTGTAAACTACCCAAGCAAAATATGAGGCGCTGTTCCTCCAACTTGCGCTGGGCCTCACTCTGTTAATGGAGAGGCCCAGGACAGAATTACCCACTTCCCCCAAATCCAAGGCGTAGCTATGGGCACTGGCATGGGCCCTAGCTATGTCTGCCTCTTTGTAGGGTACGTCGAACAATCCCTGCTCCATGCGTACACTGGCGTTATCCCCGAACTCTACAGCAACTACATTGACGACTGCATTGGTGTTACTTCCTGCACCCATGCGGAACTCACTGAAAAAATATCCAACGGGATCCCACTACTGGCCACATCTTCCCATCTCCACTCCTTTCTGCTTCCTTCCAAAACATCCCTGGACAACTCGTCCCATCCCACCCAAACCACTCCTTCCCCAGGTACTTTCCCCTGCAACTGCAGGAGATGCAACACGTGTCCCTTTACCTCCCCCCTTGACTCCATCCTAGGACCCAAACAGTCTTTCCAGATGAGGCAGAGGTTCACTTGCACCTCTTCCAACCTCAAAATATTTCCTCAAAATCTAAAGCAATGGCAAATCAGAAATACCACTGGAAGGTCTCAACCCGAAACGTCACCCATTCTTTCCCTCCAGAGATGCTGCCCGTCCTGCTGAGGTACACCAGTTTTGTGTCTATCTTCGGTTTAAACCAGCATCTGCAGTTCCTTCTTAAACAAAATAGTGGAACTTTCAAGAAGCACAAGATAAAGAATCTAATTAGATTGACATGCAAAAGTCTAGTATTTAAAAAAAAAGATGAAACACAGATGTCTGGTGGATTGTAATTGCGTATTTTAAGCCGCTTGCAATAAAAATATCAATAGGGCTTAAATAGCTGTAACATCTGAAGTTAATCAAAGTAGTGCCTTAAACAAAACCGCAGCTCTATTATTAAACTATTACGTGTGATCATGGACGTGCAGTAAATCAAAAAGATCTTGTTTGCAAATAAACAAGTCACATCATGCCTTGTACCAGGTAAAATGGAGCTGCAAGCTGCTGTGCTGAGTTTATGATTGCAAAAAATGCATCACCTGGTGTAACGCTGAGCCTTTTGAAGAGAATAAAACTAACTGGCTGGGCTTAAAGGCTCGATCGAGAAATTGAAGTCCACCCTCTGAGTTGAACTATCCTTTCATACAACAAAGGGCAAACGTGATTTGAAGTAGCTATCACAAAGCAGGGGAAAGCACAAGCAAATACAAGCGTGGAATAATCTGATTGAATTTTATAATGGTTGACGCAGTCTACACAGACTTTGATAAAGCTTTTGGCAAAATGCTACACGGGACTCTTGTTCAAAAGGTTAGAGCCAAAGAGATAGTAGCAGAAAATGCCAAAAAAAAACCCACTGGGAAGAGAAACAGACTTTACTTCTCAGCTGCAGAAGCTGGCAGCAAATTAAGCCTTTCATCTGATCTTAATTTTGTGTTGTTCCACACATACAACCTGATCTGCTGAGTATTTCCTGGACTTTGCTTTTTTTTTTAAATTTCAGATTTTCAGCAACTGTTGGATTTATTTGAGCTAATGGGCGCGAGGGAAAGTTGCCCAAATTAGATCAGTGATAGAAAGCAATGGTAGAGGACGGTTTTGAGGATGGGAAACTTGTGACCTGTGGTGTACCACAGGGCTCAGTGTTGGGGCATTTGCTGACTTGTAGGTTAATTGGCCACAGAAAATTGTCCCTAGTGTGTAGTGAGGGGTTGGAAAAAGTGGGATAATGTAGACATCGCGTGATTGGTGATCGGCAGGAACTCAGTGGGCTGAAGGGCCTGTTTCCATGTTGTATCTCAGAACTAAACATAGTGTACCCTGTTAACTATAAGGAAGATAGTGAGAAGCTTTCCACCATGGCAGATGTGTACAAAATCAGCGGGCATAGGTTTAAGGCAAGGTTTAAGAAAGAACTGCAGATGCTGGAAAAATCGAAGGTAGACAAAAATGCTGGAGAAACTCAGCGGGTGAAGCAGCATCTATGGAGCAAAGGAATAGTTGACGTTTCGGGTCGAGACCCTTCTTCAGTCAGATGTGGGGGCGGCGGGAAGAAGAAAGAAACAGGCGGAGACAGTGGGCTGTGGGAGAGCTGGGAAGGGGAGGGGAGGGTGGGAGAACGCAAGGACTACCTGAAATTGGAGGTCAATGTTCATACCGCTGGGGGTAAACTATCCAAGCGAAATATGAGGTGCTGCTCCTCCAATTTGTGGTGGGACTTACTCTGGCCATGGAGGAGGCCCAGGACAGAAAGGTCGGATTCAGAATGGGAGGGGGAGGTGAAGTGCTGAGCCACCGGGAGATCAGGTTGGTTAATGTGGACTGTGCGGAAGCTATCACCAAGCCTGCGCTTGGTCTGACCGATGTAGAGCCGTTGACACCTCGAGCAGCGGATGCAATAGATGAGGTGCAGGTGAACCTCTGCTTCACCTCGAAAGATTGCTTGGGTCCTTGGATGGAGTCAAGGGGGGAGGTAAAGCGTAAACAGTAAAGGTAAGGTATAGGTTTGGAGGGAAGATTGACACAAAATACTGGAGTCAAACAGCAGCTCTGGAAAAAAAGGAATGGGTGACAATTTGTTTTAAGACCCTGCTTCGGAGAGGGGGAGAGGGGGAGGGAGAGGGAGAGGGAGAGAGAGCGCATCTGCAGTTCCTTCCTACAAGTTTAGAGGGAATCTGATGAAGGCACCTTTCACCAAACGGCGGTTTGAATCTGCAGCTGATAAGGAGCCTGCATCTGTGCTGTATTTTTGTGACTATCTACTCATTTTTTTCTGGACACATTTCCAAAAACAAAAAAGTACAAGAACACGCTAAAGATGTCAAAGGGAAAGAACTAATTCACATGTATCTATTTTGAAGTTGCCATCAGCTTACATTTTTTTCAAATCAAATTTGCTGACAAGTGTTTTAGACACAAAGGGCCTTCAAATCGAAACAATAAAGCTTCATCTACTTTGAGGTTATTTTCTGTTTACATATCTTGCCTTTCATGATGAAACACTGTGTCCTCCACATTAAATTTCCCAGGCTTCAAAAACGAAATGGGAAAAAGTGCGGGAAGGATGTTGATTCAAAAAACGTAACACAGTGGTAATCCGCGAATTGCAACATACATTGGAATTTCAACCATGAACTTTTCTTTGAGACAAAAAGATTACGTGGACATGCACCCAACTACAAACAATGCAAACATATCCTCGAAAGTGCAAACAAGTGATTTTGTTTCCCTGCCATGAAGTAATGGGGAAAATCAATTATTCTGCCCAATCCCAAAGTCGGTCCTTTACATAAATTAAAGTGCCTTTCAATGACTGGGATAAATTGGGATTGCATGAAATATCTTAAAGGTATTTTAGAGACTGGTTTTATCGCGGGCCGTTACGACACGTTTTAAAATGTAAGACGCAGTAGTTTACGCGATCAAAATGCCTCAATTCATTCTGCGAGTGAAACATCGCCCGTTTTGTAAAACAGGTTTACCAACAGATGTGGTATTTTCAGAGTAGATTATATGATTTGCTTTCAACCACGCAGCTTGAGAATTTCTGAAGGACACATCAAAGTCCCCGGGAAATAATTCATGCGGTTTATATTATGCGGTACACGACTATTTACATGTATATATAAAGTCTAACTACCAACGTTTCCCTCAAGGAGGGCAAGAGCGTGTCATGGACAATGTGTTTTGTTATTGGACTCTCAATTGTTGATGGTAATTTAAATAATTCTCACATGGCAAATGGGGAAAAAGAACACACTGCAAGTTACTCCAGCACTTTGTGGTTCACTCAAAATCCCAGCATCTGCAGTTCATTGTGCTCGCCAAGAACATAATGCAGACCAGCAGATTAAAAATTAACTTCTGTGCATACAGACACATACACAACGTCACGCCCCCAGCTCTCCACCAACTTTCAACCCCCCCTATGGCAATAAGTCTGAAGTGGGGTCGAACCCCAAACGTCAACTCTCCATTCCCTCCAGAGATGCTGCCTGACCCGCTGAGTTACTCCAGCACAGTTTTTTTTTTCCAGTTTCTGAACTTTCTTGCGTCTCCAAGAACACACAATGCAGGCGGACAGATTGAAAATTAACTTTTGTATTGACAAGTAAGCATACTCAAACACATGTACTTGTTAGCACAAGGAACTGTGATCGTTAGCACAAACTAGATGCTGGTTTACAGAAAGATATGTGCTGGAATCACTCAGCGGGTCAGGAAACATCTATGAAGGATGTGGATAGGCAACATTTCGGTTGGGGGGCCTGCTTCAGTTTGAAGACAAGTCCCAACTCCAAACTTCTTTGGTCTGAAACATCGACTATCTATTCCTCTCCAGAGATGCTGCCTGCCCACTGAGTCACTCCAGCATCTTGTGTCTCACACCGACTACAAGAGATGCCACTTAACACGATGGGAGCATAAGGAACTGCAGATGCTGATTTACAAAAATAAAGGCACAAAGTGCTGGAGTAACTCAGTGGGTCAGGCAGCATATCTGGAGAACATGAAACGGTGACGTTTCAGATCGGGACCTTTCTACCGTTGAGTTACTCCAGCATATTGTTTGTATCTGCAGCTCCTTGTGTCCACATTTTAGTATCCATGATGTTGGCACCAGTGGAAGAAAGTAGAAATTTATCTCGCTTGACTGCACAACCATGCTTGTAACATTAAAACCATGCGAGGTGCAAATGTAGCCA